>JAGFNQ010002273.1:510605-689984 GCA_024364735.1 Boesenbergia rotunda
AGGCTTTCTTCTTCTTCTTGGATTCTCTTCTTTTCTTTTAGGTTTCTCCTCCTTTTTAAGCTTCGGACATTCATTCTTGAAGTGTCCTCTCCTACCACACTCAAAGCAAGATGCATTATTCTTATCAAGTTTGGATTCACTAGTATTACCTCTCCTCTTGAAACGTCGATCTCTTCGCATCATCCTTCGCACGAAGTTCGCCATTTCGGATGAAGAGGAGCCACTGCCATCTTCCTCTGAGTTTGACTCGGATTCGGAGGAGGATGAAGATGATGAGATCTCTTTCTCCTTCTTCTTCTCCTTCTTCTTCTTAGTGGTCCGATCCCCTGCAACTAAGGTAATCCCCTTCTCCTTGGTGCCTTTGTTAGCCATTTCATGCAATTCCATCTCACAAAATAAGTCATCTAATTTTACAATAGATAAATCCTTGGATACTTTGTAGGCATCCACCATGGATGACCACAAAGCATTCCTTGGAAATGCTTTCAAAACATACCTCACAAGGTCGCGATTTTCGACCTTTTCATCAATTGAATGAAGTCCATTAAGAACTTCCTTGAACCGGTTATGGAGCTCACTTACCGACTCATTCTCCTTCATGGAGAGATTTTGAAGTTGATTGAGGAACAAGTCCCTCTTTGCAATCCTCGAGTCCCGGGTGCCTTCATGGAGCTCTATGAGTTTGTTCCACAAGTCTTTTGCACTCGTGAAGGGACCAACCTTGATAAGTTGGTCTTTGTTCATGCCACATTGTAGAGTGACAACCGCCTTAGCGTCGGCTTCACTCTTCCTTGTTTGTTCGGTAGTCCACCGAGATGATTCGAGTTCCTTGCCTTCATCATCCTTAGGAGGGATGAATCCTTCCTTCACCGCGAACCACGTATGGATATCCATCTTCAAATAATATTCCATCTTTGATCTCCAATATTGGAAGTCAGCGCCATCAAAGAATGGAGGTCGGGTGGTGGAGAAGCCTTCACTCAAAGCAATCTTGTTGAGAACTCTCGGTTGTTAAACCGTAAACAGAGCACCTTGCTCTGATACCACTTGTTGGGAACGAGATGGCTATAGAGGGGGGGGTGAATATAGACAATCGCTTGCCCCTTGAAAACTTATCACGATTTCTGCAACTCAAGTATCAGTAGCACAGCAGAAAGAATGGAAAACAGAGTATGCAGAAAAACAAACGAGAGCAAAGCACACACAACTAGCAAGATCGCTAACAAGGAGGGTTTACAAGGTTCGGGGATAACTTGCCCCTACTCCTTGGCGTGCCCTTGAGGTGGGCGATCCCTTGATCGTCGGCAGATCAAGCCCCGGTTAACACTGGATATGAAGCAACCTCCTTCTCGGTGGAGAAACCTCTCCACAGTGTGTTTCAAACAATGATATATAATGAGCACAATGAAACAACAACAAGAAAGATCTTACTCAAACACTTAGCAAGGATTAAACACAGCAAGCTTCCCGAGCTCCACCCAGTGGCGATCTCACGTAGACCCCTGTCTGCTTCGTGTCTTCCCACTGTCGGACTCCCAGCTTCTTGTTTTCTCCTTCAAGCACTCAAGTATGATGAATGCTTCTCAATAGCTTGCTTAGAATGGATGAAGAACTCAAGAACAGCAAACTTCTCTTAGCAGAACGCAAGAACACACAGGTTTTCAAAACTGAATCTGATACTGAACTCAACTCTCGCGTTCCTTTTTGTTTCTCCGCCAAGCGACAGGTGACACCATCTCTGTAGCTCCCAGCTACTCCTCTGCCAACGCCAGCCTCTACTGAGCTATCTCTGGACTCACTGAGCTCCTCAGTCGAGCTCCAGTCTTAGCTCCAGTCCGCAGCTCGCCGTTGCAACCTGAGATGGGAAAAGGGACAAACCTGCTCCAAGGAAAGCACTCTTTGACTTCTCCTTGAGTGTTTGAATCCTCCCCTGTCACCTGAAACTCAATCAGAGCATTAGAGCAGAAGATCACAAAGCATATCATATACATCAGCAAATCGGATACGATCAGACGCTCTGACAACGTCTGACAGTGAAATTTGAATTAAAGTGATCGGTCACCGGACCGATCCAGGGTGTGTGGATCGATCACCAGACCGATCCACTGCTTTGCTGGGATTCCCAACTCTCGCAGCTATACACGCCTGATCGGTCACTAAACCGATCAGGGTGGATCCTGATCGGTCACCAGTCCGATCAGATTGGATCCTGATCGGTCACTCAGACCGATCAAAGCAGATGAACAGTTACTTTTTAATCAAACCCAAGGTTCCTGATCGGTCACCGGACCGATCCGAGGCTCTGATCAGCAAGGGAACTCACTCACTGTTTGCTCCCTGATCGGTCACCAGACCGATCAGGAGCAAGACAGCAAGGAAGCAGCCTGCTCCCTGATCGGTCACCGGTACGATCAGGAGCCACACAGTAGATTCCCAATCTCACTGTGCGCTCCCTGATCGGTCACCAGTCCGATCAGACATAGCTGGATCGGTCACCAGACCGATCCACTAAGGAGCAGCGTGCCAATGTCCCTGATCGGTCACCAGACCGATCCAGTGACTCTACCCAGCCCTCCAAGCTAGGGATTCATCCACCTTAGCCCTCCAAGCTAAGGATTTTTCCATCTAACTCTCCAAGTTGGAAATTTGCACCTAACCCTCCAAGTTAGGACTTTTCACCTAGCCCTCCAAGCTAGGACTTTTCACCTAGCCCTCCAAGCTAGGACTTTTCACCCAACTCTTCCGAGTTAGAACATCATCCAACCTAGCCCTCCAAGCTAGGCACCTGACCCTCCAAGCCAGGACTTTTTCACCTAATTCTCCAGGATGGGAATTTGCACCTAACCCTCCAGGTTAGGACTTTTCACCTAGCCCTCCAAGCTAGGACTTTTCACCCAACCCTTCCGAATTAGGACTTTTCCAACACCTAACCTCCCAGGTTAGGATTTTCCAACACCTAGCCCTCCAAGCTAGGATTTACCACACCTAACCTCCCAGGTTAGGATTTTCCAACATCATGCCTAATCCTCGATTAGGACTTAATCATAATCATCACAATCATCACACATAACCTCCTAGGTTAGGACTTTCCATATCATGTCTAATCCTCGATCAGGACTTAATCATAATCATCATAATCATCCTCCTAAACTGAAATCGTTGTCAACACCAAAACAACAATCAGGGCCAGACTGCATCAACAACTTTCTCACCTGTGTCGACGAAAGACTCCCTTAGGGTAATCATGGCACTTGTAGCTCATTTTGATTTGGAACTACATCAAATGAACGTAAAGACTGCATTCCTCAATGGAGACATAGAGGAGTCTATATATATGGTGCAACCGGAGAACTTTGAGTCCTCAGACTCAAAGCACCTAATATGCAGATTAAAGAAGTCCATTTATGGTTTAAAGCATGTGTCCCATCAAAGGTACCGAAAATTTGATCAAGTGGTTACCTCATTTGGATTTAAAGATAACCCCGTTGATCAGTGCATATATGTCAAGTTTAGTGGGAGCAAGTTTGTTATACTTGTTTTGTACGTGGATGATATATTGTTTGCGAGCAATAATAAGGGTCTACTGCATGAAACCAAGTCATTTTTATCTGGCAAATTTGAAATGAAAGATCTTGGTGAAGCATCTTTTGTTCTAGGCATTCAGATCTGTCGTAATCGATCAAGAGGCATTCTTGGACTTTCACAACAAGCCTATATTAAGAAGGTGCTTATAAGTTATGGCATACAGAACTGTACACCTGGTGACACACCTGTGTCAAGTGGTGACAAGTTCAGTTTGTAGCAGTGTCCATGACTTGAACTTAAAATAAAGGAGATGGAACAATTCCCATATGCATCAGTAGTGGGAAGTCTCATGTATGCACAAGTTTGCACTCGACCAAATATAGCATTTGTAGTTGAGATGTTAGGCAGATATGTTAATAACCCAGGACCGTCACACTGGAAAGCAATTAAAAGAGTGATGTGGTATTTGCAAAGAACTAAAAGACACATGCTCACTTATCGAAGGTCAAATCATCTGGAGGTGATTGGTTATTCAGACTCCGATTTTGCTGGATGCTTAGATAGCAGGAGGTCCACTTCAGGCTATATCTTCATGCTTGCTAGAGGGGCTATATCTTGGAAGAGCGTCAAACAGATGCTAGTAGCTACTTGTAACGCCCCAAATTTTGGGCTTGCTTCTGATTGTAAAAAGGGCACAAAAATGTCGATATATATTATCAGATTGTATGACATTTATTTCATAAATGAATAAAATTACCTTTTTGTGATTTCATGATTTAATGTTATGTGATTTCATTAGAAAGGATTAGGAATATGTAATTGCATAAATTAGAATATGTGATTTCATGAATTAGAATATGTGATTGCATAAATGTGATTTGAGAATATGAGAGTGAATTGGGCTAATAGGCTTTGCAAAAGTGAAAAACCAAAGAGGAGCAAAAATATGCTCTTGCCGAGGATCGAACCTTGGAACTCTTGATAAGCAAAGCCTTGAAAAGCAACGAAGTAACCAATTCACCCAGCAGGGGATTGCTGAGAGGAAGGAAGGGAAATTCTTGTTAAGGGTTAGGGAATGTGAAAGGGTAGAGGAAGAGGCTCTTGATGAGAAACCCCTTGGTGAAGGGACACTTGGAGAAGAGGCACTTTGTCTCTTCCCTTAGTATAAATAAGAGGGAGTGCTAAGGGGCTAACCATCATTGTTGCAAACCCCTCACTCACTCTCCCTCTTCAAGTTGCCGAAATCCTAACTCCCTTCTCCCTCTTCAATTTTCGAAATTCAAACTCCTCTTCCTCCTTGAGATTTTCGAAAATCCAAGGGAAGGGTCTCATCCCAAGGGACACTCCCAAGACCCCATTGAAGGTTTGAATATCTTGCAAGGCAAGAAGAAGTCAAGGACCTCAAGAGCAAGGACAAGCACATCCCCTCCGAACTAAGGGTATACCTTAAGGATATTTAGCGAAAGAAGTAAGTGCCCCTCACCTGTAGCATAATTGTTGTATATGATTTCCTTCTTCTTGTAGTTTGCGAAAATAGGGATTTGCCCTAGGTAAGTTTCGGCCACCCCTTAAGGGAAAGCCTTGGTTACTTTTTGATACATGAGAAGACCCCTTGGAACTTAGGGTATACCTATATGTTGATTTCCTTCAAGTTGTGATAACAAAAATTAGGGTTTGCACCCCCTACAAGTTTCGGCCAAGACATGAAAAAATTAGGGATTCAAGGGTTGAATTACTCTATGATGTATCTTATGTTAGTGTATGACATGATAGTGTAGATAAGGTGTTTGTATAAATGGTTGTGTGAATGTTTGATTTCAAAAACCCTAAATCCCCCTACCCTACACTTTCGGCCAACCCTAGAAGAATTAGGGTTTAGGGTGCATGATTAACCTATGATGAAATCCATGTTTAATAATGTTGCATGATATGTATGTGAGGTGTTTGTGTAAATGTTTGTGTGAAGGTTTGATTTCCAAAAACCCTAATCCCCCTACCCTACACCATTCGGCCAACACCCTAAAGTTAGGGTTTGTAAAGGATAAACTACCCTATGAGATATGCTTATGTTTGGGATGATGATATGTATATGCAAGTGATGTTTAAATGGAATGTTTGATTGGAAAACTTAATTTTTCCCTAGCATGTGATATTCGGCCAAAGCATGGAATATTAGGTTTATGAAGGTTGATTACCCCATGATGTATGCTATGCTTAGTATGATACATGATGTATATATATATGATACTTGTATGGGATGTTTGAGGTCAAAAACCTAAGCTACCTCCACCCTTAACTTTCGGCCAAAGGGCCCTATACTTGGGATTGGATTAATAAATACCATGCATGATAATGATCTTGTGTAGGATATGACATGCTTGTGTGATTCTTGATATGTTGATTGGAATGCATGCTAGCCAAATTACAACTTTCGGCCAAGAGAGAACTCTTGGACCCTAGCCTTGGTTGCTCCCATGAAATGCATGTTTTATACTATGCTAGTTATCAAGATTATGAATGTATACATATGTATAAAAATGAGCCCTATAGGGCATGGACGAAGAAGGCTTAGGGCCTAAAGAATGCTTCCCTAGAAGGTTGGGACTAAGAGCATACTTTATGAAAATGAAGAACATGATAACTATTTTATTTTGTAATGGCTTGTACTATAGACTCTTAAAGCGAGTCAAATGATTATGATACTAGGCTGAAGGACTTTTGAGAAGGCCTAGTAAACCCTAGTGGTTCGGGATTAGCTACCTCGTTTCTATTCAGGGGCGCGCGCAAAACATGAAGTACAAGCCGGGCCCTAATGATTATGCTATGTTCAAGTATTATGTATATATGTTTTCAAAAAAACCTTCCTATGAAGTTAACATGCTTAGATGTTTAAACATGCTTAAATGCTTACCATGCTTGAATGTGATATATTCTCTTACCTTTTTCATGATATCCGGTTTTGTGAGTAGGACAGGGCCTTACTAAGCTATTGCTTATCGTTTAGTGTTTTCCCTTATGCTACAGATAAAGGACGCTAAGCTATGGAGGTTGCGGGAGAAGGGCAAGTGTGTGTGTGATAGTGCTGGTGGATAAAAAGGATCTTGCTTTTAGTTGCTTCAAGTGTTGGAACTTGTCATGTTAAACCCATGTTATGTTCTTTTTATATACATGCTATGTTTGAAGATGAATAAAATAAAAAAATAATCATGCTTCCGCTACATGAACCTTGCATGCTTAAATGATACATATGCCCATGCATAGATTAGATAGAAAAATATAAATGCATGCGTGTAGTTGTAATGTACGAAAATTAAAGTAGCGCCGCCGAATCCCTAGGGGATTAAGGGCGGGCGTTACAAGTAACGACCCGGCCCGTCTACCGGCCCATTTACCGGTCCTCACGACCGTCGTACCGTCGTACCGTCGACCATCGACCGTGCCGTTACTCATACTAGGTCTTCCCACCCCTGGGTGTGGATTTTTGCCTTCCCAGGATTCGAACCCTAGACCCAGGCTTAAATCTAGTTCTTTATGAATCCTGAATACCAATTGAGCCTTTTTATTGTAACGACCCGGCCCGTTTGGCGGCCCATTTACCGACCCATTTACCGGCCCTCACGACCGTTGTACCGTCGTACCGTCGACCGTGCCGTTACCAATACTAGGTCTTCCCACCCCTGGGTGTGGATTTTTGCCTTCCCAGGATTCGAACCCTAGACCAGGCTTAAATCTAGTTCTTTATGAATCCTGAATACCAATTGAGCTATAGCTCAATTGGTATTCAGGATTCATAAAGAACTAGATTTAAGCCTGGGTCTAGGGTTCGAATCCTGGGAAGGCAAAAATCCACACCCAGGGGTGGGAAGACCTAGTATTGGTAATGGCACGGTCGACGGTACGACGGTACAACGGTCGTGAGGGCCGGTAAATGGGTCGGTAAATGGGCCGCCAAACGGGCCGGGTCATTACACTACTTCTACTATGGAGGCAGAATTGGTAGCATACTATGAAGCATCCAATCATGGGATTTGGCTACGGAACTTCATCACAGCATTGCACAGAAGATCTATTGTGATAATAAAGCTGCAGAACTTTATATCAAGAACAACTGCAGTTCATCGAAGTCCAAGCACATCGACATTAAGTTTCTAGCGGTTAAAGAGAGAGTTCAGAGTCGCCAGATTATGGTAGAGCACATCTGCACAGATTCCATGTTGGTCGATCCACTCACCAAAGGCTTGGTGCCCAAGGTGTTTCATGCACATGTTATGGATATGGGAGTTCTTCTTATGGAAGAAGAACTCATCTAGTGGGAGTCTGTATTTATTTTATTGCTCTATGTTAATAAAGACAAACATTTATTTTGATTATTGTATGTACTTCAGGTTCAAAATATTAATGGGGATTCATATGTTTGTTTGACACTCTAAATACAATATCATGATTTACTACTGTTGTTTAGTATTTGGTGTTTGTAAATGTGATACAGATTCATTTTGGAATCATAAAGTTTGGATCATGACTTGCTGTTGCAATTTAGCATAAGGTATTTGCAAATATGATCAGACTCTTTTGAGTCGCTTTGGACCAGTTGGAAATTGACATGTACTGATCACATTTCATGTAATTTCTACTCTATACATCCGCATCTTGATATATGTTGATAATGACATTGGTATTGTGATTACTGTTGGGGTTTGTTACGATCATATACAGTAGCTGTGACCTCTTTAGTCCTATACTAATGATGTTAATGGACCAGATTGTTTATAGGGGTATCTTGTACCCATAAAGTTTGATATCAACTAAAGTTTTGCTTGTATTTACGATACAACTCACTTATACCCCATGTGGGAGATTATTGGATATTATTATTATCCCTATTAGGTGAGTTTATTTGTAAGTTGCACATGTAAATACAATCTGAGCCCTTAAAGTGATCTAACTTATGTTTATTGGGTTTCGAATTATTGGATGCAGGTTCAATGTATAGAACCCTTTAGACCAATCCGTTATTATCTATGGGTTGATAACAGATTGGATTTCTATATAAAGGGGAGGTCCCCAAGGGTTTAGGGATTATCTTGACATAATTTCTTGTTCCCCATTGACAAGAAACTTTATGGCGCCGTCAACCCTATGCCCCTTGGTAGATTCTCCTTCTTTCCGCTGCATTTTCTTTCATAGGGATCAAGCCGAAGACACCACGACAAAGACGATGGTTAATCAATCAGGTTCTTTGTCTTTCGGTTTATGCCTTTTATTTATGTTATATCATGATTCGATGAAACAATAGATCCATACTTATATATATTATGTTTTCTCTTCGAGTTCTTATTTGGTTTTCTAGAATTCATGCGGTTAGGAGAAAACACAATGTTCTATCACGCTTGACTTCTTGTGCTCCTAAGCTCTTGCACACTTAGACATAAGGATAAAAAATAACCAGGACCTAACTTGACCAGGTTGATCAAATCAAAACTAACCCACTTACATTATTAGGACTAACTGTGAAGCTATAGTCAAATACAATTAGCAATCAAAGGGTTCAAGAAAGAATTTAAGCACAAAGCGATGGTTTAAATTCATAGACACAATTATAAACAAAGGATTAAAAATCAATTAGGAATATATTAATAGAATAAATAATTCCCTAATTGAAACTTTATCTAGTATGTTACATTAAACTTACTAAATATTTCAAGATTATAGGAGACAAAAGAAGGTATGAACTTTTTCCATGAAAATCGTACGATTTGGTAATCAAGACTTACAACAATTTACCAGGAACAATTCTATTTTTCCTCCAAAGACAAACTATAGATCAAATACAGAAGTGTCTACTTTACAATAGTTGGAATATCCCGACCATACCAGGAAGTTTCAATTACAAAATTGCTATGATCAATGCTTTGTTCAACTATTTCTTATCAATAGTATAGAGGTAGGAGGGCAAAAAAAATCTCTTATTACGAACTCTTTTCTGGAATACAAGCAGGAGTCTATGATGACTAGAAGGAAGTCAAAATAACAATACAAGGGTGTGACAAATTTTCTTACAAAGGCTCTTACTCTTTAGGAAGCATTCATTTCTGCCAGAGCAATAATTGACCCTGACTTCTTTATAAATACCTTACTCAAAGCAAGAGAAAAATTAGACATACGATAGTTTGACAAAACTTATGCTCAAGTAGCTACAGCTGAATTTGAGGACACAAAACCTCACCCTTCATGCCTCATCCATAGGCCTCACTACTTAACTCTGGCCCAACTAAAAGTAAATGCGGCCTCAACCTCAAAACAAAGAGCTTCATAATCCATGTTGTTGAGACTTTCTACCACTATTCCAAAAGACTTTTCCACTATTGTCGAAGTATGATAGAAAAATCAACCTTCAAAACTTTTCTTGAGTTATGCGAAATTCTTAATGAATTATTTACTAATCCCCCAGAAGGTATGACAATTATCTACGAAGTCTAAATTAGAAGTAATATAGGTGCCAAAAACTCACCAAAAATTATGTCAACTCAGTTAGATATGGATGTCGATGCCAATTACTTTATTCTTTCAGAAAAACGATATTGACTTTGACAAATATGTCTCAAGAAACTACAAGGATAACATATTAGCTTATTTATTTTAATGGATTATGGACTTCTTTCCCGACTCTGGATACATGACTCTAACTTTGTTACAAACTTTCCAAAGAAATTGGGTGGCAACATAGCCCAAGCAATTGAAGATGAAGACACATTTGTGATATGTACTTTCGAAAGCTCTCCATTAGAATGGCTAAGTATAAAGATAGAACTAGCCACACATTTGATCAAAATAGATGTTCCGGACATAATTGGTCTTCAGGTAGATCATAAAAAATATCCTTCTAATCCTGATCTGGAGTGGGCAACACATTAAGAACTAGTAGTGTCACGACCCCAGAGGCACATGCTTGCTTGAAAATCGAGCAGCATCTCCCCTGTATGGCAGACAAGTTAGGGCAAATATACATATACTCCAAGCATAAAAGATGGCTCAGCCATCATACAAGAAATAAAAATATCACCACGCAGTTTTTAAATTAATAGGAAAGACAACGAGTGGCTCAACCACCTTAAACATAAAAGATATCACATCCCAAAGAGAACTCAAAATGTCTCTACAATAATGACAAAACTAGTCCGATACTTGATAAGCAATTAAAATGCCAACAAACCAAATGTCGAAAATGAAGCAACTAAACCAAATACGAAAAATAACTCAACTTTGGGGACTGGCAACTGGATCCTCTCCTGGCTCCAAGAAACACAACTACCTACTATCTGAAACAAAAAGAGAAAGCAGGGGGTGGTGAGTACGGGCGGACTCAGCGAGTATATGAGTAGAAAATAAGCATGGCATAACAAAAGATATAATAAGTAGAGAACCAACAGGGTACAGTCCATAAGGAATATAGGAATACCTAAACATGCATAACATATATAGAACAACATGTTATAAAATCGAATAACAACTAAGCAGGTATAAAACAACACAACAACAATAAATCTAACATATACATGCATGTCAACCAAGTGCAACAATCATAGCTCATATAAATGCATCATGTTGGAAACGGATGGCTAGAGAGGGGGTGAATATAGCCAATCACTTTTATCTTTGGCAAGTAACAAGTTTCTGCACTTAATCTTATCAGTAGCACAGCGGAAGAAATAAAACAACAAAGCAGTGCAGAAAACCAAAACAAAAACCGAGAACAAACGACCACAGCTAGCAAGTGTTAGGAACGAGATGGCTATAGAGGGGGGTGAATATAGACAGACACAATTTCTAGGCTCTTTTCGAATCTTCTCTGCACTTAAGTTAGTAGCAGCGGAAACAAAACAAAGGCAGAGAAGCAAACTTAACAAAACTGCAGAAACAGAGAATACAAACCAAGGATCGCTAACAAGGATCATTTACAAGGTTCGGGGATAACTTGCCCCTACTCCTTGGCGTGCCCGTGAGGTGGGCGATCCCTTGATCGTCGGCAGATCAAGCCCCGGTGAACACCGGATATCAAGCGCCTCCTTCTCGGTGGAGTAACCTCTCCACAAGCTGTCTCAGTAGATGGATACAATCTTAAGCTCACGAGACACTTGAGAAGACAAGCTCACAACGATGTACAAGAAAGCTCAAGCACAAAGCAACAGAGCACAAACACAGCCCAGCCAAACTTCTCCCCGTTTTCTGTCTTTCTCTTGTTCACCGCTCCTCTGCCTCCGCTTCATCACTTAAGCTCTGCTCACCATCACAAGCTTCATCAGCATCCACTGAGCCAGCCTGAACTCACTGACCTCCCTGAGCACTCAGTCCACTGAAGACTCCCTCTCCAGCTGAGCCTCCGTCAGTCGCCAGCTGCGTCAGTTGCCCGTTGAAACCTGAGAATGAGAAACAGCCAAACCTGCTCAACGGAAAGCCTCCCATTGACCCTCCTTGAGTGTTTGAATCACCTGCTATCACCTGCACACTCCAACAGAGGCTTAGCAATGCATATCAAAATATATCAGCAGTGTATCAGAGAATCGGCAGTGAAAACAGACGCGATCAGAGCTTCTGAAAGATTATTTGAATTAAAGTTCTGCGCCTGATCGGTCACCAGACCGATCAGGAAGGAACCTGATCGGTCACCAGACCGATCCACAGTCTTCTGCATACTCCTGATCGGTCACCAGACCAATCAGGCTCCTGCCTGATCGGTCACCAGACCAATCAGGCTCCAGCCTGATCGGTCACCAGACCAATCAGGCTGAACTTTAATCAAATCCCAGCTGCGCCTGATCGGTCCCCAGACCAATCAGGCTCCTGCCTGATCGGTCACCAGACCAATCAGGCTCCAGCCTGATCGGTCACCAGACCAATCAGGCTTGAGTGAACAGTGATTCTTTAATCAAATTCTAAGTCTCTGATCGGTCACCGGACCGTTCTGGACCTGATTAGCAAGGGAACTCAACTCACTGTTCGCTCCCTGATCGGTCACCAGACCGATCAGGAGCTGTGCAGTGAGTGAAACACACACTCCCTAATCGGTCACCAGACTGATCAAACATCGCTGGATCGGTCACCAGACTGATCCACGAAGGAGCAGCGTGCCAAACTCCCTGATCGGTCACCAGACCGATCCAGGGACTCAACCTAGCCCTCCAAGCTAGGATTTCATCCACCCTAGCCCTCCAAGCTAGGGACCTGACCCTCCAAGTCAGGATTTCATCCAACCTAGCTTCACTCACTAGGACCTAGCTTCACTCACCAGGGCTTTTCACCTAACCCTCCAGTTGGGACTTTTCACCTAACCCTCCAAGTTAGGACTTTTCACCTAGCCCTCCAAGCTAGGACTTTTCACCCAACCTTCCAAGTTAGGACTTTTCCACACCGAGCCCTCCAAGCTAGGACCTGGCTTCACTCACCAGGATTTCTTCTAACCTGGCTTCACTCACCAGGACCCGGCTTCACTCACCGGGATTTCCAACACCTGGCTTCACTCACCAAGACCCGGCTTCACTCACCGGGATTTCCAATCAACCTGGCTTCACTCACCAGGATCCGGCTTCACTCACCGGGATTTCATGCCCAGTCCCCGACCAGGACTTAATCCACATTCATTCAACCAAACTTAAATCATTGTCAAACACCAAAATAACAACTGGGCCAGACTGCATCAACAGCAAGATCGCTAACAAGGAGGGTTTATAAGGTTCGGGGATAACTTGCCCCTACTCCTTGGCGTGCCCTTAAGGTGGGCGATCCCTTAATCGTCGGCAGATCAAGCCCCGGTTAGCATCGGATATAAAGCAACCTCCTTCTCGGTGGAGAAACCTCTCCACAGCGTTTCAATCACAGATAAGTGTTTAAGCCCAATGAAACAATAAGAAAGATCTTACTCAAGCACTCAGCAAGGACAAGAACACAGCAAGCTTCCCTGAGCTCCACCCAGTGGTGATCTCACGCAAGAATCTTCCCACTGTCGGACTCCCGGCTCCTTGTTCTCTCCTTCACGCACTCAAGTAATGGATGATTGCTTCTCGATCAGTAGCTTGCTCAATGTGATGAAACTTCAAGAAAGCAGCAAGCTCGTTGTGGAGAACTCAAGGCGCAGCAAGAAGACAGTATTCGAACTCTGCTTCACTGAAGCTATCTTCCGTCCCTTTTGTTTCTCCACTAAGCATCAAGTGACCTCATCTCCAACAGCCTCCAACTGCCTCACTGCCAACGCCAGCTACCACTGAACCCTTACTGAACTTCCTGAGCTCCCTCATCCAAGCTTTAGTCAGCGGCTTCAGTCCTGCAGCTCCAGCCGTTGCAACCTGAGATGAGAAACGGACAAACTTGCTCCAAGGAAAGCCTCCATTGATTTCTCCTTGAGTGATTGAATCCTCCCCTATCACCTGTAGCTTAATCAGACTGTTAGAGCAGCGTATCACACAGTAAATCAAATATCAGATGTAAGCAGCAGCGAATCGGATACGTTCAGACGCGATCAGAGCGTCTGACAGTGCAATTTGAATTAAAGTGATCGGTCACAGGACCGATCATAGCGGCCCCTGATCGGTCACCAGACCGATCAGGCTGGGTCCAGACCGATTAGGCTCCGTCCTGATCGATCCCCAACGCTCAATTAGAAATCGTGATTTCCTTGTGACTCTTCTGGATCGATTACCAGACCGATCCCAGAGTGTGGATCGATCACCCGACCGATCCACCCCTTTATTGGGCGATTTTTGAGCTTCGCAGTCCAGACCTCCTGATCGGTCATCGGACCGATCAGGCAACCTCCTGATCGGTCACCAGACCGAACAGATCATGATCAGACCGATCAGGCTCCGTCCTGATCGGTCATAGTGAGGAACCTGCGATGCTGGATCGTTCTTCAGAACGATCTGCACAGTGATCCTGATCGGTCATCACACCGATCAGGTGCAGATCAGCAAGGGAACTTAACCTCACTATTTGCTCCCTGATCGGTCACCAGACCGATCAGGAGCCAAGCAGTGGGTGAAACACGCACTCCCTGATCGGTCACCGGATCGATCAGGAGCAGTACAGTAGGTTCCCAACCTCACTGTGTGCTCCCTGATCGGTCACCAGACCGATCAGTCATCACTGGATTGGTCACCAGACCGATCCATGAAGGAGCAGCGTGCCAAACTCCCTGATCGGTCACCAGACCGATCCAGGGACTCAAACTTAGCCCTCCAAGCTAAGTTTTCATCCACCTTAACCCTCCAAGCTAAGGATTTTTCACCTAACCCTCCAAGTTGGGAATTTGCACCTAACCCTCCAAGTTAGGACTTTTCACCTAGCCCTCCAAGCTAGGACTTTTCACCCACCTCTTCCGAATTAGGACTTTTCACACACCTTGTTAGTGATATGAGAGAAGTGTCCTAAGGCAATCGCCTTATGATGTAAACATTTATTTTAATAAATGATAATTCACTATTTGAGTATACATGTTTTGTGTATTTGATTGGGATCTTAAACTCATCTACTGAATGTCCGCAATACAACTCACAGCATAAGAGAATTTGTGATGGGATCACAACTAGTGATTATCTCTAATGTGCAATTGTGAAGTATTGAAATTATCCCTAGTCGATGAATTGATAAAAACGGACACTATCAATTCTGTTGAGACTAGCATGGGTTATTCTCTAATCAGCTGATTCTCACTAGCTGGTGACATTGGGATGTCCGGAGATAAACATGGATGCTAGTTAAGGGAACTAGTTCATTGGAGTGACTAGCTGTAAGACTTTATATGGGAATCTACATGTAGATATGTCAATGAAGATCTTACTGCGGCTTAAGTGCGATGTTCCTTTGACTTGCGGTGTTCAAGTCATCTTGGTCATGGAGACTTATACTTTGACATCTTAAGCAAGCATCTCCAAGGAGGTGTGGACCCAGGATGATCGGGTATAAGCCGAAGTGCCCGAAGATGTTTGAACAGCCTACAAAGGATTCACCACTCCTTGCGAGGAGATGTATACCCAGGCCTATCGTCGGATTGTTACTCAAAGCCTCTGGCCAGAGCATATCATGTTAAGAGTGCGAGTCTCTTAAATACATGAGAGTAATTAGAAATCCAAAGGATGAGGAAGACACTACTTGGGCTAGGTGTGACGTAGTCAGCCTAGTGGGGACTGACACCATAGACCGTGTCCTGAACCAAGTGGGTATAAGGTGGTGAAGGGAATGAGGCACGATTCATTAGAGCTGCTGAAGGGTTTCAGAATAATATCTTCTGAGGTCAAACCGTTGATTTTTCGATTAATTGGGGATCATGATGTACTACTAGGTGCCACTCATGATCGTTCTATAATTAATGGGTTAATTATAGACGGCCAACATAAATCGAAAGCCTATTTAGTCACACGCACTACGAGTAATCCGAGGGATTTAAAACGAGTTGAAAATTGGATTTTCCGATCAAGAAAAACAAGTCAAATCTGAGTTAGTCAGAGGCGCAATGGAAGCCAAAAATGGCTAAGTCTTTTGAAGGCTTTTTGGGCGAATTAAATGAGTTTAATTCGTGGTTTATTAGGTTGGTTTTGGCCGGCCAAAGAGGGTGTTAAACCCTCTTTGGTGGCCGGCCAAATAAGAGGAGAAAAACCAATTTAATTGGTTTAATTAATAAAATAAATCTAGTGTAATTTATTTTATAAATTATGGATAAATAAATTTGTATAAATAAATTTATATAAATAAAATTTGTAGAAATTTATTCTTTTATGGAAGATTAAAATAATCCATGAATTGGTTTATTTTAATTTTATAAAATCAATTATGAATTGATTTTTCCATAATAAGAAAGTTTATAAATTTCTTATAAAAATTTATTCCATAATTTAAAGAGAAGAAGAATTAGTTTTATTATAAATTAGTTTATAATAAAGACTTGGTTTAAACGGAATTATTAATAAGAAAATTTATAAGATAAATTTCTTATAACCAATTCCGTTAATTCGGTTTAGAGGGAGACTTAGCAAAGGAGTTGCTACTATATAAAGGAACCAAAGGCTAGCCCTTTATTCCAATTAAGAGATTAAGAATTCTCTCTCTCTCTCTCTTAATCTCTCCTCTCCTCCTTCTCTTCTTCCTCCCTTAGGGCCGGCGCACCCTAGCTCCTCTAGGGCCGGCGCCCAACCACAACCAAGGAGGTGGTGCCGTGAGCATTAAAGAAGAAGGAGAACCCGAACACGAAGAAGAAGAAGCGGATAGTGATTCCTCTCTTCCCGGAATTCGATTCCATTACTTCGTTGGTTAGTTTTCCATTATTTCTCTTATTCTTCTAGTTGTGCCTTCCGAGAATCTAGTAGTTCTCGTCGGCACAAAACTCGTGACTTTGTGAAGTCATCCCGAAGAGAACTCGGCGTGGACGCGAATAGAGGCGGAGCTTCCAAGGGACGCTACGGTTAGATCTCGTCCCTTACTTCGAGTTACGAGAGGTACTTAGTAAATTAGTTTACTTTTCCGCAAAGTTTTATTTTATGATTATGTCAACACACCATAAGATTGCATGCTAGATACGAAGTTAAAATAATTTAGGAAATTATTTTATGCAAACTCTTCCGCTGCACGTAAAAATTTTAAATTTTACGAACTCGTATCCTTGTCGACATGCACCCGGTCCCAACACACCTAGCCCTCCAAGCTAGGATTTTCAACACCTAACCCTCCAGGTTAGGATTTTCCCAATACCATGCCTGATCCCCGATCAAGACTTAATCATAATCAATAATCATCCACCTAAACTAAAATCGGTGTCAACACCAAAACAACAATCAGGGCCAGACTGCATCAACAATCTCCCCCTTTTTGTTGTTTGACAACCCGATTTTAAGTTTAGGGATTCTCAATCAAGTTTTTCAAATTTTAGAATCATAGGGGAATCCAGATCCTCCCCCTACAACATGATCAACCTAAACTTAACCAACCAACACTCTCTCTCTCCCTTTGTCGAACACGAAAAGGGTCTAGACAGGCTGTTAAGTTTAACCAACTCCCCCTCAATCCTAGGGGTATCTCAAATCAACAAGGATATGATTGATTTTTGGATAACCATATGACCACATGTGAAAAAGATAGAGCAAGATATAGCAATCACATGCATCATACGAACATGAATTAACAACTCACAAAGCATGTCATAACAGTCATATGTATCAAGTAGACATGGCATTATACGCATGAACATGGCAATGTAGCAAGCATGTAGATAATAGACAGAGAAACAACATGGCATCAACAATAAGCATACTAAGAGTAGATAAGCATGTAAGGCAAAGGCAGACAAGTCAAAGCATACAACATCCAAAATAAGTAGCAAGATACATGTGACACAAGGCCACAACAAGCAAGTCAAGGGGCATACCGCCCAACAGTCAAACTGACCAAACACGGTCAAGTACACAAATCATGAAAAGAGACAACAAACATCCAAACTCAACGATCAGCGGGGGGGTCGTCATCGTGCATAAGGTCATCCATCGTTGCATCAGTAGGAGCAAGGGACTCTGGTGCAGTACTCGATGAAGGTGCACCTCCTGAAAATGTGTGGCTGCGCCACTCATCATACCATGTCTGCTGGAGGGCACGGGTCCCTGAGACCTCGGTCTCAATCCTGGTCAGGCGGCGATCGACGGAACGAAAATCTGACCGAACCTCCTCGCGATCTGCCGCCCCTAACTGAATAAGCTCCTGTAGCGTCTGATCTAGCTCTGAGATCTGCCAGTGCAGATCTGGATCAGGCTCATAATCATACTCGGCATCAGCAGCAGGAGCCTCATGTGGTGCAGCAGCCTCGGGTGGTGCCTGAAAATGCGGTGCTCCTCCAGGAAGATAACCAAGTCCTCGTCCATCCTTCCACACCAAGACCCCATCACGCTCACGAATGATAATACCAGACTTCGCAAAAGCCCGCCGGCCCAAACGACAATCTTGCCTAACCATGGGCATGGTCCTGCCTTTGCCGACATCAACACCAACCGACATAAGCCAATCAGTGATGATATGACCAAAAGGCATATAAACCGTGCGACGGCTAGGCTCATGGTAGGATAGGATAGACTGAAAAATGCTCTCCATGATATCAAAGTCCATCCGGCGATGCATGCCGTAGAGCATAAGGCAGTGGTAGGGTCGGATCTCAGCCAAAGGCTTTGAAGTAGGGTAAGATGCAATTTGTGATGATCTTGAAAAGGACGTAGTCAGCTGGAGCAAGTCGTAGGGCTGCAAAAGTAGGAAAAACTGGACCCAATTCGTCAAGCCCGGCGGGGCGAGGATGACCAAAGAAGTGCTGATAGATAGAGTCGGGGGTAACATCTGAAAACGGGGCCAGCAGAGGATCAGGGAGCTCTGGATAAATCGAATAGAGGTTAGGTGATCGTCGACCACCTAAGTATTCGGCTAAAATCTCATATGAAAAATCAAGGTTCATTTTGCCGACTCGGGTAGTGAACTCGAAACCCCCTTGAGGACCTTGATGTAGGTTGTTGTAGAATTCTGAGACTAGATCGTAATTGATGGTCCGTTCCAAAGAAAGAAGAAAACCCAGATTGTAGTAAGTGACAATCTCCATGACAGAGGGGCAGTACTTAGTTAGGAAGGGAACATCAATGGAACAACAGGGTAATAGTTTGAAGGTCCTTGCTTGAAAGGCATGTTCACATGCCGCATTTGGGAACCGGGAGCTAGAAGACGGCTGTGGCCTTCTGGAAGGGGCAGAGGAGGAAGGGGCTTTCCCCTTCGAGCTGCCTTCAGCTGCTTCCTTGCCCTTGGAAGATCTCGTAAGGAGTTGAATTGATTGTACAATCATGATTGAATCAATTTGGCAAGGTGAACATAGACCAAATCAAGAATTGATCATATAAACATGATTCAACAAGGGAAGTAATCACACACAGTTTGAATCGATGGACATAGGTTGAATCAAAAATTCAAGAATTGATAAGACCCAATCAGAGAATGACAATGATCAAAACAACACAAATTAATCAGAAGATAGAATTGATCAATAGCAAGATAGGACACAGATGGGTCACGGCCAAATCAAGAGATCACGGCACAACAGAAAGTCACAGCACAAACCATGGTTAGCCTTACAACATAATATAGGAAGTGATTTGTAAAGAAAGCTAAAGCAAAAACTCACTTTGGTGCCATGGAGAAGTTCTTTAGATCGGAAAGGAAGAACGCTTGCGCAGGAGAAGCCTCGGCGCAAGACAGAGATCGTAAGCCCCGTCAGCGAGAGAGCGTCGCAGGAAGAAGAAAAAGCTCGGAGGAGCCCCTTAGGAACGCACGCTCACACTTACGAGAAGAAGACGAGGTCACAGGGAACGCTCTCGAACACCCAATGTCGCGCAAATGGGAGGTTTCGGCGCTAGGGTTCAGCGCTGAAGAGTTTTTCGCGAAGTTAATCGGTTGGTGGATCGGTCCACCAACCAGAATTTAATGCGTCTGAACGGATCACCGTTCGATCTGGAGTCGCTCAGACTGATCAGGCTTGACCCTGATCAGACTGACAGAGTCCTGATCGGTCAGGTGACCGATCAGGCCAGCCACTGATCGGTCGACTGATCGATCAGGACACGAACAGTAGGGTTTAGGAGAGGAACCTCTGAGCTCCCTGATCGGTCTGTGGACCGATCACTATAGGGTGCCAGATCGGTCCGGGGACCGATCCAGGCTAGCTCAGTACACTTGGTCTAAATTTTGGACAATCACTGCTGCCTCTCTGATCGGTCTGTGGACCGATCACCACAGGAAGGAGCCAGATCAGTCCGGGGACCGATCAGCCCTATGCCTGATCGGTCCGGTGACCGATCAGGGTTCCTGATACTCCCTGATACGAACTGAAATGTTCAGTTTCAGAATTTCTGAAACTTTCCAACGAGATCTGGTGAAGTTTATCGAACTTAGACATGATCTCATGACTAGAATTGATCCTTGAACAAGAATCAAAAAGTCCTAATAGGTTCAACAATCACTTTGATCCATCCAAATGGAATCAAACTCAATCAACAATCATTCAAGCAATTTCAATTAAATTTGTAACAAATTCGGGTTTCCAATCAAGTTTCCTTGATTGGAATGTCCAAGTATGATCATGGAGCCAAATACACATATGTTATGCATTGGTTTTCCCCATACTTGGTCACCACAGTGATTCTTATCTCGTCAACTTAATCTCTCAGGGGATGCATTGACATTTTGAGAAACTTAATTGATCCTAACATCTCACCCCATTTCTAGCAAGCAAAAACGTTTTGTTAGACCTTATAGTTTGTGTGAGATGTCCCCAAAGTTACCCAATTGTTCCCCAACAATTTTGAAATAATCATAGAGGGTTTGAATGCAAATAGAAAAACTATGAAGCGCGACACATTCCCAACTCCCGTCTTAGAAAACTAAATTCATTTTCGGGAAGTGGTTTAGTGAAAATGTCGGCTAGATTTGATTTGGACTCTACATGTGAGAGTACAATATCTCCCCTAGCTACATGATCCCTAATGAAGTGGTGTCTTACTTCAATGTGTTTGGTCCTAGAGTGATGGACTGGATTCTTGGTTAAGTTAATTGTGCTAATGTTATCACATAACACTTGCACACCCTTGTAACTCAATCCATAGTCCTCTAAAGTATGTATCATCCACAACAATTGTGATACACTCTCTCCCATGGCGATATATTCTGCCTCGGTCGTGGAGAGAGCAACGCAATGTTGCTTCCGACTTGACCAACTTACTAGGGACGAACCTAAGAATTGGCAACCCCCACTTGTGCTCTTCCGGTCCAACTTACATCCAGTGTAGTCGGAATCCGTGTAGCCAATCAAATCAAAAGATTCGGTACGGGGGTACCAAAGACCTACACCAATTGTGCCCTTGAGATATCTCAAAATTCGCTTAACAGCAATTAAATGAGATTCCTTGGCACAAACTTGATACCTAGCGCACATACCTACAGCAAATAGTATATCAGGTCGACTAGCTGTAAGGTATAACAAACTACCTATCATGCTCCGATATTGAGTCAAATCAACGGGTTTACCACTCTCGTCATTGTCTAACCTTGTGTTTGTGGCCATGGGAGTAGTTACCTCTTTTGAATCACTTATATTGAATTTTTGAAGCATTTCTTGTGTATACTTTGATTGGTGCACATGGATACCATCGCAAGTTTGCTTGATTTCTAGTCCAAGGAAGAAAGTCAACTCTCCCACTAGACTCATTTCAAACTCACTCTCCATGTGTCCAATGAACTCATTTAAATAGCCCTTATTATTTGAGCCACAAATTATGTCATCGACATATACTTGGGCTACAAATATATTGTCACTATCCCTTCGTAGAAATAGTGTAGGGTCTATTTGGCCTCTAACGAAGCCCTTCTCAATCAAGAATGTCGACAATCGCTCATACCAAGCCCAGGGTGCTTGTTTAAGGCCATAAAGTGCCTTTTTGAGCTTGAACACGTGGTTTGGATATTCGGTACTCTCAAACCCCGGAGGTTGTTCGACATAGACCTCCTCTCTAATCAAACCATTAAGAAAGGCCGATTTGACATCCATTTGAAATAATTTGAAGCCACGATGCGCAGCAAATGCTAGCATCAATCGAATGGATTCCAATCGTGCCACGGGAGCATAGGTCTCATCATAATCAAGGCCTTCAACTTGACTATAGCCCTTGGCTACCAAGCGTGCCTTGTTTCTAATGATTTCTCCCTTATGGTTCAATTTGTTCTTGAAGACCCATTTGGTTCCAATAATGGTAGTCTTCTTGGGTCTAGGGACTAAGTCCCAAACTTGACTACTCTCAAATTGACCTAGTTCATCTTGCATTGCAATGATCCAATCGGGATCATTTAATGCTTTATCAATTTTCCTAGGTTTAATTTTGAAAATTAGGGCAACTTCATTAGCCTCATTCCGGAAGAATGATCTAGTCCTAACCCCATGATGGATGTCTCCAACAATTTGGTCTTGGGGATGACTAGAGGCTAATCTAGTTTGCCTAGGAGTTGGTGGTGCTTCTTGAATGGGTTCACTAGACACAAGTTCAGCCTCCGGATCCGGCTGATCAATGAGTTGTCTAGGTTCACCGTCATCAGACTCATCACCATCAACAACACTCGGAGTTTCATTCAAACTCAGTCTCCTAAGTTCGAGTTGAACTCCTTCTACATTTTTTGATTGGTTACTTGATTTTGGAACTTCTTCAAAAATCACATCAGAAGATTCTTCAACTAATCTAGACTTCTTATTGTAGACTCGATAGGCTTTGCTAACGAGAGAATACCCGACTAGTATCCCTTCATCAGCCTTTGCCGTGAACTTTTCAAGGTGATCCTTAGTGTTTAGGATGAACACCTTACAACCAAACACCCTAAGGTGTTTAACCGTAGGTGGTTTTCCAAACCAAAGCTCATGGGGAGTCTTTCCTAGAAACCTATGAATGAGGACCCGGTTTTGCACATAACAAGCTGTATTTACAGCTTCTGCCCATAAGTAACTCGGGAGTGAGTACTCATTAAGCATGCTTCGTGCAGCCTCTTGAAGTACACGGTTCTTCCTCTCTACAACACCATTTTGTTGTGGTGTTCTAGGAGTAGAGAACTCATGTCTTATAACCTCTATCTTGACAAAATTCTAAAAACCTTTGATTTTGAAATTCACCTCCATGATCACTTCTAATTGTCTTAATGGTTGATGATTTTTCATTTTCAACTCTTCTACAAAAAGAAATGAAGATATCTAAGGTTTGGTCCTTATATTTTAAAAAGTAAGTCCATGTATATCTAGTGAAATCATCAATGATCACAAAGCAATATCTACTTCCATTCAATGATATGATGGTACTACAATCAAATAGATCCATATGAAGTAAATCTAATGCATTGGAAGTACTTACAGCGCTTTTACCTTTATGTGCAGATTTTGTTTGCTTACCCATTTGACATGCATCACAAAGTTTATCTTTCTCATACTTGATGCTTGGTAAGCCACGGACTAGTCCCTTGTTGGCCAACTTCCGGATGTTCTTTATGTTCACATGTGCTAGCCTCCGGTGCCAAAGGGTGGACTCTTCTTCTTTTGACATGAAACACTTAGCAGAAACATTAGTAGCACTTTTAAATGAAACTTGATAAATATTGTCTACTCTTGTTCCTACTAGTACTGTGTCCAAGGTGTCATTGTGTCTAACTAGACATTGACTTGGTTGGAAGTCAATTGTGTAACCCGTGTCACACAATTGACTCACACTTAGGAGATTAAATTTCATCCCCTTGACTAGAAGGACATTTGAAATTCTAAGACATTCGGATATTTGAATGTCTCCTATTCCTATGACCTTAAGACTACCATTGTTACCAAATGATACATTACCTCTACTTTTCTTGTGAAGTGTGGTAAACAATGATCTATCCCCGGTCATGTGTTTGGAGCATCCACTATCAACGAACCAAGTTGATAGATGCTCCCCCTCAATCATAACCTACACAATTCGAAAAATAGAAGTTTTAGGTACCCAAACCTTGGGACCTAAAGCATCAACTAAACATGTCTTAGGCACCCCATGCCTTGACAACTTTCTTTTGAGTCTTGGGTGTCCTAGATTGTCTCATATCAGTCCTAGACATCAAAGACACAAATGAGGGTTCTTTTGGGTCGGTAACCAATACCGCCCTATTGTAAACTGCCCTTTGGGCATTTAGAATCATGTCTAGGGTCTTAGAGCTAGTTGAGAATTTCCCAAGAATATTCTTGAGCTTCTCAACTTCACTCTTCAATGATTGGTTTTCCTCTACTAACAAGTTATCATGCAAATCATTTACTTCCTCAACCTTAGAGGATTTCAAATTTACAATCTCATGTTTGAAAGATTTAATTTCATCTTCTAGCAATTCAACATGCAAATCATCAATGTTATCATCCCAAGAAGCTTTCAATTGATCAATTCTAATTGCAATGCTTTAACCTTATTCTTTGATTTCTTAAGCATACTAGTTAAACATGCAATTGCTCTATAACACTTTTCAAGCTCGGGAGAAGTTACCTCTTCATCATCCGAAGATGATGAAGCCGCGTTTGAGGAGCTTGAAGATTCATCACTGCTCTCCTCTCCAAGAGCCATGAGTGCCACGTTCCTTGTGCTCTTCTCCTCCTTCTCTTCATCGGATAAGCTTGAGGATGACTCATCCCAAGTGGCCTTCAATGCCTTCTTCTTCTTGGATTTTTCTTCTTTCTTTTTGGACCTCTCCTCCTTCATTAGCTCTGGACATTCATTCTTGAAATGCCCTTTCCTACCACACTCAAAGCAAGAGGCATTAGTCTTATCAAGTTTGGATTCACTAGAGTTACCTCTACTCTTGAAGCGTCGATCCCTTCGCATCATTCTTCGCACAAAGTTCGCCATCTCAGAGGAAGAAGAGCCGCTGCCATCGTCCTCGGAATCAGACTCGGATTTGGAAGAGGATGAAGATGAGGAGACCTCCTTCTCCTTCTTCTTCTCCTTCTTCTTCTTGGTGGTTTGGTCCCCTGCAACTAAGGCAATCCCCTTCTCCTTGGGGCCTTTGTTAGCCATTTCATGCAATTCCATCTCAGAAAATAAGTCATCTAACTTAACAATGGATAGATCCTTGGATACTTTGTAGGCATCCACCATGGATGACCACAAAGCATTCCTTGGAAATGCTTTCAAGACATACCTCACAAGGTCGCGATTCTCGACCTTTTCATCAATTGAATGAAGTCCATTGAGGACTTCCTTGAACCGGCTATGAAGCTCACTTACCAACTCATTCTCCTTCATGGAGAGATTTTGAAGTTGATTGAGGAACAAGTCCCTCTTTGCAATTCTAAAGTCTCGGGTGCCTTCATGGAGCTCAATGAGTTTGTTCCACAAGTCCTTTGCACTTGTGAAAGGACCAACCTTGATGAGTTGGTCTTTGTTCATGCCACATTGTAGAGTGACAACCGCCTTCGCGTCGGCTTCACTCTTCCGAGTTTATTCAGCAGTCCACCTCCACGACTCAATCTCTTTGCCTTCGTCATCCTTAGGAGGGGTGAATCCCTCCTTCACCGCGAACCAAGTATGGATATCCATCTTCAAATAGTATTCCATCTTTGATCTCCAATATTGAAAGTCGGCGCCATCAAAGAATGGAGGTCGGGTGGTGGAGAAGCCTTCTCTCAAAGTCATCTTGTTGATAACTCTCGGATGTTAAGTCGTGTACAGAGCCCCAAGCTCTGATACCACTTGTTGGAAATGGATGGCTAGAGAGGGGGGGTGAATATAGCCAATCACTTTTATCTTTGGCAAGTAACAAGTTTCTCCACTTAATCTTATCAGTAGCACAGCAGAAGAAATAAAACAACAAAGCAGTGCAGAAAACCAAAACAGAAACCGAGAACAAACGACCACAGCTAGCAAGATCGCTAACAAGGAGGGTTTACAAGGTTCGGGGATAACTTGCCCCTACTCCTTGGCGTGCCCTTAAGGTGGGCGATCCCTTGATCGTCGGCAGATCAAGCCCCGGTTAGCACCAGATATAAAGCAACCTCCTTCTCGGTGGAGAAACCTCTCCACAGCGTTTCAATCACAGATAAGTGATTAAGCCCAATGAAACAACAAGAAAAATCTTACTCAAGCACTCAGCAAGGACAAGAACACAGCAAGCTTCCCTGAGCTCCACCCAGTGGCGATCTCACGCAAGAACCCTTCTTCGTGTCTTCCCACTGTCGGACTCCCGGCTCCTTGTTCTCTCCTTCACGCACTCAAGTAATGGATGATTGCTTCTCGATCAGTAGCTTGCTCAATGTGATGAAACTTCAAGAAAGCAGCAAGCTCGTTGTGGAGAACTCAAGGCGCAGCAAGAAGACAGTATTCGAACTCTGCTTCACTGAAGCTATCTTCCGTCCCTTTTGTTTCTCCACTAAGCATCAAGTGACCTCATCTCCAACAGCCTCCAGCTGCCTCACTGCCAATGCCAGCTACCACTGAACCCTTACTGAACTTCCAGAGCTCCCTCAGCCAAGCTTCAGTCAGCGGCTTCAGTCCTGCAGCTCCAGCCGTTGCAACCTGAGATGAGAAACGGACAAACCTGCTCCAAGGAAAGCCTCCATTGACTTCTCCTTGAGTGTTTGAATCCTCCCCTGTCACCTGTAGCTTAATCAGACTGTTAGAGCAACGTATCACACAGTAAATCAAATATCAGATGTAAGCAGCAGCGAATCGGATACGTTCAGATGCGATCAGAGCGTCTGACAGTGCAATTTGAATTAAAGTGATCGGTCACCGGACCGATCAGAGCGACCCCTGATCGGTCACCAGACCGATCAGGCTGGGTCCAGACCGATCAGGCTCTGTCCTGATCGATCCCCAATGCTCAATTAGAAATCGCGATTTCCTTGTGACTCTTCTGGATCGATTACCAGACCGATCCCAGAGTGTGGATCGATCACCCGACCGATCCACCCCTTTATTAGGCGATTTCTGAGCTTCGCAGTCCAGACCTCCTGATCGGTCATCGGACCGATCAGGCAACCTCCTGATCGGTCACCAGACCAAACAGATCATGATCAGACCGATCAGGCTCCGTCCTGATCGGTCATAGTGAGGAACCTGCGATGCTGGATCGTTCTTCAGAACGATCTGCACAGTGATCCTGATCGGTCATCACACCGATCAGGTGCAGATCAGCAAGGGAACTTAACCTCACTATTTGCTCCCTGATCGGTCACCAGACCGATCAGGAGCCAAGCAGTGGGTGAAACACGCACTCCCTGATCGGTCACCGGATCGATCAGGAGCAGTACAGTAGGTTCCCAACCTCACTGTGTGCTCCCTGATCGGTCACCAGACCGATCAGTCATCACTGGATCGGTCACCAGACCGATCCATGAAGGAACAGCGTGCCAAACTCCCTGATTGGTCACCAGACCGATCCAGGGACTCAAACTTAGCCCTCCAAGCTAAGTTTTCATCCACCTTAACCCTCCAAGCTAAGGATTTTTCACATAACCCTCCAAGTTGGGAATTTGCACCTAACCCTCCAAGTTAGGACTTTTCACCTAGCCCTCCAAGCTAGGACTTTTCACTCATCTCTTCCGAATTAGGACTTTTCACACACCTAGCCCTCCAAGCTAGGATTTTCAACACCTAACCCTCCAGGTTAGGATTTTTCCAATATCATGCCTGATCCCCGATTAGGACTTAATCATAATCAATAATCATCCACCTAAACTAAAATCGGTGTCAACACCAAAACAACAATCAGGGCCAAACTGCATCAACACATCAAACACAAGAAAATGCATAAATGAAATACGTATGCATATGATGCAATGACATGTGTCACCCCTGACGCCAGTCAAGCCGCCAACACATCTCATCTATGTGACCGAGTGGGTAGGGCTGTGACAACTGTACGCACTCCAACAAATACCACAGAAAGGTGTGGTTGAGTAGACAGGATGTTGGGGAGCCAACACTCCAAAACCCCGATACATAGGGGGAGCCACCAACAGCTCTAATATCCCTTGAAAACAACGGTGAGAGTGTCATTGCTTGTCTACAACTGCAACATGTGTGGCATAACAGGACAGTTGCACGCACTCTAGCAACTACCACGACAACAAGTGGTTGAGTGAATTGAGCAACTGAATGACTAGCGACGGCATAACCATATCGAAGCCCAACAGTCGTTAGTATGCAACGTGCAGATACGATGCATGCTACAAGATGCGGGAACAACCAGAGAAACAACGATGCAATAAAATTCAACAAGCATCAACGATCCATCAATACAACCAACCAAAAATCGAAAATCAACGATTATGCACCTACACTACTAGGTAGGATATTTCTAATGCCAAATAAACTTATTTGTGTTTAATGGACTTCTAAGTACTCGCGTACAAGCGGTACTTTACAGAACAGAAAAACAACAGGGGACTGTACGGATACGAATTTTGAATACTCGAAGATCAACGAAGAATAAGTATCAACGGCGATGTTAAAATAACAAACAACAAGGAATAAGGTCAAGCAACCTATTAGACATAAAATAGTCATGCTTTAAGGTAAAAGGAACTACTCGAGTACAAAGGAGTACCCGCCTTTTATGTAGAAGTTCGTAAACGAAGAGGACCTTCCACGATCAACCAAACGAATCTAAATCAAGGTCATGTATCAATACATGTTATTTAGCCAGGTACATATAACATAAACAGCTATATTTAATCCTAGCTCTACTGTAGATTGGGTAATGAACCAACCCCTAACCACCCCAAGACATCCACCTCATAGCTCCAAGAGAACAAAGCTATCCTTTTATTCTAAACAGAATTGCTACCTTTCACCATAGTTTTTACATAGTATCCCACTAACCTCAACCGAACCAAAATTAAAGCAGCATTCCTCTTTAATTCACCTAGCAACTGCACACATGACACAAAGCTTCAAACCCAAACATAATTCAAATAAAAAACAGGGCTATGATTCCAACACACTCAACATAAGAACTACTCAACACTTAGCTTACGGCACGATGCAACCAAAATCAAAAGGAATTAATCTAATCCCTATAAGGCGTCAAGAAGGTTCCGATCAGAATACAAGTTTTTACATGTGATGGGAAAAATAACAACAACGCATCAAGGTAAACAAATCAAGCCCATCACACTAAACTTGCTCCTTTCCAAACCCTACTGATGACAACTCCCTAGCAAAAACAGAACAGAGATTAACAACCTCAAATCAAATGTATTCAACCCCTCAACAACATAACTCCCTCAGATCAGATCCAAAAGCAAAGCAACAATTCAATCCCAAACCTACCCAATTCAATTCAGAACACAGGACAGGAACCCAAACCCAAATCTGCAGGGCAGGAAACTCACAACAGTGAAATTTAAAAGCCACAGGAACTACTGATTCAATCAATAATCAAATGGAACAGCAGGATCTCACCACTGATGATCGCCCAACCAAACTCTAGAATCGAACTCATCCAAGATCCCAAATCATAGAACATTCAAAACCAGAAATTATTTCATAGCCCCAACCACATTCCAACAATTCATTCACACACAACTTTCGACCAAACCAAGACGCTATCCTATCTACACAACTCGGAAAGAAATTCTGCAATCCATACCCAATTGGTGGTCGTTCGCGCGCGAGGAAGGAGAAAACTTCCCGGCGAAGTGGAGGAAAAATCGTCGGCTTAGGTGTTGTGGCCAAATCGGGAAGTCGGGGCGCTCGGCGTCTCGTTTGTGCACACTGAAGGAAACGAAGAAGAGGAAACAACAAAAGAGGAAGGAGAAGAAGAGAAGGAAAGGCGACGCTACGAGGAGGAACCGCTCGGTGCGGTTGTTCGGCGGTGTCGGGGCGAGGGTGAAACGAAAGGAATCGGGGAGGAGAGGAAATTTTAGGGCATTTTAACATCTTTGGCATTTTGCAAATAAGCCCTCTAATTTTTACTATTCACAACTAGGCCCTAATTTACAAAAAGGCCCTTTAAATTTTCAGTTTTCAACATTCTCCGCCACTAACAAAAATTTGGTTCCCAAATTTTGCCAGTAATTCACAACAGATACTAGTCACCCCAACAGGCACTAGTCAACAACAACCAATATCAACAACGTAGATATAATATGTTGGATCGAGAGATGCGATAGAGGGGGGATGAATGTCGCAAATCGTTCGGATTAAATAAAAAGAGTAAGTGCGTGGCGGAAATAGAGACAAAGCAACACAACGCTAACAAGGTCGTTTTACTTGGTTCGGAGCCTGGGTCGACTCCTACTCCAAGGCCCATGGTCGTTGACCGTTTACTTTGGGCAATTCTATAATGCGTAGAATGAGTACAGAAGAGAAATACAAATTGCAATAAGAAAGATTACACTTCTGTATTTACCAACTCCCGGGGTAGGCTCGAGTTTCGGTGCAGCGGGAGGTCGACGGCGCTTCGAACTTGAGTCGGGAAGTTCCTGGAGCAGAGCGCGGTCGTCAGAGAGTTTGGATGTGTTGAATGAAAGCTGTGTTCTGAAGAGGAGGGTCGAGGCCCTTTTTATAGTGCCTGGGGGCGCCCTGGTCGACGGGGGCGCCCCCCCCCCACGTGGCAGCAGATCCACAAGAGGCGCGGTCGTCGACTTATCCCTTGAGCCTCGGGATAAGGTCTTGACGGGGGCGCCCTGGACGCTGGGGGCGCCCTGGTTGACCCAGCCAAGCCTTATCCGCAGCACTGAGCTCTCCTTGGTAAGGCTGGGGGCGCCCTGGGCGCTGGGGGCGCCCGGGACAGCGGGGGCGCCCTCAGAATGTACTGTCGAGGTTCTTCTGGTTGTGTTGTGTTTTGTGTTCACCTTGGGGGCGCCCGGTACACTCCGGGCGCCCTAGTCAGCGATCGCCTCTTTCCTTTGAGGCATTCTGAGCTGCAGACACACGTTCCTTTGGTCCTGCATCCAGGGTTAGTCCAAAACACAATAAACCAATAACATAATGAATTATACAGCCTTGGCTGTCTTGGTTCTGACTTTGGTCTCCAAAATGGAGCCCTAGGTCGAACCGACGCCTAATGTTCCCTCAAGGGGAACGCGTCCTCACCTACTCCTCTCGGGAGAATTTACCTGGTGCCAACCGGCTCCTCCAGTTGGACTTTTGCCCAGCAACCCTTCGCCAGGTCTTGAGTACCAAGCAGCCCTTCGCTTGGTGCCTAGCAGCCCTTCGCTAGGTCTTTTCTTCTGGCAGCCCTTCGCCAGTGCCTAGCATTCCTTCGCTAGGGCTTGTCCATTCTGGCAGTCCTTCGCCAGAGCCTAGCAGTCCTTCGCTAGGGCTTTTCTTCTGGCTGGCATTCCTTTGCCAGTGCCTAGCAACCCTTCGCTAGGACTTTGTTTCTGCACACTCAAGTAACAACATTAGATCACAAATAACACTTAACTTTGAATCCTTTGCCAATATCAAAACAAGGTTCGATATGGTGCTTCCTGCACCAACATAATATAAATACTGCACACAAACCAACTATACGCACCTCAAGTAAATAGATGAGGGTAGCGAGCTCTGATCGAATCCTTGAGCTCCCCAGTAGCTTCCTCATCAGAGTGGTGCTGCCAATCAACTTTGACCAACCGAACTGTCTTGTTCCTCAACCGGTGCTCCTTGCGGTCCAAAATCCGCATAGGCACCTCCTCATAGGTCGCGTCTGGCTGAAGTGTGACCGGCACTTCCGATAAAACATGTGCAGGATCTGGTATATATTTCCTCAACATGGAAACATGAAACACGTCGTGGACTCCAGCCAAAGAAGGTGGTAATGCCAGACGATAAGTGACTGCTCCAATCCGCTCCAAAATCTGGAATGACCCAATGTAACGAGGGGCTAGCTTACCTGGCAACCCAAACCTCTTCACCTCTTTCGTGGGCGACACTCGTAAGAACACATGATCGCTCATGGAGAACTCCAAGGGCCTGCGTCTCCGATCTGCATAACTCTTCTGACGATCCTGAGCCTTTGACAGCCTGCGTCTGATAGTATAGTAAATCAGGGGGAAACCCATTAGCTTTAGAAAGCTCAAAACACTTAAGGGCTTCGTCTAACTTCTTCTCTAAACCGAGTCCATTAATGAAAGAACAATAGATGTGAGAACTTGGCTTGCAATTGTTTGCTTCCATCTCGTGAAAGATCTTTATAGCATCATTACACATTCCAAATTTATTATGCCATAAGTCACAACATCAGGTACAATTCCCACATCTATTCTTAAGCTGGCCAAATCACGAACACGACCCCTCCCTTCCAAAAGAATACTGTGGGTCTTTAAAATTAAGTATAAACCTATTTGTTCTCTTCATTTTATTGCAAATCCCCTGAGCCCTTTTTATACTCTTAGACTTGCTAATTGTATAACACTTAAACTCACTTATTCACACCAGAACTGCAACTACAGAACCACAGCAAGAAGTGTGTATCCTTCACAATATCTAACAATCACACAGATAGATCTCCTAAGAGAATCGAGTGATTTGAACTTAGCTTTTACACGTATGCTAAGGTCAACCTACATCGAATAAAAAGCTCACATACTCACTTAGCTAGCACGTGTGCGAAGTATTCACTAGGATAAGCAATATACGAAGCACAAAGCTAATCAAAATAACTGACTTGACAAGAAGCATAACAGAACATAACTGCGAACTTTAACTCAACCATAAGGTATATTAATTCCCGCTACACAAGTACAGTCAATGTACAACTAAAGCTGTTAAGCTATCACAACAACACGAACGCGCGCGATTTATCATCAACTTCCGCCCTCTCTATATCTGACAATAGGCAGTATCGGATCAAACCGAGCCACTCTCAAGAGTAGAAGCGAACTATACAACTTAGACTTGAAACATAAATCTCAAAAATCATGAACACATCTCATTAGGACACGAAGCATATACTTCTTAAAATATAATATACACCACATAAGGTTGCAATTAACTTTCACAATTAGCAACTAACGCACGCAGACAACTCGTCCGTCTCTGACTTCAAACGCTCAACAAGACACAATATCTTCTCGCACTATTACAACAATTCTCAGGCTCTTACCGAGCGTCAAACTTCCAATATAGCTTCTCACAACCTTGAATTGCACTAAACGCATCAGATTAAACTGTCAAGAACTCATAATACGCAACAAATCACTTGATCTCATAAATACATTTCAACAACTTCATCACACATTACACTTGTAACAGTGCCAAATAAGCTATTTTAGAAGAACTGGGTAAGTGTAACTCGCAGACTCATGTCGCATCTACTTAGACTGTTAATCTAACTGACATGACACTCTCCAGCACAAACTGCTAACCATACTACACGCGAATTTAACTTAGCAAAGAAACAAAAACTACAGCGTTTAATCACGCACATCTACTACTCGCACACGCACTCTCTCGTACTACTAAAAAAAAGAATGAACTCTTCACAAACGAATATATAAGTATCAACCTACGTGTTTGCTAAAGATCACTGATCTAACAGTTATCATCTAACAACCAATGACCACTGATCAATTTATCAAAATCACACTCAGGACGTTCTATCCTAGGATTACCGAAATAACTTTTTAAACCAATTCCTAATTGCAAGTTCAACAAATCCATAAATATCATCCATGGATCACAAATCAAGGACAATCTCTAAGTGTCAAACCATAACATCATAAGCAATACTTCCATCAATAGACTGTGTAAAAATAATATATCACATATGTCCTCCAATATGTCACTCCACTCAACTTCAACCAAATCCAACTAATAAAAGTCTAAATAACCTCAAACGTACTATACTTCAATCATGCAGCAACACTCACATAAGCAGGAACTTATACCAAAAACAGAGTCATCAGATTATAATTGAACAAAACTTCAAGCACAAACCTTCCAACACAAACGAATGCATGTCCAGCTTATTTTGCAACTAGTAACACTAATGGCACAATCATACAATTATTCTTCCATTCTTTCTTTTAAATCATTCGCACTAACTCTCACAATCCTCAACCATCTGGCTAGCAAGGACTAAAATAGCAATAACTACGTTATATCATTTTGCTTAATCAAGTGAGAATCACATCCAGACTTGAATAAATTTCTTATGGAAACACTATCCCCAAATATCTTTCCAAAATAATTGTCAACCAACACTCTGTGACACAAAAATCATCTCTATAAGTTCCACTAAACTACAATTAAATCTCATGGGTGCAAAACAACTGATGCCCTGAGATGGACTAGTCTCATGAATGATTCGCATCAACGCAAATCAGAAATCAGAAAGTACCCTCTTGATCAACTAACCAGATAGGACTAATCCATAATCAACATCACCATGGACTGGAATATCAATCTCCTATGCTTTAGGATAATATGTAGCTAATTCTACCTCTTCTACATCAACACCTTCTACATCAACGCAGGTCATATACTAAGTAAATCAATCCGACACTGAACATAATACCTACAATATGCAAATATCAAATAGGCAGTGGACAAAGTCGGTGCTATAAGGTAAATCAATACTCTCTGCAATTGAGTTGAGTATGCAACGTGTCCACTAGTCGTCTTCATGGTTGATCCTGTCAATAATTACGAATACTGCGGACTACAAAGTCATCAAGCTAAATTCAATCCAAAGAATATAAGTAACAGTATGCTATCCAACTAATCTAGCATCTGTCTATATAACCTTAAACAAGGTAATATATACAACAGATAGGATAATCATCAAAGATATAACGTATTTACTTACTCGTTGTCGGGAGAAGTCCCGTCGCTGCCAAGTCCCAAAAATACAACAATGTCGAACTATGACAAAAAAATGACTCCGCGAAAATACAACCATATCCGTAAAATACCGATAAACTTCGTTAAACAACTCCGTAACCCCACAGACATGAAAACATCGCAAAACCTCGCTCTGATATCAAAAACTGTCACGACCCCAGAGGCACATGCTTGCTCGAAAATCGGTCAGCATCTCCCCTGTATGGCGGACAAGTTGGGGCAAATATACATATACTCTAAGCATAAAGGATGGCTCATCCATCATACAAGAAATAAAAACATCCCCACGCAGTTTTTAAATCAATAGGAAAGACAACGAGTGGCTCAGCCACCTTAAACATAAAAGATATCACATCCCAAAGAGAACTCAAAATGTCTCTACAATAATGACAAAACCAGTCCGATACTTGATAAGCAATTAAAATGCCAACAAACCAAATGCCGAAAATGAAGCAAATAAACCAAATACGAAAAATAACTCAACTCTGGGGACTGGCAACTGGATCCTCTCCTAGCTCCAAGAAACGCAACTACCTGCTATCTGAAACAAAAAGAGAAAGCAGGGGTGGTGAGTCCGGGCGAATTCAGCGGGTATATGAGTAGACAATAAGCATGGCATAACAAAATATATAATAAGTAGAGAACCAACAGGGTGCAGTCCATAAAGAATATAGAAATACCTAAACATGCATAACATATATAGAACAACATGTTATAAAATCGAATAACAACTAAGCAGGTATAAAACAACGCAACAACAATAAATCTAACATATACATGCATGTCAACCAAGTGCAACAATCATAGCTCATATAAATGCATCAAACACAAGAAAATGCACTAAATGAAATACGTATGCATATGATGCAATGACATGTGTCACCCCTGACGCCAGTCAAGCCGCCAACACATCTCATCTATGTGACCAAGTGGGTAGGGCTGTGACAACTGTACGCACTCCAACAAATACCACAGAAAGGTGTGGTTGAGTAGACAGGATGTTGGGGAGCCAACACTCCAAAACCCCGATACATAGGGGGAGCCACCAACAGCTCTAATATCCCTCGAAAACAACGGTGAGAGTGTCATTGCTTGCCTACAACTGCAACATGTGTGGCATAACAGGACAGTTGCACGCACTCTAGCAACTACCACGACAACAAGTGGTTGAGTGAATTGAGCAACTGAATGACTAGCGACGGCATAACCATATCGAAGCCCAACAGTCGTTAGTATGCAACGTGCAGATACGATGCATGCTACAAGATGCGGGAACAACCAGAGAAACAACGATGCAATAAAATTCAACAAGCATCAACGATCCATCAATACAACCAACCAAAAATCGAAAATCAACGATTATGCACCTACACTACTAGGTAGGATATTTCTAATGTCAAATAAACTTATTTGTGTTTAATGGACTTCTAAGTACTCGCGTACAAGCGGTACTTTACAGAACAGAAAAACAACAGGGGACTGTACGGATACGAATTTTGAATACTCGAAGATCAACGAAGAATAAGTATCAACGGCGATGTTAAAATAACAAACAACAAGGAATAAGGTCAAGCAACCTATTAGACATAAAATAGTCATGCTTTAAGGTAAAAGGAACTACTCGAGTACAAAGGAGTACCCGCCTTTTATGTAGAAGTTCGTAAACGAAGAGGACCTTCCACGATCAACCAAACGAATCTAAATCAAGGTCATGTATCAATACATGTTATTTAGCCAGGTACATATAACATAAACAGCTATATTTAATCCTAGCTCTACTGTAGATTGGGTAATGAACCAACCCCTAACCACCCCAAGACATCCACCTCATAGCTCCAAGAGAACAAAGCTATCCTTTTATTCTAAACAGAATTGCTACCTTTCACCATAGTTTTTACATAGTATCCCACTAACCTCAACCGAACCAAAATTAAAGCAGCATTCCTCTTTAATTCACCTAGCAACTGCACACATGACACAAAGCTTCAAACCCAAACATAATTCAAATAAAAAACAGGGCTATGATTCCAACACACTCAACATAAGAACTACTCAACACTTAGCTTACGGCACGATGCAACCAAAATCAAAAGGAATTAATCTAATCCCTATAAGGCGTCAAGAAGGTTCCGATCAGAATACAAGTTTTTACATGTGCAGGGAAAAATAACAACAACGCATCAAGGTAAACAAATCAAGCCCATCACACTAAACTTGCTCCTTTCCAAACCCTACTGATGACATTAACAACCTCAAATCAAATGTATTCAACCCCTCAACAACATAACTCCCTCAGATCAGATCCAAAAGCAAAGCAACAACTCAATCCCATACCTACCCAATTCAATTCAGAACACAGGATCAGGAACCCAAACCCAAATCTGCAGGGCAGGAAACTCACAACAGTGAAATTTAAAAGCCACAGGAACTACTGATTCAATCAATAACCAAATGGAACAGCAGGATCTCACCACTGATGATCGCCCAACCAAACTCTAGAATCGAACTCATCCAAGATCCCAAATCATTGAACATTCGAAACCAGAAATTATTCCATAGCCCCAACCCCATTCCAACAATTCATTCACACACAACTTTCGACCAAACCAAGACGCTATCCTATCTACACAACTCGGAATGAAATTCTGCAATCCATACCTAATTGGTGGTCGTTCGCGCGCGAGGAAGGAGAAAACTTTCCGGTGAAGTGGAGGAAAAATCACCAGCTTAGGGGTTGCAGCCAAATTAGGAAGTCGGGGCACTCGGTGTCTCGTTTGTGCACACTGAAGAAAACAAAGAAGAGGAAACAACAGAAGAGGAAGGAGAAGAAGAGGAGGAAAGGCAGCGCTATGAGGAGGAACCGCATGGTGCGGTTGTTCGGCGGCTTCGGGGCGAGGGTGAAACAAAAGGAATCGGGGAGGAGAGGAAATTTTAGGGCATTTTAACATCTTTGGGATTTTGCAAATAAGCCCTCCAATTTTTGCTATTCACAACTAGGCCCCTAATTTACAAAAAGGCCCTTTAAAATTTTGGTTTTCAACAAGTAGATCAACTAAAACACTAATGAGCTTCTGTTCAAGGAAATAATTGGTATTGGGATCAGCTGCAAGATCTAGTCAATTATGTCTTGGTTGGTGAAACTTACATCGAATAGATTTACTGGCAGAAACACATGCGAACTAGATTCTTTCCATTCACTTTCTCTAACCAACATATGCTCTCTTTCAGCATTATCAAAAGAAAGTCGAATGTTGGGCAAACAAGAGTCTGACCGCTCAGTAAGAAAAACAAAGGATTGCAGACGTACTCTTAACACAGTAACATAAATTGCCAGAACCCCATCATTATACTCAATAGGAGAACACAATTTAGAAAATATGATGGAACCTTGAAGATAGCGTAAGCAATGACATTCTCATGCCAAAAACATGAGCTGTGACGTTATGAAGCATTATTCTCCATCAACAACTTTACAGTAGTTTTATTTCCTATCGATAACTTTACAACAGTTTTACTTACTGCCTGTAGCTTTATTCTCCACTATCTCATGTCCTTCTCCACTACCCTGCCACCTTATATAGAATCGTGATCTCCTACTTAGCGTTTCTATGCGTGCCTGTACGCTATAATACTCGAGGTGCCCTAAGCTTTAGTTTACGTGACATTTTTTAATTTTTTTAAATTAAAATTTTATTAAATCTTAAACCCTAAATATATATAATATACTCTGTGAGCATTTAAATTTTTTTTATCTTGAATACTATAATTTAAGAGGGAAGTCTAAACCTTAGAGGAAAAATTTTATTAGCTTAAACCCACTATAATTTAACCATTAAATCCTAAAATCTTAAATCCTAAATACATATAATATATCTATGAGCATCTAAATTTTTTTATCTAGAATACTATAATCTAAGAAGGAAGCCTAAACCCTAGGAGAAAAATCTTATTGGCTTAAACCACTATAACTCAATGCCTAAATCCTAAAATCTTAAACCCTAAATACATATAATATATAAAAAAACATACTACAAGTGAATCAGGCGTTTGGATCGAATACAAGTGCCCCGAGCGTGCAAAGAAGAGGTGCTTAGGTATATATTATTTTAATACCCTACGCGACAGTCGCTTGCGCGACTGTCTGATGCCCAGTCAGGACGCCTAGATTAAATCTAGATGCCCAGACAACCACTAGTTGGCAGACGGGTTCCTCTGTCCTAGAGGATCCCTGTCCCGCCTATCCCACACTCGTCAGCGATGGCCGACGAGTCGTCCGATCGACAATCAAACACTATTGATAATTTTTTATCGTCGTTCCAAATCAAACGATATCCTGGGATAACAGTGAATCAGTCGAAATCGTCGTATTAGAATCTCATCGGATTCGACGGTGAATACGATGAGATCGCAATTGCGACAATACCCGACGGGTTCACCGTACCCCTAGGGTATCGTTTTGTTCGGGACTACGGCCGAAGGCCGCCGGTAGTGTTCGATCGAACGACTTGTCAGCCATCGTTGACGAGTGGGATAGAGGAACAGGGATCCTCTGATCGACGATAGAACGACTTGTCAGCCATCGTTGATGAGTAGGATAGAGGAACAGGGATCCTATATAGGACAGAGGATCCTGCCCCCCACTAGTCGGGGCGCCTGGATTCAATCAAGCACTCTGATTTTATATATATATATATATATATATATATATGTGAATACTTAAAAAATTTTATTTTTATTTTTTTTTAGCTTTAACATTATACAATGGGAAAGCATAAACCTTAGAGGTAAAATTTTAAAAAATTTTAATATGAACACTATAACATAATTGAGAAGCTTGAACTCTAGGTGTGTGTATAATCTAAATTTTTTTTATCTTGAACATTATAACCTAAGAAGGAAAACTGAACCCTAGAGAAAAATCTTATTGGCTTAAATCCATTATAATCTAACCCCTAAATTCTAAAATCTTAAATGTTAAATATATATAATATACTCCGTGAGTATCTAAAATTTGTTATCAAACAAATTTACTTATTCTAAATTTTAATTATATTTTTTGTTTAATTTAAATATAAGAACTCTATAAATGTTAATAATTTCAAATTATCTGTAATATGTTAAAACAATAGCATATATAAAGTCATTTGAAAATTAAATAATTAATATTTATTGCCAATTTATTTTGCCAAAAATCGAAATTGATACTTGATTGCTATACATTTTAATCATTCATTGTATTCTAAAAAAAATCATTTATTTAACTCTCGAGCCATGGCCACAAAGGCATAGGGACAATATTGTTTTAGAAAAATCTTCGTTATCATATGTTCCGAGCTGCCCTTGCCGACATCCACAGTCGAAGCTTTACGAAATCTTATATATTTCAATTTTGATTTCATTTAACACTTCCTATTGCAAAAGAGAAAGATATATAGTTCTGGCGGTGGGCGTAGTTAACATCTTCATGGGTATTTGTTGTAATTGAGATTAATTTTTAGTAGACATAAAATATCTCATTGGATATTTGATTTTTCTCGAGTAAAAAGGCCGTTATATTAGAGTAAATGTCCCACATGATTTATCTCTTTCTAAAATGTATGAGACCTTCCTACGTAGCCGTGACGACTTCACCTTTTGTTATAAGAGAAGGATTAGGTCTTGTAACTCGAATTTTGGTGCAGCGGCAAAGACATTTACTGGAATTTCTCAAAACATCATGGATCAATCATTCATTAGAATATGTTTATGCTGAAACACTATGCGAAGTAGGTGGATCATGATTGAGTACCCTGATTATGAAAAATTTGTATCGGTTCTACAAGTTGGATATGATTATATATAAAAAAAATCTTTTGTTGCCATTTTCTATACGAGTTTTATATTTTATAATTTAATTATATATATATATATATATATAACATTTTTATTACCATTTTCTATACAAGTTTTATATTTTATAATTTAATTGTACAGCATCTCGCTTATCATTTAACATTAAAAATAAAAAAAATCCAACAAATTGGAAATCACTAACTATCCGATTAATCTTGAGAATTATCAATACCGCCCTATAAAAATTTTTTATCAATCATCAAGATAACTAGCAATTCACTATCTTAGGTTTATCATTCCATCAAAGAAAAATATCTCATATATAACACGTCGTAGTTGAGAATCAAATATGAATACTTAGGGGACTACACCGACACCCTACCATTGCACTATAGTCGAGGACTCATGTTTTACCAATTGTTACTATTGTTGATGATATATTGACAGATTAGCTGACCCATAATCATTTGAGATCAAGTAAGTTTGGAATGTCTTGATAATTAAGTTTTTAATGTCTACTCAGTAGGCATCTGTCGTAGACGTTTACTCTGTGTCAAAGAACGTTTCTTACTCAGAAATGCTCACCACCATGGATCTTCACGATGCTAAATATCGCCAATCAAAAGAAGACACAATCCACATAAAGAAGATGTTCCAAATACAAGGAAGAGAAAGGAGAAGAAAGACGGTAAGAAAGAAGGAGAAAAAGAAAAATACTGACAAGAAAATAACGTTCTTCAACTCATTCAAGCTGGAAAGGTCACTAAAATTGTTCAAGAGCATAAACTCTAACGAGTATCACTAATGGACACATAGTATTCAATAACAGGGTTATGAAACTTTTTTCTTTGTTATTCTTCTTTTAATGAGTTATACATCCGGAAAGAACACACACTCGGATATACAAATCGAAAACTAAAGAGAAAGATGGTAGAAACATTATAATCAAAAACCTTTGCACCAATAGCTAAACTCAATTTTGCACAAACACTTAATCTAGTCACTGCTTTAGTTCGAAAATATCGTCTCCAATGTGATCTCAAGACTTGTCACAAGACTACTAGATCCATTCTTTTTTACTGTATGAGTTCATACGATAAGTGATGGCTCTACTAGCAATGAAAATCTTTAAATCACCTTTTGTGATGGTTCTTCTTTAAGACTTGTCGATCGACTAATAAATTGAATTTCAGTATGATCACTTCAATGGATAACAGTCCTCATGCTGTTCATTAGCTGATCAATTCATCTCAACCATCTTGCACCATTCATCATATAATGGTGCTTCCCATCTTCCATACATAAAAGGGGATGAGTATTCCTCTCTAAATTCTTCTTCACAACTACTACAAGAAAATTTTTAAATAGCTACGGAATTTTAATCCGTCACAAATTAATTAGATTTTAGATTAGGAAAACCCTTCAACTATCCAATCTATTCCGACTATCATATTTCCGGCATAATTCCGTCGCTAAGGTCAAATAATGACGGAATAACCCGGAACATTTTAATTCGGATATTTTTTGTAGTGCACACTAAAATTGATTGTCATTTCACAAAAATCCACAAACACGTATTTTAAGCTTCTTCTAATTTACTTGCAAATCATGCTGATAAACCTGCTAACAAATTAAGTCTCTAGTCATTTTGTGCAGTTTCTTTGTTCTAAATTCAATCTGGAGAACATTCCCTATAGAATCATGTTTGTAAATCGAATGCTAATAGAGGACAAGATTCACGAAAACAACAAACAAGAACAATTCAATTAGAATAGATCGTGTAAAATTTTTATAAATAAACCTTTATATTAATGTCTTTCATGATCAGTGAAATATCTATGATTTCCCAAATACAAGTCATTATATATATTATCAAAAAGAAAATTAATTTATAATTAAGAAAATAGCTTATAATAAGAAAAACCAATATTCCTTAAAAGAAATTTTTTTCCTTTTCAATTGATATACTAAACAAGGACTTAAAAAATTAAGTTTACTGTAAATAAATCTTCAGTTAGGTATCATTTTCCTCTATTTCAGTTTCAACCTATAAAAGTTTGATTCCTTCATTAAACTTATCCTCCAATTTGATCACATTATCAGTAACAACCAAGTTTAATATTTTTATCATTTAATTGTAACACCATTTTATTCATCCTCAATTAAGTATGACAAAAACAAAACTAATTAAATAAACATATATACTATTTCAGATAAAAGAAGAGCAAATACACCTAACCTAAAGTGTAATTATTTCGTTTAAAAACAAGTAATAACAAATTAATCATAGCTAGATGACAAATTTAATTGGAGGTATAGTTACATTTGTAATTAATTAATTATATTCTCTTCCTGAAAAGTTTTAGTACGATCGTATTAAATTAATGAACCTTACAGATTCATTTCTGTCTTGATATGGAAAGGGTTAAGTGCATTCATTGCTTGATATATCCTTCCACTAATTGTATGAACAAAAGTGCACTCAACATTCTTTCAGAACTTCATATGAACAAGAAAGTGTAATTGGAAAAAAAAACTTCTAGGTTTCATATTTCATGCATGGACAATAGAGAGGTTCTTGACTCACTAAAAATCCTTATGGTTCTTTCATTTTTGGGAGGGGGAGTGTAGTAATGTACTATTATACAGTAAGTACACATGTGCTGATGCTTGTATTGATCAAAGCTACCATGAATGTAATATACAAATAAATTACACTACTTCCGAGAACTCTGAGAGAGTGTTCTAGAGTCTAAAAATGGTTTAGTGTTCTCACAATGACAGTGGTGGCAGTGGTAGGATTTAAAAGGGTTACATGACGGCACCCAATCGTAGCAACATACTATTAAACCACAATCTTGAGTTGTCGGCCAGATTATATCTCACAGACAAATAATATATATTTATATTTAAGGATCATATCACATTCCATCAAGTGATCTTTTTCGTACAATCGCACCATAATCATACTGTTCATCCACTAATTTTTCCTAGTGTAAGCATTGATTATGATGAAGTGGCATCATCAGGTTTTGGTTCCCGAGAGAGTAAAAAGACTATGTTTTTGACAAAAGCGAGAACACAGATTGCAAGTGTCAGATCATAAAGAGAAGTCCTTGGAAATGGTGGTCGAATCCTATGGTCAGGTCTCTCACTCTTTGCAGGCAAGGAAATGGAATTAGAATGGGAAAGTAACTGAATGAAAATTTTGCAGCAATGAATCTAAATATCTATAAGAAGGAAAGAAAGTTGCCAAGATCGGTGATTGACTGAAGCGTCACGTCATGGACAGAGGGAGAAGGCGTTTAGTTTCTGTGATTACATGCTTCTGATAAATATATATAAGTCAAGAATATGTTCGATCGATCGTCGGAAAATGAAGGCATAAATTAATGATAAAGGTGACCAAATCGGGAGACAGGAGGTAAAAATCTAAAGCATATCTGGGAGGAAGGAGGCGATGGATCAGGCAGCGGCGGGCGGCGGCGGCGGCGGCGGAGGATGGTGGGGAAGAGAAGGCAGCGGCTTTTTGCGTTTCTTCTTCTCGTAGCTGATGCCTCTGGCCTTGGACTGGACGTCGCGGACCTCGCGGAGGTAGAGGCGGACGGCGCGGGCGCCGAAGGGGTTGGTCTCCGGGCGGCTGCCGTTCTCCTCGTAGGCGGCGCGGAGGCGGCCGATGAGGGCGTCGAGGGAGCCCCAGGCCTGGCGGAGCGGGCAGGGGCAGGGCGCCGGCGGGCTGGGGTGGCCGAAGAAGGGGCACACGTGCGAGTGGATCTTCGTCTTCCCGAACTGGTCCAGGTACCGCAGGAACTCCAGCACGTGCGCGCTGCTGCACTGCGACAGCGACAGCGGCGGCCGGTGGTTACGCAGGTACTGTCCGAACGTGTTCCAGTCCCGCCGCTTCTGCGACTCATACCGGCTCAGCGAAGGAGTACTCCCCGCAGCTGAGGAAGAAGAAGAAGCAGCAGCAGCAGCTCCAGCCGCCGTCGCCGACGACGAAGACGGCCCCACGGCCACTAAGTTCTTGGGGCTACTGTTGGGGCTGCTCCCCCCACTGTTGTTGGAGCCAGGGCTATCAGGGGCGGGCAGGAACTCCATGAACAACCCCCGGATGGCAGATCTCGTCTAATCAGCCTGCAAAAACGCACTCTAATTAATCAGATCGTTCGAGAATTATACTAAACTAGCGAGGAAGAATCGAAGAAGATGAGAATCGCGAGGGAGGGAGGGAGGGAGGGAGGGTGGTCGATCACTGTACGTGGCCTGGGGAGCTGGGTCGCTTCGAGTGGGCTGATTGATGTCGGGAGGTTGCGAGAGAAAAAGATTCCGAAACCGTACGGACCTCTGCAGGCAGGCATGTTCAGTTCAGGAGATTGTGGAAATTTTGCTTAGGGCCTCGGACTGCTACTTCAACTCGGAGTTGAAAAGCTGAAGCGACGGGATGATCTACTTTCTGCACCCCTCGCCAATGAGAAAAACACACAGAAGACACAGACTATGGGCTCTGCTGTTCAGTACTCTCTTTGTTTCCGTGGAGACAAGCGCTTTGAAAGGTGATGTGACGGGGTAAAAAGCTAGGAGGGAGGTGGTGGGAGCAGTGAAAATCATAATGGTGGGTGCAAAGAACCATTATCAGCTCCACTATGTGTTTTTGACCTACAACAGCATCACAAATACTGTGCTTTAATTTTCTTTGTTAATAGTAATAGGCCGTCGAGATAGAGATCAGCCCCTGCCTGCATGCGAAGGAGGAGGAGGACTAGTAAAGATCCGAGCGCAATGGATAAGAATGATAACGAATTAACTTCAGTTTCTCCAGAGACAGGTTTTCCTTTATCCTCGGTCTCTATTTATCTTACACATAGACAGAAGTACCCTAGCTGGCTAGGTCATTGACAGGGCCTAACTTTGATAGACAATTCGTCTAGGGGAAGCTATAGCTTATACATAAATGGAGACACGCTTGAGTTTAGCAATGGACGAATGAGCTGGTGCAACAATGATGGGATGTGTATTTGGTTTATAAAATGACGATCCAGATCATACGATTCGAAAAATATAAAATCAATTTAGGATCGGTCCAAGAACGTTTTCTGTAGTAGAATCGTGATAGAATCGGTAGGATTGTATACCAAACCTACGATTCTACCGAACTACGATTCTACATATAGTATGGGTCTATGCCCTAATTTTTTTTTAGGGCCGAAGAGTAGACCAATCCAATCTTAAGTTTTATTAGGTTTTAAAGTGTAAATCATGGCCCAGCCCAATCCGAAGTTTTATTAGGTTTTTTCTTTTCTTAAAAGAGTTTAGCAGTTCCGTTCATTCCAATTACCATTTGCAGTAGCAGTGGAATCCCTCGCACCGTCGCAGGCGTGACATCCCTGTTGCTCCCCATAGTGGCTCGATTATGAAATATAAATAAGTTTGCTGATCTATTGATTGAATGTGTATTACTGTATTTATAAAAATTATTTTTGTGTTAAATGGATAAATCCTTGAGGAGTTGGAGCACCCCTTCTCAATTACAAGAGAGTGTGTCAACTTATTGCTCAATGATCATCCCCTTGTAATTATTAATTATTTTTCTATATAAATTATTAATCATAAACAAAGATTTTTAATAGGATCGTACATTTTTACGATCCAATCCTGACCAAAATCAATCTGTGTGGGATCACGATTCTACTGACATTGGATGTGTAGCAAGATGAACAAATTAAGGATGACACAAGATGAAGTCTTAACTAGTAAAGGATCATCGAAGACATGATAAAGGAAAGAAGATCCAAATAAAAGTTCTTGAATCCGATATGAGCTCAAATTGTAGGCGGACTCTTGTCGATCGAGCTTTGCCGAGTAGTCTTCTATTAGGTTGGGTTTTTGTCAAGTCGACTTCCTTCGGATCTTCTCCTGTTGGGTTGAGTTCCGTTGTGTAGTCTAATATGTATCAGGTCACGGTTCCTAGTGGTTGAGATTGAAAGGACTCAAAAAGAGAAGTTATAAGGGGGTCAAGACATATGTTGATTGACACTTCCGATGCTGTCAGACCTGGAGAGAAAAGAGTTGAAGAAGAGAACGCTAGCAAAAATAGTGAAGTTTTTTGATCTGCTCTCCTCTATAAGATGACATTGTTACCTTATATAGGGAAGAAAGAGGTGTGCAAGGTTCTTAATAGAGACAATAACATATGCATTTTAAAGAGATAAGGTACACCCTTTTAATTGATAAGCACAAATACATAATCAAGGATGAGATACTCCCCCTAAACCTATGCAACGGTATGGTACACCCCTACATGTCACAGAAGCCAACACATAATCAACAACAACACACTCCCCTTAACATATGCAATGATAGGATACACCCTTAGAGATAATTTCCTTTGATACATTTTTAATAACTTTTTTGATTTCTTAGAAGTTTTAGTCACACTAGTCTCCTTAAGGTCAACTCTCACTACACCAAAAAATAACTTTCTCAACGGTAAAAAACCGTTGTAAAAGGCAATAAACAATCGTTGTTAATTCGTCCGTTGAGAAAGCCCTTTGCAATCAAAGACAACAATTTTAAAACTATTATCTTTTTAGGTAAAACACAATAGTTTTCTACCATTGTAAATCAAATTGAATCGTTGTCTTTTGAGTTAAAAGACAACGATTTTTTACAAAAACGAAAACGATTTTTCACCGTTGTATTTTTAATAATAAAGACAATGATTTTTAACTGTTATCTTTGATTGACCCTGTCTTTCTCAACGTAGCGATTTACAACGGTTTTTAAACCGTTATATTTCAATTGCAAAGACAACGGATGTTTGTGTGTCTGTGTATTTCTCAACGCATCAATTTACAACAGTAATTTACAACGGTTTAAAAAACTGTTGTATTTAAAATACAAAGATAATAGATTATAACCGTTATTATTTCTCAACACACAATTGTTGATGCAGTCTGACCTGATTGTTATTTTGGTGTTGACAACAATTTAAGTTTAGTTGAGTAAGATAAGTTCGGATTAAGTCCTGGTCGAGGACTGGACACGAAATCTTAATGAGTGAAACCGAGTCCTAGTGAGTGAAGCTAGGTGAAGGAAATCCCGACGAGTGAAGTCAGGTCCTAGTCTGTGTTGGATAGCGGATTTGCCGACTCCTCCTCTCCTAGAAAGCTTTCTTCGCGGCCCGGTGTACCGACATACTAGGGAGGTACTTTCGGGCATGGAGTTTAGCGGCCCGAGGCTGGTGCAAAGTGAAGAACTTATGTATCGGGCGGGCCTTAGCCCTAAAGTAACGCAGATCAGCCCACCCTAGGTATGTTCGTTCTTTTCTTCCATGCACATTGGTTCTGACTGATGCTCTCTCTGTTTGGCTTCTACAGAGGAAGTCATGTTTGCCAAGGTGATGAGCCGGCTCATCAAGTGGGAGGAGGCCAACAGGGAAGCACTGAACCCTCCTCCGGTCGCTCCTGACGCTCCACCTGCTCCCGCCGAGTCCTCTGAGGGGTCTGCTGTCTCGCCTCGTGGGGTCGCTTCACCTGAGAGGATCGAGGTTACTGTTACATCCCCGCTAGACGGGGGCCAAGGGCCTCCGACTCAACAAGCTGATCAAGTGGTGGATCCTCCTCCCGGGGTGGCTCCTCATCGAGCGCAGTCCGCCCTGGCAGGGTGGATGAAGAGTCTCCCTCCTCAGTTACTCCTTCAGCGGCCCGGTCCTTCGGTCGGTAGAAGCGGCGGCTCCCCAAGAGCTTGGGCCCTTCATGGAAAAAATAGCGTCTTGCACGCTCTTCTCCGCTTCCTTCGGCGCCCGAGGAAGCGACTATACCAGCCGAGGCAGTAGCTCCTGCCCCTGCTCCGTCGACCTCCGTTCCGAAAGCAGTTGTCCCAGTGCCTCCTACCAGCTCCGTCGACCTAGCCACCTCTCCCAAGGGTAAGAAGACATTGTGCCCTCAATACCGGATGAAACTAGATCGAATAAGGGAGAGGTTGGATGCAGCGTTGGAGGCCTCCTTGCGATTTTCACCTCTGGCCTAAGTAAAGGAGACTCCGACTGAGGGGGTTCTATTGGAGGAGACTTATAGCTCCGAAGGGGATGACTCCAGCTCCTCCATTGTGCCACCGGAAGCTCCAACCGCCCAACGACTTCCCCTTCGCCCGAGTTCACCGGTGCTTGAGGGGTGAGGCGGCATACCCATTACTCTAGGAGGAGTAGTCGTGCGGGCTTCGGTTGGCCCGCTAGCCGGTCTTCGGGAGACCCTCCTGAAGGTGCGAATGATTTTATTGCATTGTATGTTTTCTCGCCCGACTGTTACCTTTCGATGCGATGGCAGGCAGCTGAGGATTGTATAACAATTGGTCGGGGCCTGCATCCCGGGCCCCAAGTGGAGGCCCTACTCCATCGAGCCTTACAGGCAGAGGTTGCAGCTGATCATGAGCGCCAGGCAGGAGTGAGGCAGGCAGGCGTCAGCAGGGCTCTACGTGAAGAAGTCGAGCGCCTGAAGAAGCTTTTGCTGGACCAGGAGCAGGCTCTTCAGACTTCTCGTCATAGAGAGCGCCTGGCGTTTGAGAAGGCTGTGTCGGTTACCGAAGACCTTCTCCAGATGACGCGGGAGAGAGATTAGCTTCAGGTAAGAGAGAAACAGTTATCGGCCCAAATGGAGTCTGGTCTCCTAACGGCCACTGACCGCGCCTCTGTCCTAGAGGATGACCTAATTCAGGCTCGGTTGGACGAGCGGGCCACCTCAGAGAGGCTCAGGGAGGCTCTGTGTGAGCAATCAGAGATGGCTGCTGAGTTGACATGGCTGAGGTATTCTTACGAAGCTGCCGAGGCCGAGCTCCTGACCCTTCGGGCAACCAAAGCTTCTAACCTTAAGGAGGCCGAGCTAGGCTTCAAAGCATGGTTCCTGGAGTCGGAGGAGTTTCGCGCTATTGTAGCCGGCCAGGTGATGGAGCGCTTATAGCAGGGCTTCCATGGGGTCATCGATAAGTTGAAGAAGGAGTAGTTCCTGCCTCCCGACGCCAACCCGAGATTGTAGGTGCCCTCTAACCTAAGTAGAGGTCTTCTCCCGAGGCCCCGCGCGCCCCGATTTTTGCCTGAGAGGCAAGTCCACTTGTACTGCTCTTGATTGAGTATAATCCTTTTTCCTGTTCCTTAAGTATGCGCTCTAGCGAGATACACCTTCTGCTTTTACGTTCGTACCTAACCAACTGTTAGTTGTCTTCGAGGTTGATTCCGATGTTTAATAATTCTTTAAGTCAAATCTTCGTCCCCTACATTTATGTCTGTGACGGGTCCTTGTCGATTTTCCTTTAAGGATACGAGGGTGGTTTTCGAACCGTCGCGTCCGCCTTATACGCGTTCTCATTGATTAGACTCCTCAAGAGTCGCGGGTTCCTAGGCGCAGCATGGGTGCGCCAGTCAAAACGACGCTTCGGCGCCTGGTGGAATGATTGCCCCCTCCTTGCATTAACTGCCTGGAGAGTCAGTCATCATTATAAATAGCGGGAGAGGGGTGTACTGCCTCCTCCATCCCTTCCGCTTGTTTGCTTCTTTCCTACTTGTTGGTCTCCCCAATGCCCAACCCTGGAGATACCGTAGTGCTCCCGGCCGAGGGACCCTTGAGAGGTGTAGGTATCTGTATTGTGACCATCACGGGGGAGCATGGCAGAGATGATGCCCGGGGTCTCTCTGAAGATTCTCGGGGATGTGAGATTCCCGAGTTATCTGAGGAGTTCAGAAAAGACCTTATGTGGTACGCCAGGGGGCATGGGGGATATGATCCCTCCTGCTGATCACCAAACCCCTGGTTGGCCTGTGGCGATGTACCCCACGCACCATCGGCTGCTCGATTCCTCCAAGCTTCGGGCAGAGGAAGGAAAGAAGCGGTATGATCACTCGGACTCCCCTTTCCCGAGACATTCTCGGGGTTTTCTCACTCGGGACAACCCGAGCGTCTGCCTTCCCGAGTGGCCTCGGGAAGCTGTCTGCTCAGTATGACCTCAGAGGTCAGTTTTCCCGAGTGGGAGGTCGGGAGCCCGACTACTATATCATACAGTATATGCAACTCATAAAAAAAAACTTGTCCTACTTCTATATCACATATAAAAGCATAAAACTTTGTACGATCTTTCGCAAGTGGCTCTAATACCACTGTTGGGTTCTCCCGGCACCAAAATACAAAAACGTGGCGGAAACAAGAACCCTCGAGCGATCCATGCGAAAGAAAACTTGTACAAAGTTCATCTATCTAAAGAGTATACCTTTGGAGCGTGCCCTTTGCTTATCCCGCTCGTCCAAGATGCGCCGGATCTCTTGTACGTTCAAGCGTCCGTGCCTCTATTCGTATCCACACGGACATAATCTCTCAACTTCGGGAGAGCTACCTTAGTTGTGCTAGCAACTTGAGGTAGCTCGCAGAACACCAAGAACCCTACAATAGGGTTTCGGTCAAAAGAGGAAGATGAAGGAGGGAGGAAGAAAAGGGAAGAAGAAGAAGGCAAGAAGACCTCATCCAAAGTCACAAGACCCTCTTTTATAATCATCCCATGAATATGAAGAGGTTTGTGTCTCTTTGGCTTCCTTCATTAATACCAATAAAGAGCACATCTTTTCATGTGGCTCTTCATCTTTTCTCATGCAAGAAAAGAATCTTTTCATCCAATGAAGAGAGACTTTTCTCTTTCCTTCATGCAACTCCGACCGGGCCTCTCGGGCTTCCGACCTGGTTTCCCGACCAAGTCTCCCGAGTGCCGAGCTCCCGACCCAGTCTGCCGAGCGCTGACCCAGTCTGCCGAGCGCCGACCCAGTCTGTCGAGCTCCGACTCGGTCTACCGAGCTCCGACTCGGTCTGTTGAGCTCCGACTCAGTCTGCCGAGCTCCGACTCGGTCTGTCGAGCTCTGACTCGGTCTGCCGAGCTCTGACCCGCACTCTCGAGTTCCCAACTCGAGCTCCCGAACTGTCCTCCCGAGTTCCCAACTCGGGCTCAGATCTCCCGAGTTCCCAACTCGGGCTCAGATCTCCCGATCAGATTTCCCGAAGCATTGCGTCCTTTGTGTGTGACCCAATAGGTTCCCGTGACGTTGGCAAAGAATCTTTTCATCCAATGAAGAGAGACTTTTCTCTTTCCTTCATGCAACTCCGACCGGGCCTCTCGGGCTTCCGACCTAGTTTCCCGACCAAGTCTCCCGAGTGATGAGCTCCTGACCCAGTCTACCAAGCGCCGACCCAGTCTGCCGAGCTCCGACCTAGTCTGCCGAGCACCGACCCAGTCTGTCGAGCTCCGACTCGGTCTGCCGAGCTCCGACTCGGTCTGCCGAGCTCCGACTCAGTCTGTCGAGCTCCGACTCGGTCTGTCGAGCTCCGACTCGGTTTGCCGAGCTCCGACTCAGTCTGCCGAGCTCTGACCCGCACTCTCGAGTTCCCAACTCAAGCTCCCGAACTGTCCTCCCGAGTTCCCAACTCGGGCTCAGGTCTCCCGAGTTCCCAACTCGGGCTCAGATCTCCCGATCAGATTTCCCGAAGCATTGCGTCCTTTGTGTGTGACCCAATAGGTTTCCGTGACGTTGGCAATGCGCATAAACACTTTAGACACATAAGCAATGAGCGGCATCTAGCAATGCATCATTGCTACCCAAGTAACAAGAAAAGTCGAGATCCGACTAAACCTCCGTGACTATGATAATGTATGACCTTGTCCTTCTATCCTTGATATCTAGATTGACCAATCAGACATAGACCGTGTCTTCCTCAGTCAATCTTGTGTTTCTTGATCCCCGAGTAGACTCACTCAAACAAATGAGCTCAATATCTCATATTGACTCATTCGAGCATGGTCATGCGTTTTAGTAGTCCTACTCGATCAAGGGGCCCACAGATATCACTCCCGTCATATGGGAGGGATAGATCCCATCTACATCACTCACATCCCTCCGCATAATTCATTACATACCCAGTGATCGCCTTTATAGTCCACCCTGTTACGGGTGACGTTTGACGATACCAAAGTACATAACTCCTTATGTAGGGAACCGTAGTGACTTCAGGTCCAAGGACTATTCATACAAATAGTCACATGAGAAAGTTTATGACACTCATATGACAATCTATGAAACTTTCTCATGGCGGGTCAATTCAGTACACATTCTCCAATGTATACCCATGTGTCAATTTGATATCACATATCCATAACTTATGAGCTCAAGTCATCAGTTGACCTACATGCTAGTCTCCATGCATTAATATTGTCCTTGAATATTAATGCTCGACTAGGAATAGTTTAGTGTAGTGTTCTCTACATCATCTCACTATCGATTCAACCAATCGATATGATGTAGATAAGAACCTACCACACAAGGACATTATTATACTTAGTTATTTGGCACAAATATAAAGTAAGTATAATAACCAAACATGCCTTTACTAATGATAGAATATGATACAAAATGTCCCTAGTCAATCATCATATAATTAGCTCTAGGGCTCCTACTAACAGGCTGTACCGCGGGATATTAGGGTTTTTGACTACTTGGTCGGGCGCGTATTTCCCAGACCAAGCCTAAGTACCCCGAGCGTCGACTGCACCATGGGGTATTAGGGTTTTGGCTACTTGGTCAGGCGCGTATGTCCCAGACCAAGCTGGTTTTTGAATTCCTCGGTAGTGCATTGTCATTGAAGGAAACACCTCCTTTTTATTACTCAATTTTGCTGCGAGAGCACAAAGAGATACATACAGATATTCTAAATAAATTGTAAATCTTACCTAGACCAGAGGGGTCCAAGGCCGCCACCGGACCAGGACCTCCTGAGTTTTTTCCTTTCTACCCCCGCTAGTCTTCTAGACTCTTCAGGTTCTTCCGAGACTCCGTTCTGACTTTTCCACTGTAGCATCGCCTAGACACCAGCTGATCTCCTCGGACTTCCACCACCCGATCGCCTATCGGGAACTTGATCTTCTGGTGGTAAACAGAGACCACCGCCTGGAAGGTGCTGAGCACTGGGCATCCCATGATAGCATTATAGGAGGAGGGTGCGTCCACGATTAGGAAAGCAGTCCTCCGGGTTCTCTCGAGCCTATCGCTGCCCAACGAGAGTGACAAGGTGATTTGCCCTACCGGCTGTACTCGATACCCCGTGAAGCCAAACAGTGGGGTCGAGACAGGGAGCAATTCATCCTCGTCTATCTGCATCTGCTCCCAAGCCGCCCTGTACAGAATGTTCACGGAACTCCCCGTGTCTACGAAGATTCGCTTCACCTCATAATTGGCAATGCGGGCCACGATCACTATAGCGTCTTCATGGGGAGCTTCCACTTCTTCAAGGTCGGATGGCCCAAATGAGATTGTAGGGCCTGGCACCTGGCTTCGGCTTGTCCCGATGGAGTAGTTCTCCAACCTCCGGGTGTAAGACTTCCTGGCCCGGTTAGAGTCACCTCCAGTAGGTCCTTTGGAGATGACCCCTACATGGCCCGAAGGAGGACCCCGCATAGGGGCTTTGCCTTTTTGGGGATCTCTCTCTAAGGAGAGGGATCTTCGGGGTGTGGGCCCCCGACTCCTACCTCTTGATCGTAACCGGGACCGAGGTCGGACCTCGTTTTCCCCGGCGAGCCGTCGCCGAGGGGAGAAGCTTCGCCTGGGCGACCTTCGGTGGTACCCCGACTTGTTCCATTTTCTTCGAGGTTTGATGTCGGCTTCCTCACTGAACTTCTTCTTCAAGGCATGACACTCCCCCGTAGAGTGAGTCGAGCTGCCATGATAATTGTAGTACTTCGGCAATGACTCAGGCTACTCGGTATCTACCGTCTCCACCAGCCAACGCCTGCCAGTCCCTTGGTCCCTCCCGGGCGGTAGGTCTCTTCCCCGCGCCGGAGCCGGGGGCTCTCTTCGGTCTGACCGGGGGGCTGTCGGAGGAGGAGCTCCGACTGGATCCTTGCGCCGGGCATACTGTACCTCTTCTACGTTGACATGTTTAACGGAGCGCCCCAGCAGATCGTCGAAGCTGGCGGGGGGCCTCCTCACCAAGGACCGGAAGAAGTCCCCTTCGGCGAGTCCTTGGGTGCAAGCACTGACTAGTATCTCTAACGTCGCGCTAGGCACGTCCTGCGCCACCCGGTTGAACCTCTGGATATACTCCTTGAGCGGTTCCTTGGGCTTCTGCTTGAGAGCAAACAGGTTAAACGCCGTATTCTGGTAGCGACGGCTACTCGCGAAATGGTGGAGGAAGGTTGTCTTGAACTCCGTGAAGGAGTTGATGGAACCTTGTGGCAGCCTCTGGAACCACCGCTGAGCTGCTCCAGACAAAGTGTTTAAGAACACCCGGCACTTCACCCCGTCAGTATACTGGTGCAGGAGTGCCGCATTCTCGAATTTGTAGACGTGATCCTCCGGATCCGTCTTCCCATCATACTCAGGGATCCCAGGCCCGTGGAACTGTTGGTGCAGGCAGCACCTAAGTCAAACCTAGGTTTTGATAATGGCAAAGGGTTCAAGAGTTAAGATGTTATTGTGTTCTAATTTGTTTACTAAGTGTGCAGGAAGAAGCCCTATGTACACTAGGCAAAGAAGTCCTGGTCGAGGACTGGGCAAGAAGTCCTGGCAAAGGGCTGAGTAAAGAAGACCTGGTCAAGGACTGGGCAAGAAGACCTGATCTGAAGTCGAGCAAAGAAGTCTTGGTCGAGGACTGGGCACAAAGTCCTGGCAAGGGGCTGGGCACCGAAGACCTGACCGGAAGTTGGGCACAAAGACCTGGTCAGGTAGATTGGGCAAAAGTCCAATCGGAGGAGCCGGTTGGCAAAAGGTAAACTCTCCTGAGAGGAGTAGGTGAGGACGAGTTCCTCGTCGAGGGAACAGTAGGCGTCGGTTCAACCTAGGGTTCCATTTGGGAGACCTGAAGTCAGAACCAAAACAGCTACGACTGTAAATATTGACTAATATTCTTTCCTTGTTTGTTTTGGAACTAACCTTGGTTGCAGGGACCGAAGGAGTGTGTTTCTGCAGCTCAGAACGCCCCAAAGGAAAGGGGCAGACAGCTGGGCTAGGCGCCCGGGAGGTCCCGGGCGCCCAAGGTCAAAGTCAAAGTCAAACAAGCAAAGAAGCAAGAATGCTTTGAAATCACACTGGGCTAGATGCCCGGGAGGTCCCGGGCGCCCAAGGTCAAAGCCAAAGAGTAATCGAAGCAAAATCAGCCACGAAGCCAGCGAACCAAGTCAAGCTAGGCGCCCAGGAGGTCCCGGGTGCACCAGTCAGCTCCAGAGGCCGATTCGAAGGGGATAAGTGCTGACCGAGCTGCGGATGAAGGTTCTCTGATCTGAAGGCACGTGTCAGGCACCCCCGGCGAATCAGGCGCCCCCGGCGAATCAGGCGCCCCCAGGAGCACTATAAAAGGGGCTCGACCCCAAGGCTTCAAAGACACAACTTTCTAACGCCAAAAAGCTTTTCGTTCAAGCGCTCTGCTCTGGTAAACTCCGATCTCGAGATTTCAGCGCCGCCGACGACCCTCTTCTCCGAAGTACGATTCATATCGGACGTTGGTAACGAAAAGTGTAACTCTTTTATTTACTGCAATATTCTTGTACCAAAATCTGTAAACCTTTGCGCGATTATAGAATTGTCCGCAGTAAACAGTCAAGAACCGTGGGCCTTGGAGTAGGAGCCGACCGCGACTCCGAACCAAGTAAAAGACTTGTGTTCTTTGTGTGATTGTTTTGTTTTCCGCTGCGTTTTCTCTTTCCGTAATCCGAAAAAGATTTTAATGATATTCACCCCCCTCTATCGTTTTTCTCGATCCAATAGGAACTGCTTCGGCATGGGGTCTTCGACAATCTCAGACGAGAAAGGGGTGGAGGGAGCCTTCTGGGAGGTCTTGGGTCCATCCCTCCTCCCCGGTCCCTCTTCGTGCCTCTGAGCGCTGGAGACCACCGAGTGGGCCTTCTCCATATCTCCAGGGGATTCTCTTTGGGGGCCCTGGACTGCTCCGTCCTGTCGCCCCACAGGGGTGATGGATCTTCGGGAATGCGAGGCGGAGACTCTGGGGAGCTCCTCCCTCGCTGGACCCACCGGTTGCAGGGTTGGTGCTACTTCAGGGCTTCCTTGATGGCGCTAGCCACTAGACGATCAACCTGCTCTCGGGTGAGGGTAACGGGTTGTCCCTCCAATCCTGCCATCAGCGCTCCTTCAGGTGTTTTACTAGTTTCCCACAGACGACGCCAAATTTATTTCGGAAGGAGTCGTCGACAATGGCCAGTCACGGAGGCTCGACCCACGTGGAAGTTGTTGAGCCAAGGAGGAACTTGGGGTCATGCGAAGTTAACACAAGCATTAGGGGACACGCCGACAGGGGTCTGGCGGAGTCCACTCCGACGCTCAAGTTAGTTGGGTGTCCGAAGAGTAGTGGCGGCGAGAAAGAAAGACAGTATGTAAAACGAGAGATCGTAACCCTCCTACCGGAGGGGTTGGACTACCTTTTATACCGAAGTCCGTAGACTAGGCTTGTGTCCTCAATCCATACCACGTCTCCGATGCGCACGCCACGCCCCCCTCTTTTACTGGTAACCGGATATCCCTTGAAACGGTCCGCGCCATTATCAGCTTTGCGACATTCAGGGGCTGTGAGGACCTTTTTCTACCGGGGGTGCTTATCCGTACCATGAGGAGGGGGTCAGTGTCTGAGGTCGGTTAGTGCGGGGACCCACCTCCCGAGTTGAGCTCGGGGTCTTCGGGTGCCACAGCTCCCGAGGTGCTCTCGGGGCCTAACCCCCCGGGGTACTCCCAAGGAAGCCGCCTTTCTTGGGCCCGTCGCCCCCGGAAATTTTTGAGACCTGAGAAGGAGGGTTGCCCTGACCTACCATTGTGGGATCGTGCATATATATATATATATATATATATAGGGAGCGAAAAATCTCAGCGAAGCCGCAGCGAATGACGTGGAGATGAGGACGTGGCGCTCCAACTTATCAGCGAAAAGAAAAAAAAATCGAGCGGAGAGAGATTTTTTCGCGAACAAAAAACGAGCGAGATTTCTCTTTCTTCTCCGCCGACTCGCCTGACTCCCCTTTACCTTTTCGCTGCTGCGTTTCTCCACCAAACCAGCTGCGGAAGATCCGCCGCCGCGATCCCCTCCGCCTCCACGACAACGACGGGCGATCCCCTCTGCCGCGATCCAGCTGCGTTTCTCCTCGACGTCGGAGAGGCGAAGAAGACCCGAAGGGCCAGACCAAAGGCGGCGCGTGACCATGTGAAGGCGGCGCGTGACCATGTGAAGGCGGCGCGTGACCAAAGGCGGCCGTCGACGACCTTTACTTTGAAGCCGACTTCAAAGTTTTTCCCCAAACAAGCTGCGGAAGATCCGGCGCCATTCTTCCTCTCTGTTCGTGCAGCGTCTTCAGCACCGTTCTTGACGGATCGAAACCCCATTTCGCCAATCTTGACCGCCCGTCTTTGGGAGAAAGGAAGCAGCTTGTTCAAGGTCATTTTCATTTTCATCTTCATCTTCATCTTATTTGGGACAGATTTCTTTTCTTAGATCAAGTTAGATTTAGATCCTGGGATCTGTAATTATGCCAACAAGTTAGATTTAGATTTCATCTTCATCTTATTTGGGACAGATTTCTTCTTCTGTAATCAACTGTAATTATGCCAGCAAGGTCATCGAAACCATTCTGGGATCTGTATCAATTTCGTCATATGATAGACCTAGAAAAGATCTAGAATTTGCGAAGGTACATAACTTTGACATTGGCACAATTGGTCAATGAGTTGTCTACAAAAAGGAATTTCTTTTAAAATCATTATCAGTTGTAAACAACTCTGCTGATTCATGATCCAGAAGCATATGAATATGACCTTGACTTTGTCTGGCTTTGAAGAGATATTGATACTTTGAGATACTAAAGGCATTTGAACATGATAATAATTGAAAGAATGCTGATATCCTGTTGTCTTTCTCTTTATTTTATAGTCCATGTGTGTGTTGGTGTGGTAAGTAATAAATATCCTTGTAAGGTCCTTGTATACCTATTCTCTATTTGAAACACACATTAACTGCATTAAACAACTCTGCTTCTATGACATTAAATGATGATACCATTGATTCTGTGAAGAGGGAGATGATATAAACTTCTTTTCTTTTAAAGTCCTTGTTATTTTTCTAATTTTATTAGTTCCTTATCATGTTCATGAATGCTTAGACAATGCAAGCACACTATTGAATAATCTGTTTTCTTCTAGTTCTCTGAATTTGCTTCCATTGTCATGCTATGGTAAATTATTTATATGTATCCGAACTATATTTTTTTTTCTGAATTCTTTTATTGTACCCGCATATTTTTAGGTAACAGTGGAAGAGACTTCAGTCATACAAGTTGCAGGGTTTTTTTTTGGTGTGAATATATAAGTTCCATCAAACATATTCGTATATGTTTAAAATGAAACCCCATAATTTTTCTTATACAATAATCTAATCCTGAAGTAACCCTGATTGCTATTTCTGATCATAAGAAAAACAAACTAACTTGATCTAGCAAAATATTCAAGTAACCCTGAGCTGGACCTCATGTTAGGAAAAGAAAAGCCATTGCATATCAAGCTTAGAGTACAAAATATTCAGTGACCTTGTAGTATGTTTATTTGATATGTTTCTGAGAGGGTTTTAAAATATAAAACATATGTTGCTGGGATTGCAAGAATATTCTTTGTACATGTTATTCGAATTGATTTAGTATGCAATCTCTTACTGTTGTAATTTGTTCAATCTCTACATGTTATAATTTATTTATTTTTAAACTAAGTATTGAAAATGTTATTATTAGGTTGCTACATCATGGCATCATCAAGTAACAGCAACATCGACAATACGAAATTTGAAACTATAACATGCAGGGATTGCGGACGAAGAGCTTTGGTGTTAGTTTCTAGATCGACCAAGAACCCAGGAAGACTCTATTATGGTTGTAGGCATCATGGTTGGTTAAAGTGGGTCATGAACGATACTGTGTTGGATGAAGACAACAGTAATATATGTTTTAGGAGGCGGGCGAAGGTAGAGTCAAAGTTAGGAAGTGAACAAATTATTTCTGATGGACATAATCTAGGAAATTGGAATGTACCGATGTTGGTTTGGATATTAGTGATTGTGAACTTGTTTCTTTTGGCTGTATACCAGATTAGTTTATTATTTCATCTGACTAATTAGTATTGAGTAATGTTGGTGTTGTAATATGATGAGACAAATGTTTGTGATTTTGAAAGGAAAATTAGTATTTCATCTTGTTAATTAGTATTGAGTAATGTTGGTGTTGTAATATGATGAGACAAATATTTTGATTGGAGATGATTTTTCCTGTTGCTGTTGGTACATGTGTACTAAGAAAATTACATTGTGTTTTGAATTTTTCTTTTTTTAATTGTTGGGGTCTACTGATGCCACTGAGCTCAATCTAGTGTTCTTTTTTTTACGTAAATTATCTTAATTTTATTGTATACTCATGGTTTTCTTTTCCAGAATTGCATTGCATGCCACTGACCAATTCAAGGTTATTCATATAATGACATAATTTATAGTTTATATTAAACCACCTAGTAGTCATCTCTGCACTAATTGATAACAGTGATTGTATGAAATTTCTACATACCATATATTACTATAACATTTAAATGTTGTTGCAGGATAGATCGGATTTATCTGGATCGTTTGGCTTGTCACCGAGAAAAGTTTGCACCTCACCTCACAATCAATTAGCATGACAAGATCCACTGTATCTACATATTCAACTGCTTGGCAAACAAGATGGGATGCCACGCCAAGATCTGCTGGTTGAAAATGACAATTGACTTTGTGAACATCCATTTCACACGACTCACTCCTTTTGCAAGCATGTAGGCACATAGACGGCTGATACACGTTTTTAGCATTCAATGCACGCATTGCACAACTTCACTAGGCTCTGCATTGTTAGAGAGGAATAAGTAGAAACGAAAAAGGAACCCACTCTTTGGTTTGAATCAATCTCTAGCATTGCTATTACTAAGTGACAATTGTGAAGTTTTATTATAAGCACAATGAAAGCCTTAGGCAAAGTCTTTGAAGAGGCAGTCGAACTAAGTTCCATCGAGTCCATTTGTAAATTTTTGATCTACATTCATTGTCCACCAATAGTCAAAGATAGATTATATACGTTTGGTTGGCATTAGAGTGGATAACTCATAAAGATGATCTATCTTCAATTACTAATTTACAAGAGACGAAGAGACACTGAAGAAACATTACAAGAGAGAATAGTTGTTGAAAGACTCGAACTTGCGTTCCAAAAAAGTTTTTGCAGCTTGTCAGCGGGAACCAATTGCGAATGCCTGGTACTCGAAGTTGTTTCCACTGGGGCAGTTGTAGTAGAGGTGAGCTCTAGTTTCATCTAATCCAACAACAAGCTCAAGTTTTAATCTGCAAGTACAAACAAGCAAGTTTTAATCTGCAGTTTCATAAAACAACTAGTATCAGTTGACAATACAAACAAGTTTTCCATCTAAACTGATCTATAAGCTCAAGTTTTAATCTGCAAGTACAAACAAGCAAGTTTTAATCTGCAGTTTCATAAAACAACTAGTATCAGTTGACAGTACAAACAAGTTTTCCATCTAAACTGATCTATAAGCTCAAGTTTTAATCTGCAAGTACAAACAAGCAAATTTTAATCTGCAGTTTCATAAAACAACTAGTATCAGTTGACAGTACAAACAAGTTTTCCATCTAAACTGATCTATAAGCTCAAGTTAGTGTAGGAAAACATAAGTACCAAAAAGTTGTGCACTAATCTGCAATCAAGTTTTAATTTATGAATATGGCTGTGTATGCCAAAACATAAGTGTTCACACACTACCGGTTCACTATATTGTGTGTTTTAATTTGTGACATATCGACAAAAACATCCATGAGGATGATACATAATTACAAAACTGGTGTTGAAGCTACACTATTAAACCTTAACTATTACAAAACTGGTGTTGACTTGGACGGCTGGAACACTACAATCAAGTTCAAAAAATTAATAAAAGATGGGAGCTTTGGAGAGGTCTATGGAAACATTCAAAGTGAGATATAATAATTAACTCAAGAAGGCAATTATACACCAAACAAAACAGCTGTAAGTTTTCTAGCCTCAAATTAATTTTTTATAAGAAAGATCCTAGATGCATGATGACTTCTAACGAGTAATTCACAGATCAGTTTAATTAGCTCGTTCAATTTGATGAAAATGACACCTTTACAAAGATCTGCATGCATACAACATTGATTAAAAAATAAATAAAAATCATGAATTCATATACCTGTCATGTTCAGGTTACTGTCAAGGAATTCTTCGATGAGGTTGAACATAAAATAACTAAAAAAAACTTCAAGGATTAGCAGAGTCACAGACTATTGATAGTGCACTTAAGGATCAAGTAAAGAGAGGATGTCCTTGGTTACAAAATACTAGCGCTGGTCCGGCACTTACTGACAGGCCCAAACTATGTGTCACGAATGTGGGCCTCAAATTTAGAATTTATAAATGAAAGCTGGAAACCCTTTTACAATCAAAAGTATGAAAATGTAATATAGGGGCCACAGGTCATATTTTTTCTCGGGGCTAGTTGTCGTGCTTGCTTCAAACTTGTAGTTATGTGTCGTTTGTGTTTTTGGGGTTTCAAATAAGTAATTGGATTTGGGTTTGTAATTGAAAATGAAATTGCAATGGAAAAATAGAAACCTTGATTTAATAAACTAAACAAGAAAATTGGCACTAAAAAGCTCAACCAAGGGAAAACCAAATCAAAACACTTACAAAGTTTTTGATAACTGTTTTCTGATTTCAAACACAAAATGGAATGCTATGCAATGAAGTAAAGGCAGTGATGGGAGTTTTCAGGAATAAACAAGCTTGCAACAAATCAAAGCAAAGGAGATTCAAAATTTTCACAAGCATCAAACATTCATTCTCTACAAGACTTGGAAACAACAAGGCTAAGGACTGTTCAGAATTTTGCACGAAGACAATACTAGATTATTTCAAGCTATAAAACACACTAAACATCATGGCCATTTGATACCAACAATTTCCACAGCTACCTCTTGATACAAATTGCAGGAATCCACTCAATTTGGCACACAAACAAGTGAACCTATATGCTGAAAATCATCCCAATTGCAACACTATCAGCTGATGTAAATCAAATGCAGCTGAGGCAAACACATCAAGTGCCAATTCCGAAACAATTGACTGGAAAACAGCAGCCCAGATTTCCAACTCGAATGAGCAGAAATAGAAACATTCAGACACAAAATCCAAAATGAAAAACAGGGCAGACTTGATACACAATGATTTAAATGGGGAGCAAACTGAATTTTCGAGTTATCCAAAGCTAAACATAATTCAGGAATAAAACTAAAGTATAGACAACTTAAACCAACTAAATTAACTCACTAAAAATGAAACCAACAGGAAATTTCTGAAACTGAATTGATATTTCAGGAAAAATCTGATATAAAACTAATGGACTTGGCACGCAATGCTTAGATCATAAAGAACTACAATTAAGTGTTGTTTTAACTAAACACACTATCTATCTAATGCTAGAGCAGGAATTAACTACTAAGAAATAAGAAATCTGAGACAAAATTCAGAAACTGATTGGTTTTGCAGAAATCAAATGGCACGCAACAGGGACTAATTTCAGAAACAAATTGAAACAAAGTAAACTGATCCAAATACACTTGTCTGTTACATAAGCAATCTAGCTATTAGAAACACCAAATCAGAACTATAATCGAAGCTAAAACTATTCGGAAACAACATTACAGAAATTTACTCAGAATTTCAGAAACGAATTGACAGAATTGAAAGCCACTGCTAATAACAGAAATTAACTACGCCTCAATCTGATTCCTTGCTGTCACTCAAGGATGAACTCGAATCGAGGTGGTCACGCCTTCAAAACGAGGAAATTGCTGAAAAAACGAGAAGAAACGAAGAAGAAACCAAGGCAAACGAGCTGCGGCGAGGACGCGACAGGGAAGAGCTGCTGCGCATTTCTGATTAAATAGAAACAAATGGACGTCTCAGATTGCTTTGATGAAATCCAACGGTAGATCTTGATCTGATTTGAGCCAAACTTTTATGATGATGATCTGGGGTCAGGATCTGCCTTGTGGTAGCTCGGATCCTCCAGATATGCAACGGATGGTCCAGATCAACTCTATCTGTGAATGGACGCTCTAGAACCCTCCTTGCTTGATCCAACGGTTGATTTAGCTCTGATTGGGATGAAACCTTCAGATCTTGATCATAGAGCTTGATCAACCCTAACCCTAGCTCGGATTGCTTCAGATCGTCCCGGATGGCTCAGATCTAGCCGCTCTTGAATCGGACAGCCCGGATTAATCGTAGGCTTGATAATTTGATCCGGCTCACATCCGACTCAAGTTTGACCCAGTATGCCCTAGGTCCAGGGTCCTTTCATGCCTACAAAAATATATCAGAAAATTAGTGGCCAAATAATCCAAAAATTGTGTAATTTTGCAATTAAGTCCAAAATAAGATAAAGTTCCAAAACCTAGGGTAAAATCATAATTAAGCAATAAAAACATGGATCAAACATGGATTTTAGCAATTAAAATAATCAATAAAATGGTGCTTATCAACTCCCCCACACTTAATTTTGAGCGTCTCGCGAACAACTAAATATGTATCCCTTAGGTTTTCTAAAGCATAATTAGAAGCAAATAAAAAGAAATCACCTAAGGTTGTCAATTCTTATAAATCTAAGCTCTATGGATTACTATCTTGTCCTTAAATCAACAACTTAGCCTTTTCATCCATCATGAGTCATTGAGATGAATTTAAATCACTAGCCTTTCAAGGAAAATTTGGTGGCTCTCTCCTTAAGTTCTAAGTTGATGATGAAAATGGAGCTCACTCAAACACACATGCTTCTTGCACTACCATAGGCCTGCTTATTATCTACTCTCCACCATTAATCATGAATAGGATCAACAACTATAAAAACAAATGAAAACATGGAAAATGGTAAGAAATGGAATAAAAATCAAGGAATTGGAAATATTGCTAAAGTGGGAGACTTGGTTGCTCAAGTATGTTTCCAATGTGCTTTGCCCCATCTTTCAGTCCTCTAGTGAAATACAAAGTGTGATGGAGTCCAATTTGAACAATTCTTTTGATTTGGATGAAGAAGACTCCATTTGATCTCAATGTGCCACTTCTTTGATTTACTTGTGCCAAGTTGACTTTTGCGTGCCAATCTTGTTTCTTTCTTCTCTTTTCTGATTTTTCCCTTCTTCTTTTATCTTCTAGCCAGGTCAGAAATGAAATGGACTAAAGCTTTAATGTGGATGAGAAAAACTTCAATGATTCCTTGGTGCCGAAATTTCAAAGGTGTGCCACTTGGTTTCCTTGTTTTTCTGTTTTTCACACTGTTTTCTCCCTTGTTTTTCACACTTGTTTCTCTCAATCTTCTAATGGAACATTTCAGATTTTGCAAAACTCTGATTTCTTCAATTCAGTTGGTATTTAGGATTAGTGGAGCATTTAAACTGCTTCCTCAAAAATTCTGCTCACAAAATTCAATTTCAGCCAACTTCTTCCATTTTCTGCCCTGATCTAACAGCATTTTCTATCATCCATTGATTCTTCTTGGATCCGAAATTGAATGTGCACCTTCAACTTCAGATACAATTCACACTTAATATCCTGATTCATCAGATGTAATATCGGCAGCTACAAATGGACTGCTGTTCAAATTTGGGCAGTTCCGGAAAATTTTCTCAGCTTCACTTCAGCTTCATTCCCAATTGTTTCCAGCTCAGATTTCAGCTTCAGTTTATCAGTCCATTCAAACTGTCTTCAGCTTGTTTTCAGATGTAGTTTAGTTGCTAGCAATTTGTAGCAAACCCTTCATTAGTTTCAATTCAAACAGTTAATCTTGTACCAATTCAGCTCACTTCCATTACTGATTTGCACAACTGTTTTTGGCACAGAATTTTTGTTCTGCTTCAATTCAACTTAAGCACAAAATTTTAACTTCCATGATTCCAACTTCAAAACTTGCTGACCATTTTATTTACTCTCAAGTTTCCGGTTCACCATTGTAATGCTCTGATTTCTTCCTTTTCTTCTTCTTCAGCCCGTATGCAGGAATTGACATCAGCTCCCTCAAAAATTCGACCATATATCAGCCATGTTTACAACCCTTCTGCTTATCAGAGTTTCTGATGGCTGGACCTTGCAATTCGATTGCACAATAAGAGTAATTCAGATCATTCCCAGCTGCAATTCAGAGTGTTGCTGCAGTTTTTAGCTTTGGCACCAATTCCTGCTGCAATTGTTTCAAACTTTTTCTGCATTTCCTGCTTCAAATCTAGCTTTTCCTCAGCTTCATTCAATTGTTTTCAGCTGGAGTTCAGGTTGTTTAAGCTGCTATTCAGATTTAAGCACTTGACAGCTGCAATTTTCTGATTACGTGCCATTGAAAACCTTGGCACAGCTTTCCTCATATTTTTTTTTCTTCTTGATTTCAGATCTGTCCAGCTGCTAACTTCTATTCTTGGTTTCCATTTTGCTTTGTCTTGTTGTGCTAATGCTCCCCAAATCCTTGTTCAAAACTTGACTCCACCCAAATTCAGTTTTCACTTGATACTAATCTGTGCCAAGTCTAAACCACAGTCCTAGTCCTTTCAATCTGAGTTTTTTTTTTCTTTTTCTGTTTTGCTGCAATTCCAGCTCTCGATCTCAATTTCAAACTCCAGAATTGTTAGGTTATTCATCCTTGCATCCTCTAATTCAGTTCTAGCTCAGATCAGGTTGTTTTTCTTGCAATCCAACTCTCAACTGATCCAAATCTGTTTTGGATCAGATTTGGTTAGCCTCAATTCAAACTCTATCCAATTTGCTGCTGAACTTAGCTTCCTCAATTCCAACTTCCAAGTTTTGATCCAAGTCAATTTCCCATCCAAAATAGCAGATTTTTGTTTTCTTTTTTTCGCCTTGGCACAAGACAAGCTTTTGCTTAATCTATGCCATCTCTTTTTCTTTTTCTTGCATTGCAGATTTTCCTTTTCATTGCATGCCACTTTGATCTTCAAAATGTAATAAGGAATCTTGATCTCCAATTGCTTCCATCTCTTGCTCTCCAATTGATCTCCAAGGCACCTTTTGGCTTCAACTTGGCAAAATTTTTTTTCTTTTTGACATGAAATACATCCAAAACTTTAGTCACTCCCCCACACTTAAATCTTTGTCCGTCTCGGGCAAAATAACATTAGAAACAAATCAAACAAAAAGTCCAAAGAAAAGTGAAGGTAAGAGTAAGAAATAAGTAAAGAAAAATGGAATGGACATGATTTTTGTCAAAATTGATATGGAAAGGGAAACAAATGGATTAGCCTCTATAGATGTGATCCAATCATTGAAATATGATTTCGAAAGAACCTAAGCAAGTTCTAGAGTTTAATAACATGTGTGTCACAAATATAAGGCTAATTCTCACTAGGTGCAAATGATTCATCTCAACTCCTCAATCAAGCATCTAAAGCAAAGTAGTACTCAAGCATCCAAGATTTCATCCATGATCTCAAATCTTAAGTTTTGACAACCAAATTTAATTTATTTTCAAAAGGCTCTAAAATGACAATAAGAAAACATAGAGGGATACATTTATTCCTAATCATGCAAGAAAAAGTGCTAAACCACAAGACATGGTATTTACAATGATTTTATTCATGTCATGTTACTCTACTCACTTATTTATTAACAAGAACTCATTTTAAGAGTGAAAACATGCAATAAAGGAAAAGGCAACAAAAATCAAACTCCCTTTTATTTCTGGCGGTCGGAGTCTGTCAAGAAAAAGCCTCCACCGTGGTAGTGGAGGAGTCTGGGTGTGCGAAAGAGCTTGTTCCTTTTGTTCAACTTCACTGTGCATCGCTCCCCCACACTTGGACTTTACAGCAACCTGTTCAGATGGACGAAGATTATTTAAATACAAGACCCATTTAAGAGGTAGAGTGTTTTGGATTAAAGTAAAATCTACTCCCTCTTTATTCTTTTTCGGACACATTCCAGGAGGTTTGAGTCTGTTCAGATAAAGCTCCCACTCCAGAAGTCTCCTGGACCCTGCAAAACCATGTAATACCCCTCTCAAGCGTGCAGGGTAGGAAAGAAATGAAATAGTATCAGTCTTTGCAGAAAATGTATCAAAAAATGTATCACATCCAATAAAATCAATTTTAGGCAGCTCAAAAAATTTTTCACAATGAATACCTACCCAAGATGCATCAAGAAACTTATCATACTCAATGAACTCTATTTTGGATGCTCCAATGAAATTTTCCCAATTATTTCCCACACATGATATATCAAGAATTCTATCGCAACCAATAAAATCAACTTTTGGTACCTCCATTGATGTTTCCAAAAAAGTAAAAGAAATACTTACCTGATCGCGCTGAAAAATACCTGGAGGTTCCACAATGATAGATGTGTCCATAGCTCCCTCCTGGTCAAGTATAGAGTCTGTATCATGTTCAAGTTCTAGTAAGCGCTCAACTGGTATAAGTGATCCTTGGGGCTCTGTGCAATCCCCTACACTTTGAATCTCAACAGAAATAGGTGATACTTGGGGCTCTGTGCAATCCCCTACACCTAGAATAATCTCTCCAGCTGTAAAAGCATCTGAAATGTCTTCTGAATATTCCTCAGTCTCAGCAGTAAATACTCTCTCAGCCTCCTCTGAATGAATAGCTTCTCTAGAAAAAAAGATTTCCTTAGCGAGCTATACATAGAGGAGGTTGAAGGGGTATGGAGAATTTTTGTGGACGGTTCATCCGCTCGACAGGGAAGTGGTTTGGGTATTCTTATGATATCCCCAGGGAAAATCATCTCCACCTATCTGTCCGACTAGAGTATCGGGCCACTAACAATGAAGCAAAATATAAAGGCCTTATCGTCGGTCTGCAAGCTGCGAAACATGTAGGAGCTTCCAAGGTTATCCTTCACTCGGACTCACAATTAGCCACACAGCAGCTGGCCGGGCGATTTGAAGTTAATAGTGAGCAGTTGCAGGTTTATCTGGAGGCCTATGAGCAGCTGAAATTCGGGTTCCAGGAGGTGGAGCTATGCCAAGTTCTAAGGGAAAGCAATCTCAATGCAGATGAATTGGCTAAGCTGCTCGAGGCCATCATCGCTTGGACACGGCCTCGACTCCAGACTCGGGCCATGCCTGTCGCGTAAGTCGAGCAACAAGTCGAGCTAGAATTGGGTGGCGACTGAAGAAGTCCGTTCCTTTCTTATTTATGACATGGAACTCTCCCGGCCAACCCATCTCAAGCACCAATATTGCGGAAAAAGAGCCGCCCGGTTCACCCTGGTCGGCGACCTTCTTTATAAGCATGTTTTCTCTAGGCCTTTGCTTAAGTGTGTGGGAAAGGAAGATGCGGAGTACGTGCTGGGGGAGATTCATTCAAGATCTTGTAGGAGCCACGTGGGGTGCTGGTCGGTGGCCAGAAGGGATCTTGCTCTCAGGATACTTCTGAGCGATACTACAAGAGGATGCTGCTCGGCTAGTCACAACTTGTTTAACCTGTCAAAAGTATCAGAACTTGTCCCACAGGTCGGTGGAGTTCATGAAGGCTTCGGCGGTGTCTTGTCCCTTCTATCAGTGGGGGATGGATATTGTGAGATCTTTTCCCCTCGTCCCCGGCCAGAAGAGGTTTTTGTTGGTAGCTGTCGATTCCTTTTCCAAATAGGTGGAGGTAGAGGCGTTGGCTCAAATAAAGGAGGCGGTGGTCATAATGTTTTTATAGCAAAATATCTTATGCCGCTACGGGATACCGCACAGGCTGGTCTCAGATAACGGTCGATAATTTCAAGGCAGGAAACCCAAGACTGGTGCTCGGCCTATGGGATCAAATAGACATTCACCTTAATGGCATACCCACAGAATAATGGCCAGGTTGAGGTGGCTAACAGAGAGATTCTGCTGGGGCTGAAAGTAAAGTTGGATAATGTAGGCGGGACTTGGGTGGATGAACTTCCTAGCTTGCTATGGGCCTTCCGGACTACACCACGGGAGAGTTCGGGCTGCACACCATTCCAATTAGTTTACGGGGCTAAGGTGGTTGTTCCGGTGAAGGTAGGGTGTGAGTATGATCGGATAAAGTTATACGATGAAGAGAACGGGGATAGAAGGAGGTTGGAGTTAGATCTGGTGGAAGAGATTCGCTGCCGGGCAGCCACTCGAATGGTCGCCTACCAATAAAGGATGCAACAAAGATATGATCGGAGGGTGAACCCCGTGCATTTCAAGTCGGCGACATGGTTTGGAAGAGAGTCAAGCCAGCCGGAGATGTAAGCAAGTTGGAGCCTCCATGGGGGTGGGCCATTCAGGGTGGTGCAAAAGTTGGAGTCAGGTGTGTACTTGCAGGATATGGAAGGAAGAAGACTCGTCTGGGCTTGGAGCGTGATCCACTTAGGCAGGGGGAGGACGGTGTGATATTGAGATGGTCGTTCGAATAAAGAGATTGGAGCTTAGGCAGTCTCTTTATTTCCACGAACTCACTGACTCCTAGGCTCGACCGGGAGTGGTTGTCCATGTCCATATCGGTTTGCCCGGGCGATATCTAGACTCTCGCCCACGAGCGAGTTATAAGTGGATCAGGCTCCCACGAACCCACCGACTCCCGGGCTCCACCGGGCATGGCTGCCCACGTCCATATTGGTCCGCCCGGGCCGGTATCCAGACTCTCACCCATGAGCGAGTTATAAGTGGGTCAGGCTCCCACGAACCCACCGACTCCCAGGCTCGATCAGGCGTGACTGCCCACATCCATATTGGTATGCCCGGGCGGTGTCCAGACTCTCACCCACGAGTGAATTATAAATAGGCCAGGCTCCCACGAACCCATCGACTCTCGGGCCCGACTGGGCGTGGCTGCCCACGTCCATATTAGTCTGCCCAGGTGGTGTCCAAACTCTCGCCTACGAGCAAGTTATAAGTGGGTCAGGCTCCTACGAATCCACCGACTCCCGAGCCCGATGGGGCATGGCTGTCGACGTCCATATCGGTCTGCCCAGGCGGTGTCCAGACTCTCGTCCACGAGCGAGTTATAAATGGTCAGGCTCCCACGAACCCACCAACTCCCAGACCTGACCGTGCGTGGTTGCCCACGTTCATATCGGTCTGCCCGGGCGATGTCCAGACTCTCGCCCACGAGCGAGTTATAAGTGGGTCAGGCTTCCACGAACCCACCAACTCGTGGTCCTAACCAGGCGTGGTTGCCCACGTCCATATAGGTCCACCAGGGCAATGTCTAGACTCATACCCACGAGCGAGTTATAATTGGGCCAGACTCCCACGAACTCACCGACCGGGCGTGGCTGCCCATGTCCATATCGGTCCACCTGGGCGGTGTCTAGATTCTCGCTCATGAGTGAGTTAAAGGGGGGTTGGGCCCCCATTGACCTGCCCGACCCAACTTGGGATCAGGGCGCAACAGGATCGCCAGCACACCTGACCGAGCGACAAGGAGGAGCTTCGAAAGACTGGAAGACAACTACGACTGCAATAAAGACTAAAGGGATGACTCGACTCCCCGGGCGGTGTTAGAAGACAAGTGAAAGAAGATATTTCATTTCCAAAACATTTCGTTAACAAAAGGCTAAAAACAACCACTAAAAAGAGACTAAGATACAATTGAAAGTCCTAAATGAAGGGTGTTGGGGATCGATATGCCGGCTAGAGGGGGTGAATAGACGGTCACCACGTTTCGTCGATTTCTTCCTACACGTTGTTAGTTGTGCAAGCAGAATACAAAACAAACTAAAACTAACAACAAAGAAACACAAATTGTTTACGTGGTTCGGAGATAAAACTCCTACTCCACGGTTGTTCGTAAGGTGGATGATCTCTATCCGTCGGTGGATTAGTCCCCGGAAGACGTCTGGATAGCTCGTGTAACTCCTTATGGGTGGAGAAACCTCGCCACAAACTCGCAACCGCATCTGAGCACTTGTAGTCTACTAATAAACTTTACCCAAGCTTATTTCGTCAACCTTTGCCCATCTAAACCGAGCTCTCTTAAATATAGCTCGTTGACGTTTCAACCGTTATCAGTCGACTGGTGCCAACACTAGTCAACTGATCCACTCGAATTCGAATGTTACAACCTAACATTCAAATTTCAGCCGACATCAATCAACTACACAGAGGATCAGTCAACTCATCTTTCTGTGCCCAAAACCAATCGACTACTCCCAGCAGCAGTCGACTGCCCAAACCCTAAACCTATGGTTTTAACCCCGAGTATAGACACTCAGTACTCGTCCTCGCATGACCAACTTAGACTTAGCTTTCTAGCCTCCTCTATCAGCCTTGCGTCCCTCGGATGCCTCTCCATCCTTCATGCCTTGTTTTACCTTCTGGAGCTTCCTTCGGTCTCGATCCTTATTGTCGGGTCTTCCTTTGCCAAGATACTACTTGAACTTTTCTCCTTCGTACTTGTATCTTGCATTCTCATAATGCAATATCAAATACAACAATAAACCTAACTTAAACCTTTCTCCAAACTTCAAAATCCAAGGTACCTAGATTGCTCTAATAATCTCCCCCTTATTGATATTTGGAAACTCATTTAAGTTAGAAAAAAATAACAAAGCAAATGATCATGCATAAATCATGAAACCTAACTTTAGACTCTCTCTTTACCTAAACTTCCCCTTGAGTAGATTTTCTTTACAAAGGTACTTCTCCCCCTTTGCCAACAAATGTTCCCCCTTCACCTAAGCTCCCCCTTGAGCTTGAATTTCTTACAAAGGTCTGTTGGGTTTCCACTTAAACTCAACACTTCTCCCCTTTTGCCACACATCATAAAGAGCTCCAATAATATCTCAATTATTAGATTCTTTAACCTTAAAAGACCACAAACATTGTGTATTAACCCTCCATAAGATTATACACAAGTTCAACATCATCAAGACACATTTCGACTTTGCTGAAAATAATTTCAGCATGTATCAATCGACTGAGACAGTTAATAGTTGACTGACCTAATCGAAAACCAACCTCACAGAAGTATCAGTCGACTGCCCTCTGCATCAGTCAACTGATACCCTGATATCAACCCATTTCTGTATTTCTGACCCAATTTCAGAAATGCACCCGAAATTTCACAAGTCTCCAAAAATTTTCAAATTTTATGGAGAGGTTTGTAGTATCCTTGTCTATTTGGAAAAAATACATTTAAAAATGTATATATCTCGGATCCCAAGATTGACACAAAATCCAAAACTATCTAAATGCTTCAATTGAACCTTAATCTAAAGTTCTAGTTTTGGCTTTCTCTTGATGTATCTGCCCATACCAAATCACAATGTATCCCTAGCATTGACTTATATGACATCTATATATCAAGAACCAATTTTCATGTACTATGACCTCAATGTCATATTTTTATGCATGAAACTCAACCCCAATGTGACAAAACCCAAGGATTGAGACTCAAATTCATCTCTCAATCCTTTGGCACACTCCATCGTTTGTCTAGACTTTCGAAAGAAATCCTCTTAAGATCCATTTACCATGAGTCCCAATTTGACTCCTAGAGCTCCTCCTTGAGCTCTTAGCCTTAGTCACCTCCATAGGTGGCTCATTCAAGGTAACTAAGTCATACTGGTGTACCTCCGGTCCCAACAACCCTTGGCTCACAACTTTTACCTTCTTAATCTTGGGTGTCTTGTCCTTGATTACACCTCCCTTACCAATGTCTTGTGCCCTCCTAGCATTTGACATTCTTTTGGTCTCGGAGGTACTCAATTTGATATTTTAAAGTTTTGACCACCCAAACACATGTCAAGTACCCTAGGTCCAATGAGTCCCCCTTTCCTTGGGCATTTTGTGTGGTAGTGACCCCGCTCACCACACATGATTTAAATTATATGCCTCTTCTCCTTGACTTCATCCCTACAACCCACATTAGTTTTAAAAATAACTTTACCAGGTTTAGGGTTTACCTCCTCTACCTTCTTGAGTGAAGGACGCCGACTCTTATAGTATCCCATTTCCCCACACTCAAATCATGATGTGGGATTTCCCACTCTTCTTGGTAGTTGAGATTGAGGGATGAGCTTCCAAGATCTCCTCCATCTTGGATTGCTCTTCTTCGTCCTCACTTGAGGATGTGGATGATTCCACTTCCTCCTCCTCGTCGGATGTTGAACTCGATTCAACTTCCGATTGAACCTTCTCCTTCTCTTGGACCAATGAGCACTTATCCTTGGGCTCCTCCACTCCTTGTCCTTGTGTAGAATTCTCATGTAGATCTATTATTTTTCTCTATAGCTCATAAACATTTTTGTAATCACCTACATGAGACACAATATAAGAAGGTAATAAATTTAAAATAATTCTCATTACCTCCTTATCCACCTCCGCTTCCTCCTTAATTTTAATCCTTTTTCCAATACCGAGGTCGGAGGCATTTTTCCTTTTTGCCCGTTGGAGCTTTGAATGGAACCTCCAATGCGGTCTAATGGTCACAATCCATTTGGAACCACATCTCTAACTACTTCCTCCAATAATCGAAGTCGTCTATATCGTATGGATGTGGGATTCGAGTATCCTATCCTAACAGACCTTCCGAATCCATCTTCCTCTAGCGCCTTTGCTCCTTTGACGGTTAGTCTAACAAGAGATATCCTCGCTCTGATACCACTTGTTGGGGATCGATGTGTCGGCTAGAGGGTCATCCATGTTTCATCGGTTTCTTCTTACACGTTGTTAGTTGCATAAGCGGAATACAAAATAAACTAAAACTAACAACTAAGAAACACAAACTGTTAACGTGGATCAGAGATAAAGCTCCTACTCCACGGCTGTCCGTAAGGTGGATGATTCCTATCCGTCGGTGGATTAGTCCCTGAAAGACCTCCGGCTAGCTCGTGTAGCTCATTGTGGGTGGAGAAACCTCGCTACAAACTCGCAACTACGCCTGAGCACTTGTAGACTACAATAAGCTTTACCCAAGTATTTCATCATCTTTTGCCAGCCAAACTGAGCTCTCTTAAATAGAGCTCGTTGTTGTTCCAACCATTACCAGTCGACTGGTGTCAACACCAATCGACTGGTCCACCTGAATTCGAACGTTACAACTCAACGTTCGAATTCCCTATAATATTCGAATTTCAGTCGACACTAGTCGATTACATAGAGGATTAGTCGACTGATCTTTTTGTTCCTAAAACCAGTCGACTGCTCCCAGCAGTAGTCGACTGCCCAAACCCTAAATCTAAGATTTCAACCCTAAGTACAGTCACTCATCACTCGTCCTCGCCTGACCAACCTAGACCTACCCTTCTAGCTTCTTTTATCAGCCTTGGGTCCCTTGGATGCCTCTCCATCCTTCATGCCTTGTCTTTTGAAGCTTCCTTCAGTCTCGATCCTTGTTGTCGGGTCTTTTTTTGCCAAGATACCACTTAGACTTTTCTCCTTCGTACCTGTATCCTGCATTCTCACAAGGCAATATTAAATACAACAATAAACCTAACTTAAACCTTTGCCTAAACATTAAAACCTAAGGTAACTAGATTGTTCCAACAAAGTGGTTGAAGAGGTCCAAGGGGAGAAGTTCCCTAGCCCGGGACAACTTCACAGCTTTCGGTGGCATGTCCTCAGGTAGATGTCCTGCCTCCTTCAGCTGTTGAATTGCACTCTCTACCCCATACTTGAACATGTTGGCTGTTTGACGGGTAAGCTGTTGACCGAAAGCTAGAGAATTAATATACTCTACTCGGTACGTCTCCAACTGGATAGACTCCTCCGCCTGGTATGCCTTCAGGACAACTAGCTCCGCGTGCAGACTGGCAAGTTCGGCGTCGCGGGTTGAGAGCTCGACGGTCCGAGTGGCCAGTTGGTCTTCTAAGGCGCATCGACTCTCCTCCTTGCCAATTAGTTCCGCCTCCTTGACAGACATGTCAAAGTCCTTGGCAGTCAGCTCAAGGTCCTTGTTAGTTAAGGCCAGCTAAGCTTGGTGATAAGAGGCGCTCAGCTCTTTCAGCTGAACCGACAACTCCTTGGCCTCCGCCGCTGACCAGGCATGAGCTTGGCGGGACAACGCTGCCTTCTTCTAGTTGTCTTGATTATCTACACGGTTGAGTGCCTGGGCCTCCGCTTGCTCAGCTGTCATCGATCAGTACTTTTCTTCCTCAAGGCATTCGCTGACCTTTGCTAGCCGAGCCTTGATCTCCACGACTTCTGAGCGTAGAAGGTTGGTCCTTTCGTCACCAGGTGGTAAAGCCGAGTGAGTCAAGGTAGTCTTCAACTCTTGCACTCGCCGTTCGACTTCACGCCTCCCCCCGGGCATTGAATACCAAGGACTGAGCCACACTCTTGCAAGTCTCCCAAAACTGAAATAGCTCAAGGGAGGTCTAAAGGTTAATACCCAAGGGTAACTAGTTGAGCCTACGGGGATTTCAGAAACTTACTTGAGGCATCGCGGAAGAAACTATCTGCTAAGCCGACCGGAGCACGATGGTGAGTGGCCATAATTCCTTGCTCCCAGCATTCCACCACTTTCTCGTGCAGACTTACCTGCTGCACAGGGGTGGTGGAAGAGCTGGCATCCGCTAAGGGGACATCCAAGTGGATGGGTGGATGGTCAGTCGGGCCGGCTGCGGGCGACAAGCCAGAACAGGTTGAAGTCCCGGAGGCCCCAATTTTCGGAGGAGAGGAATGACTCTCGGACAGTTCTGGAGTGGAAACCATCTCCCGGTCGATGCTGGATAAGGAGACAGTTCGTTGCAAAGTGCCTAGCTCAGTAGTGTGAAGCCGCTTGCCTTGGCCATGTCAACGAGGATCAGAGACTGCCAGGCCGCAAGCCTTACTTATTAACTTCGCGGCCAAGGACAAGGAGGGGGCGGTTGAGCAACATTTCTTCGGCGAATCCGAGTGGAGGGATTAGCCGCAGGAAGTACAGGTGTATTCGTTGGCTCTTCTGGCTCCCCTCGAGCGAACACTTCAGTGGGGGCAACGTGTGTAGATGGCTCGGGGCTCTCTCCAATCGGGGAAGCCCCGCCGACCGGGAGGGTTCCCCCATCCGAAAGAACTTCCTCTCCTAAAGCTGCCTCGGCTAAAGGGGGGACGACCCTCCTGGCCAGTTTGTTGGTCGCCCAGGCATTCAGCTCAACATCTTCTAGCCCGAGCATCTCTTTGAGAGTCGCGTCCCACATCATTTGAGCTGCAAAATAGAAAAAAAAAATCTTAAGGTCAGCATAAAAGGTGATCGAAAGGGGTGGAATGACTCACCAAAAGAGCTCGGCAAGGCGGCAAGTGTTTGGCTTAGACCAAAAATATATAACATCGCTTCGTTTAGCAGGTGAATGCTGTGAAAATGAAGGCCCCTGATCTAGGAGAAGGCCAACTCACATTCAGGGTCGGACCGATAGTTCTTCCCGATGACCGTCTGGGGGGGCAAGTCTTCAATCCAGTCGGTCGGCCAATTGGGAGCGGGAGTAGTGTTGATAAAAAAAGTAATGGGTTTTTCAACCCTTATTAGAACTAGGGATCTTATCCAGGTATGAAGATTTGGCCCGGGCTTGGAAGAAGAAATTGTCGGACTCCTGTTTCTTGGGATAGTAGAAAAAATGAAAGATATGGGGGCGAAGGGGCACGCGGTAGAGGGTGAATAGGATAACGGTGCCACATAGGATGTGTATGGCGTTGGGAGCTAGCTGAGAAAGGGGAATCTGGAAATATCTAAAAGTCTCAACGATAAAAGGGTGCAGGGGAAATCTAAGGCCGCTCAGAAACTAATCTCGGAAGACAGTAAAGAAGTTGAGCAGGAGTAGATGTGGGCGCTCATGATGATTGGGGATAATTAAGCGATAGTTCGTGGGCACATGATACTCCTCCTGGAGGGAGTCGAAGTCATGGCTGTCCATGGTGGACACCGAGGTTGTGTACCACAGACTCGAGATGGCAACAGGGGCGGCCATAGAGGTAACAAAAAGGCCGACCAGATAGGATAAAAGCGTCAACAAGTGTAAAAGGAAGGAGAGAAGCTCACCGGAGGTTGTTCCGATTGAGTGAGAGCTAGGAGCACGCCCAGAGATGATGGAAGGATGGGAAGAAGAAGAAGGCGCCTGCAATAGAATAGGAGAGGAGAGACATAAAGTGAAAATGACCTAGGTGGACCCTGGGGGCTATTTATAGGGAAGCCTGGGACGGGGGAGCCGTCTGATGGCGAAGGGAAAAGGCAGGATTTAATGTCCACCGTCCGCTGGGGTCAGGGGATAACTGGCCTTGGGAAGATGCATCTGACACCACGCATGGCTCTTGATGGGACAGCGCCTCATTGGTAGGTGCGCTCTTGATGGGACGACGCCTCATCGGCTGATCGGTCCCCGACGTCCAGTCGGCTAAGCCTAAGCGTCTGGTCGGCTAAGCCTAAGCGTCTGGTCGGATTAAGGGGCACTTGTTCGAGTCGCGAGGGATATCACTGAGTTCCTCTCAAAGAACAAGAGACCTGATAGATCTTGCTACCAGACAGCAGGGTGACGCGGGCCCACTGAGATGACAAACAATTATGGAAGGTGGGCGGTTGTACTACGTAGATCAACACTAGGGGATAGTAAGGCGACGGGGGGCCACTGAATTGACAAACAGTTATGAGAGGTGGGCGGCTGTACCGTTAGGTCAGAATGCTAGACGGTACTATGACAGACTTGGCCGCCCTTTTGTCGGCCAGCAAAGGTCTGCTACTAGATTCACAGTAGATTCCTCAACAGAGGGGGGTCAGTCCTTGTCTTCTAGCTCGCCTATATAAAGGTCTCTCAGGGAAAAAGAAAAGGATCCATCTATATAGTTCCATTATCCGCCACTCATCAGTGTTCCTAGAGAGTCGTCGGAGTCCCTCCATCGGAGCGCCACTCGATTGGTCTCTGTGTCCTCCCCGAGGGGATCTTTGTCGATGGTTTGTTCTAGCGTCCGAGGGGAAATTTAGCAGTCAATCTTCGGCTAGCGACCCGATCGGAGGGCTTGCGTCACTCGGTCGGCGTTCTCCCCAAGCGTCCGGTCGACGAGCTAGCAGTCAGCCTTCAGTCAACACCTGAGCGAGTCATTGCCAGGTGGCCCCCTTTCGCAAGCCGACAAGATCATATACCTTCATTAATCAAAATAAAATAATAATAATAATAATAATTCAAATTTTAGGGTCGCATGATCAAATAATTAATTTTGGGACGTCTAATGAATTGGTTAATTCCACGTAGAAGGGACTTGCACTTTGGAAATTACTATGCGTGAGTGGTGAATGTGGACATCCTCCTCGATGATATTATAAAAGTTTTCATGTCGCATCCCTACCTAAAATTCACGAGTTCAAATCGCAAAAATAATCTCTTACAAACATCGAGTTAGACTACGTATCTTTCCTCGAATCCATATTAGTGCGAACTTCATGGACTGCATTCATGGATGCTGACTTATTTCTTTTACAAATAATGTAGAATTTTAATCATATAGAATAAAGAGAACATACATTTTTCTCTTCTTCGTGTGAGCTCTCACATGTTAGATTGTAGTAGAGAAGATGGCCTAACTAGAGATTTTCCATATGCAATAGGCAAGGCCATGAGCTTTTTCGCTTTGCTAACATAAGCTCTCTTCGTGAAGTTATCGTAGTCGTTTGCTTCAATCTCATCGAGGATTTGCCTATACAACTTCAATGAAGCCCAAACCTACAAGATGCACTAGTTTAGCACATTAGCTATTTTTCGGTCGAAATCGCGATTGCTAAAGCACAATCAGTTGGCCTAGTTTAGTTTCTCTTATGTTGAGTTGTTGATGAATCTTACCGGCCAACGACTAGCCTGATTGAGTTCGGTTACACCGATCTCCGCCTCTCGGAAGAACATCCTCGCCCTCTCGATTTGGTTCTTCATGAAGCTCCTCCATCGATCCGTCACCTTGCCTTCGAAAATGTCCTCATCGGAAAGCCCGGCCTGAGCTAGCTCATCCTGTGGCAGGTAAATCCTCCCTCTTCTAGCACTGGACACAACAAAGTGTCACCACCTCAGACACATAAGTACAAGATTGATCAAGTCGACCAAGCAACTGATTCGAACTGATCTGGACTTACTCTTCACCGACATCTCTAAGTATATTGGTAAGTTGGTTAGCAATTCCTAAGGCCAAAGCCGCGCTGTACACACTCTCGGTGCTAGCCCTCGACTCGGGCGCGATGCCCATCACAGGAACACTCATCAGCCCCACAGTTCCAGCCACATAATAGCAGTACAGATAGAGTTCATCGAAGTTCTTGTATCTGGATTTCCTCAGGTCCATCCGCATTCCTTCAATCATGTCGCGAAATGGCTGAAACCCCCAACGATCGAAGCTTCCATTAGGTGAACAGCAAGTTTATAGGCTCGGTTAAAGTTTGGATGCACACCTGGATATCGACGGGGAACTTTGAGACAGTATCAGACAGAGCTGCGTCGAACATGTCGTATGGCTTGCCAGAAAACACATCGTCCAGCCTCGTCCCCCATCGATCTAAAGCAGTCGGTGTGATTTGCGATGCATTGGGGCCGTCCACAAGCTCATCTGTCCTTCTGCACCAAACTGAACAAGGAAAGCTCATCATTCAGCGCGTATTCACAGATACAGAGCACAAATTTGGATTCAGTGTTGAGATTGTTGACCATAGATTGCCCAGATGGCCTTTCTCCTCTCGGGGGTCATTAGCAGTGTTCCTGAAATGGAGGAGGAAATTCAGTGAGATTGAAGCGAGAATTGTTTCATGAACGTGGAGTGCTCACCCAAGTAAAAGGTCTTGGCATACTCTGCGCAAACTTCCCCACAGCGATCGTACGCCTCCTTCAGCAAGCTCGGCGATCCCGGAAACGCCGTCGCCGGCTTCTGGTCGACGGAGGTATTCGAGCTCAGTTGCTTCCTCACCAGAGCGGCCTGCTTGACGATGACGTCGTAGACCTTCTGCTCGGAGGAAACCGCCACCTGCCCTGCCGCGAGACTCGTCGCGCGAGGAATAATCGCGCTCTTTTCCGGCTTCGATTCGGCGTAAAGGGAGTGCACGCGCCACGTCCTTCTCCTCCTCCTCCTCCGAGATGCTTCTGTTAAGCCAGGAACTCCAGACGGTAGCAGCAAAGTTGACATCTTGATCGTACTCAGTAACTTCTTCGATCACTTCATGCCCTCAATTCAGATTCTTCTTTTAGATAATCACAAGTTAGAGACCTTTATCCTGAGAAGTTTGAGATTCTCATTAGATCTATGGAAAGTTTCAGAACCTGAACTAAAATAGAGAAGACATAATCCGCACAGAAGAAAAGGCGATAGCGTATATAAAAGGCTAACAAGTGGAAGAGGATGAGTTTGCTACAACTTCCATGGGGAAACTTGCAGAACCAGATCTCGATTAGTCAACGCATAATGCAGAAAGAAAGAAAAAAAAGGAGATTACTCGAGAACCAAAATGCATAAGTCGGAGCTGAGCTGCAACTTCATGGAGACTTACAGAAGATGAACTCCATTGATGAAGACGTAATCGAGCTAAAGAAAGAGAGGAAGACACTCTTTTATAAGTGCGATGGCTGTGATGGTCCACTACTGAGAAAAAGGTGGCTCCTCTGTGTCGACCTCGGTCTACCACCGTTAGAGTTCTGCTAAAGAGCTCGACGGAGATGGACGGATCTGCCTGCTCCGGTCTCGGTGGACGACCTGGTGGAGTGTGTGCTGCCGCGAAGTAGGCGACACGTAGTGGGGAAGCGGGGTCGGCGGCGGGAGAGCGGATAGGGTTATCTTCATGGATGGTGTCGCAGCAAGTGAGGCAGTGACGCGTGGAGAACGCGGGCAGTGGTAGGGCCATGTTCTTCGAAAATGGTTAGGCAGGCGCCAACCCTACCGTTGTCGTCGCCAACTTAACTCAACCTCCAACCTGATCTACTAAATTGAACATTGGTTAGGACCTAACCCGAGTGTTGTCGTGCCCACTCAACTCAACCTTCAACCTACATCCATGCTCTACTAAATATATGAACATTGGGGTGCCACTTTTTTTCTCCCAAATTATGTCCGCCCCATTTTGATATTTTTTTAATTAAAAGAATGACTCATTTAATTATTCGATGGTGTATAATTATCAATTATGATTCTATCGATGAGCGAGCTGGACTTCCAACTAATGACGTAAGTCATCTTGTTAGCTGAAAAGATTGTGAACCGCTAATGTGTTTCTAGGTTAGGTACGCTGGATTGCAGCTGGCTTCGATTTATAGATAAGGATTGTTAGTAACCCGTCGATTAAGTCCCTGACAAAGACCCTTCGATGGTCGCGAAGAAAACAAAAGCGAATGAAGCAAAACATTGTAGATGAAGAAAACTTGTCCCCTGTGCGTGGAAGAGGGAGGGCCTTATATAGCCAGGGAAAGATGACCAGTTCTGCTACAGGCTTTGTCCTATGCAAGGACAGGGTCAGGGATCAACAGTGGTTTGTCGATTGTCGCCATAGTCTCCGGGATTCCCTAACGGTTCCATGGTACGATTTCATCCTATCCACTGTGCTTGTTAGCGACTGTACTGAGTCGGCGAGATTCCCGCGATTCTTGACATGAACGGTATCAGGGGTGTCCTTGGTCGGCAGATGCCGGCACGATCCTCGCTGTCACACGCACGGTGTCAGGAGTGTCCTTGGTCATCGGACTCTAACACGGCCTCTGTTGTCACGCGCACGATGTCAAGGAATGTACTATCACTGATGCGGGGAAGCTTCCATGTGTACGACCGCCCAACTTAGCTGGCCAATAGTACCTTTCGTTCAACCAAGTTTAGTCGAGCTCAAGCTCTCGCCGGTCAATCTCCGATGGAATCATTTCTTTGGGAAACGCCATAGAGGGTTTCCTCTGGTATAGGAACACTGTAGATAATTTTCTTCAATCGGGAAACACTGTAGGGGGTCTCCCTTAGTCGATAAACACTGTAGGGGGGTTTCCCTCAATCGAGAAATGTTGTAGAGAGCTTCCAGGGGTTTCCTCGATCGAGAAACACTATAGCACACTATAGAGGGCTTACCTTAGTCGGGAAATGTTGTTGATATATATATATATATATATATATATATATATATATATATAAATTTGATCTGCTGCGGACCGCGTGCGGATTGGCGCCTGATCGGTCACCAGATCGATCAGGAAAGTGCCTGATCGGTCTGGTGACCGATCAGGCATCAGGCACCAGTCCGCACGCGGGCACCGCTTGCCTGATCGACCACCGGAGGTTCGGGAGCGTCCCCGATGGATTCACCCTATCCCTTAGGGTTCATCGTACCCCCCTGGGTTATAGTTTTGTTCGGGGGTGGCGGCCGAAGGCCGCCGTTGGTGTCGAGAAGTCGTAGGTCGTGTGGCTGATCGGCCACTGGAGGCTCAGGACCGTCCCCGATGGGTTCACCTGTACCCGACGGGTTCACCCTCCCCCCTAGGGTTCATCGCATTCCTCCTGGGTTATAGTTTTGTTCGGCGGCGGCGGCCGAAGGCCGCCGTTGGTGTCGAGAAGTCGCAGATAGTGTGCCTGATCGGTCTGGTGACCAATTAGGCGCCAATCCACACGCGGTCCGCAGCGTGAATAATGAATTTTTATAACGTGAATAATGAATTTTATAGTTGTTACAACCCTAAACCCTATATATATATATATATATATATATAACAATAATAATTTTATAGTTGTTACAAGGTGAATAATAAATTTTATGAATTTTTTTATTATAATATTTTTACCTTTATTTTTTGATTTTTTGCTAATGGTGTGTTTATTTGGATATAAAATATATAGAAAAATTTCACTTAATCTGCATAGTGAATCTTAATCAACATTAAAGATTCAATTCTTTTTATTTATCATTTATATTGTAATAGCTATGAAATGATAATTACTCTAACTATGCAATAACTCATTTATAGCTACAAAATTATAATTATTATTATTGTATAGTAATTATGATTTCATATTTGTTACAATGCTGATTTCAGATTTAAATTAAATATAAACTGGAGATAATAATTAAAAAGACAATTGCGTTACTGTGGAGTGAAATCTTTTGATTAAAAAAATAAAAATGGAGCGAACCATTTGGTTGGGGGGGGGGGGGGGGGGGGGGGGGGGGTTCTTTTGATTTTTTTTTCCGAACGTGCGCATATTTGACATTTAAAAGATTAACTAATAATAACTTATAGTTTACTTGACGAAAATAGGTCTTTATTTCAAAATTGAATGAGTAAAAAGTAAAAGAATTGTTAAAAGAGTGATTTAAAAAAAATTGAAAGAGTTTTTTTTAATATTTCTCATATGGAAAATATAGTTATGAAGTAGTTATTAAAATATGTAAAAACAAATCGAGTCAACTGAGATTAAAATATTTATACATAATATTTTTCTATATTTTTTATCAACTTATTTAAATTATTAAAATTTAATTAAATTTGGTTCAACATGCTTAAATAATTGCAATATTAATGTTAAAATATTACAATTAATTAATTACTCAATAGTTTTGAGGTGAACAAATCTATGATTACTTGTGGTTGAAAGGAAAATAGAAGGATATAAAAGGATATAATAGAAAATAGCAGGATATAAAAGAAATGAAGAAATTAGTGCCCTTGGATTTGTCTTGGCTTTACTTATTAGACTTCATCGTAACAACACCGTCAAAAATTATACTTGAGTCCACCCATGCACACATATATGACCTTCCAATTTTTTTTTAGATCTTTTTTAAAAAATAATCTAAGCGTTGTCGATAATTAAGTAATTGGAATAATTAAAAAGAAAAGAAAATTATAATTCTAAATACAATAGTGCCAAAAAAATTATTAATATAATTAGTATATATATAAGAACATATTAAATTTAAATTTTGGAATGATCTAAATGAGGTATTATAAAATATTTCGCTATCTGAAATGATTTTAATAGTAAAAGATCTAAATATATATGTACGAGTGAAAAATAAGGAATATGATAAGTACATGTTATAGGTTTGGAACAAGAAACGAAGAAGGTAAAATTATATTGGATTTTATGATAACATATGATCTTATACTAGTTAATACATTTTTAAGAAAAGAGAAAAATAATTAGTCATGATCAAAAGTGAATAATAAATTATAAATTGACTTTTTTATAGTCAGAAAAAATGATAGAAAGATTTGTTAAACTTAACTAACCAATATAGATAATTAATAGTATAAGATATACGCCTCAAGTATAATATCAATAAAAAAATATACATGACTCCTAGAATTAAATGATGCAGTTAAAGAATGAAAAATAAAACATATTTAAATACTAGGTAGGATTAGGAGAAATATACGGTGACTCAAATATGACATGGGATAAAATTATATGTACTTGAAAATAATAACCAAGAGTATACTTGGTGAGTCGAAGGGACCTGCACTACCAAGCAAAGAATCTTAATGGCATAATAAGAATGTATATAAAAGAATGAAAGAAAGATGAATAGTCTATAAGAAACTATATACTTCTAAGAATGAGAGAAACTTTAAAAAATATATAGTATGAAAAAAGCCAAGAAAATGGTGAATGATGCTAAGAACGAAACTTTTGAACGCATTATCAAAAATCATATACAAAAGAAGAGAAAAGAGATATTCACAGAATAGCTAAAGTGAGAGAGAAGAAGATAAAAGATCTTATCCAAATAAGATATTTTAAAGATGAATACAATAAGGTTTTAGTAAATAATCAGGAAATAAAAGAATGATGAAGGAGATATTTTAATCAACTTTTTAATAAAGGTTTAGATAATCAATTTAATTTAGATAGTTTAAGTAGGTTAAATTAGTATAGAAATTTAAATTTGTATCATATAATTCAAACTTTAGAAGTAGAGCAAACTTTAAATGGAATGCAAAATAGAAAATAATTAGACCAAATGATATTCCAATAGAAGTATGGAAGTAACTTAAGAAATAAAGTATTGAATGACTCACAGAGTTATTCAACCCAATATTGAAAACTAAAAACTATAAGGGTATAAATTAATAGTCATATTATGAACATTTGAGAAAGAGTAATAAAAAATAGACTAAGGAAGGATACCATGACAACTAAAAATCAATTTGGATTTATACCTGGGAGGTCGATAATATAACTATATATCTTATGATATAACAAATTGAAAAGTATCGAAAACAGAAGTAAGACTTACACATGATATTTGTCAACCTAGAAAAACTTATGATAGAGTTTCAAGAAAAATTATATGGAGATTGGAAAATGTTAGAAAAGAAAGGTATTAACACAATGTATATTGAATTAATTATGAATATGTATGAGAATGTAATGATAAGAATGAATACTTAATCGAAGTGTTTCCATAAAAATAAGGTTATATTAATGATTAGCTTTAAATTTTTATTTTTTTATACAAATCATGGATGAAGTCACTAGCATACAAGATATAATACCATGCGATGTATGTTGTTTGTATATGATATTATTTTGGTAGATGAGACATGTGAAGGAGTAAATACTAAACTCAAATCTTGATGGAAAATGTAAAAAGTGAAAGGTTTTAAGCTTGATAGAGTTAAACTAAAATATATGAAATTTAAGTTTAACAATATTAGATGTAATAAGACAATTATTAAAATGAGAGATGACGAGTTGTTTGGAACTAAGAGTTTTAAATATTTAGGATTATTTTTACAAAAGAATAGAGGAATTGAGAGAGACTCTTATATATATATATATATATATATATATATATATATATATATATGATGAAAGGTAAATAAATATCATCAAAGAAAAATGTACAACCAGACATGTGCTCCCTTAAATAGCTAATCGTTTCTGATGAAGTATCAAATCCGAGTAGCTATCAAGGGGTAAAATATATATATGCATACCATCCTCAACAAGATTATCCACTTCCAACCCTGCTCTCAAGTAAGCTCTCCACCCATAACCATGGAACATCTCAGAACAACTCTGCCAACAACCAACTATCCTCTAGCCACCCAAGCTCACATCATGCAACTCCATAATCTCATGCATCCATCAGCATGTGCGCCACTGCCTGACACTGCCATCCACCAACTGCTGAGATAATGCAAGCATCTGCGGCCGGCTTAAACCTGACGCTCTCACATCTCTGAAATACAGCTCAAACCCGATGTTCACTTTAGGTAGGTGACCAACCATAAACGACTTTGACTTGTCTTTACCGTATCCGTTACTACGGACTAGATAGACCTATGGTAGGCCTATGCACCCTTATAGACTTTTTGGCAAAGCCACAACCATCAACGGATTTGATATGTCTTTACCGTAACCGTTTGCTACGAACTAGATAGATCATTTGTGGCGGATCTATTCACCATCCAGCCTCATGGTAACACCACTTACAACCATAGTCACATATTTCACAGCTTCCCATACCGCCAAAATGAGGGGAAGTCCCGGTCAACCTGTGTAGTTGACTAGGTCAATTTTTTTCCCTAATCTACAGTACCCCAGGAGGGGAAGTCCCAGTTAACCTGTGTGGTTGATCGGGTCAACTTTTTTTTTTCTAATCTACAGTAGGGATGACAATGGGTCGGGTTCGGGTCGGATTCTATATCCTCCGTACCCATACCCATCGGGTATCGGATATCCATCGGGTATACCCATACCCATTAAACGATCGGATATCTTATATTCTAATTTTTTTTTCTTTCTATCCAACTATATCATTGAACAAAAGTACATTATAATTAACATTAAAGTTAAAAAAATATATATCTATAATTTTAAAAATAGATTAAACATATATATAATCTATTTCTAATATTAATACAAATTATTAGTAGGTTTTGGGGAAAAAATCTTTAATGTACATATGTATTTTTTATTTAATCGGGTATTCGGGTCGGATATCGGGTATTGATAGTCCCTCCATGTCCTCCTCCATTCGGGTCGGATGTCGGATTATCCGTCGGATTCGGGTGAAATTGCCATCCCTAATCTACAGTACCCCAGGAGGGAAGTCCCGATCAACCTGTGTGGTTGATCGGATCAATTTTTTTTCCTACTCTACAATACCCCAGGAGGGGAAGTCCCGATCAACCTATGTGGTTGACCGGGTCAAAATCTCTACAGTACCCCAGGAGGGAGAGTCTCGGTCAACCTGTGCGGTTGACTGGGTCAAAATCGATCATAATCTACAGTACCCCAGGAGGGGTGTCCCGATCAACCTGTGTGGTTGACCAGGTCAAAATCGATTTTTTTCCACAATACCCCAGGAGGGGGAGTCCCAGTCAACCTGTGTGGTTGACCGGGTCAAAATTAATTTTTTCCCTTTCCATACAGTAACCACACTCAATTCATCTTAGCCCTCCCATACAGTAAACCACTCAGCTCACCCTCCCAGCTGTCCATGTCGTCTCTCCCCCCTCAAGAGCCTTGTAGACATGCACCTGGATCCTCTGGAATAACAACTCAACATCCAATCTGCCACCATCAAATTGACTCTGGTTCTGTGCCTGCCATACATAATGGACCGTGATCGCTACCACTAAGTGTCGTGCTTGTATCAGCCTACTCACACCCCTATACTGCTGTATGTAAACCCAAAACATCCTCCGATACATGCTCATATCCAGGACCATATGCAACCATGCCCGTACTCGGCTCCATAATACACTGGTGGGCATCTGAAGAAAATATGCTCCTGAGTCTCAGTATCCATCTGACACAACGTGCAAACTTTGGCCTCCTTATCTCCAACATACTCCAGCTGATCACCAGTGGGTAACCTACGGTGTGCCAATAACCATAGGGTAAAGGAATGGCTAGGGTGAGCATGCTTCCTCCATACTGTCCTGACCCATGGCTGATGCCTACCTGACTCTCGAAAAAAAATCATATATCATACTGATCCCCTTGTGATGCTGTCGATGCAGGTCAAACCAATCCTCAATTTTTCTTTTGCCACCTCCACCGATCCTAGGGTCATAACTATTCGATCCCAAATCAAACATAATCTCTTGACCAACGGGGAATCCGCATGCTTTGCGTGCCAATGCCAAATGTCTGTATACTGTAGGTATGTGTGGTGCACCCATCGAATCCACAACGCATCCTGCTTCTCCTGTATTCTCCACAGTACCTTGGATAAGAGTGCATCATTCCAAGCTCTGAGGTCCCTAAAGCCTAAGCCTCCTCGTCCGTAGGCTTACACATCTCCATCTATTCAATTGGGGGGGGTGGTCCTTCGAAGTCCCTAGAAATCCCTGACAAAGGCTATATATCCTGTCAATGATGCCTGCTGGTAACGATAATATGGACATCCAGTAACACTCCACCCCCTGGAGCACCGTCCTAATCAAGTGTGCTTTCCCTGCATGTGTCAACGTATTCTTCGACCATGCATTAATTTACTTGGCTAAGGCATCAATAAGGGTAGAGTAGTCTGCTATCTTGAGTTTTTCTAATGCAAGTGGGATCCCCAAGTATCTAAACGACATGACACCTATCTGAAATCCAGTGATCTCTAGTAAAGCATGTTTGGTACCATTATCCACACCTGCCATATATATGTTGGACTTGTTCAGGTTGGCCCTTAAACCAATCATCTGACCAAACCTCTCCATGCAATCCATGAGTACCCTAACTGATGTGACATCTCCCCTGGAAAATAGCAATAGATCGTCTGCATATGCTAAGTGGGCTATTCGCAGATCTGCACACTTGGGTTGAAAAATGAAAATCTGACCTCCTTGTGCTCTGACTCAGCAACCGTGCCATGTACTTCATGCAGATACCGAATAGAAATGGTGACAGTGGATCACCCTGACGAAGCCCTCTTACCCCCTCGAAGTGACCATGTATAGTACCATTAATGCTAAGGCAATAGGAGGTGGTGGCAATACACTCACGTATCTAATCAATGTAGATGGCTTGAAACTGAAGCCTTGCAAGCATGTCTAGTAAGAAATCCCAATTGGTCGTGTCAAACGCTTTCTGCAAATCAACTTTAAGAATGCATCTAGGTGATATCCGCTTCCTAGTATAGCTTCCCATGAGTTCTTATCCAAGAATGTTATCAGATATCAGTCTGCCACGTACAAATGTGTTGGTGTTACAGGAAGCACCTTTTCCTCTTCATCTTCCAACGTTTAATACCTCCATTGATGGAGGTAGAGGAAGAGACTTCTTCCTCTTATAAAATAGCGTCCAAATGCAATCCATCAGGGAGACGAAGGAGACGAAGGAGCATTACTCGTGAGATGGATTTGGTTTGTGACTAATTGGGATTGGTCCTCATGATTGTTCTCGTGACAGCAAGCTAGCAGAAGAAACCAGAGGAAGAAGGAGATCTCCGATTACTGTAAGTCAATTTATTTTTCAATCGATCTCATGCGTAGATGACTTCAATGGTATTTGACTCATGCTTAAGATCTAATAGTGGTATCAGAGCATTTAGATTATCAGAGCATGAAAAATCTTACCTATGAAATCTAGATTCTTTTCTTCTGTTCATTGCGCTGGTGATGGCGAAAAGAAAAGTTTTTCAATCCATAGGTAAGAAAAATCTTACCTACTTCCTCTTCATCTTCCAACGTTTAATACCTCCATTGACGGAGGTAGAGGAAGAGACTTCTTCCTCTTATAAAATAGCGTCCAAATGCAATCCATCAGGGAGACGAAGGATACGAAGGAGCATTACTCGTGAGAGGGATTTGGTTTGTGACTAATTGGGATTGGTCCTCGTGATTGTTCTCGTGACAGCAAGCTAGCAGAAGAAACCAGAGAAAGAAGGAGATCTCCGATTACTGTAAGTCAATTTATTTTTCAATCGATCTCATGCGTAGATGACTTCAATGGTATTTGACTTATGCTTAAGATCTAATAGTGGTATCAGAGCATTTAGATTATCAGAGCATGAAAAAGCTTACCTATGAAATCAAGATTCTTCTCTTTTGTTCATTGCGCTGGTGATGGCGAAAAGAAAAGTTTCGTCGGCGTGGAGAAGAAGAAGATCAGGCAGGCCTGATCGGTCACAGAGACCGATCTGGTTGTGGCCTAATCGGTCACAGAGACCGATCCAGACCCTGATCGGTCTGATCCTGGCCTGATCGGTCTAGTATCCTGATCGGACCGATCAGGGTCTGGCTCGATTGTGAAAGGGAAGAGGCTCAACCAGAAGGTGTGATCAATAGTTAGTTTAGCTTTGGTTTAATTAATTTAAATTAGACTCAAGTTTAGTTTAATGAGATTAGGTTGGTCCAATCGGTTTGGTTCAAACCATTAGTTAGTTTAACCAAACCAGTTTGATCAAATAATCTGAACTAAACTAACTGATTTGATCACTATGTTGAACCCCAACTTAAGTAGGCTTAAGTGAAGCAACAACAGTAAGACATACAAATCGATCAGTCCAGTAGCATACTTAATTGCAGCTACTAAAGTAAAGAAAACTTATATGCTTTTATCTGTTTGTGTGCTTCTTTCTATGCATATATTTGTGAATTGAAAAAAAAGACTGATTTTGTTACTGGTTTTTCTGTCAGTTTTGTACTGACTATGTCATTTTTCAATTCCAGATGTCGCATGAGATATGCACGATTCATTCCTATGAGCAATGCCGTGAGCTAATGGAATAGATAGAAGAAGTTGACTATAGTCCGATTCTTGGAATCCAAGGCAATATAGGAAAATTGGATCGACTATTTTGGAAACTCGAGTAGGAAGAGTTTCCAATCTTGGATGGCTATAGAATTGGAGCATTGATTCGTTCATTGCCAAGACATGCGTGAGAAGTTGCACACCAGATATGGGGGCGTCATGAATGTCGTATCTCATATGCTGAGTTATGTAAGCAGCTACTTCGCCATGAGTTTCCAGAGGATCTAGAAGATTCTGAGGAGGACCCAGAATAAGATCCTGAAATATTCGAGGAAGATACCGAAATATTCGAGGAAGATCCCGAAATGTTCTAGGAAGATTCTGAAATGTTTGAGGAAGATCTTGAAATGCCTGAGGAAAATCCTGGAATAATTGAGGAAGATCCTGATATTGTAATGATAGAGGAAGATCCTGAAATATTTGAGGAAGATCCGATAGAATCTGTGGAAGATCCCGAGACTGATCGATTCGAGATGAACGAGAGAGTGATAGCCACTGCCATAATATTTTTTATTATGGGAATGATGTCAACTTATCTACTTCATTAAATTCTGTTGTTATGTACGAACTGATGAAGTCTATTAAATAAAGTTATGTTATATGTTAACTGACTTGTCAATGATTAGTTCATTATATGATTAGTCCATATTCAATGATTGGTTTATTTATATGATTAATTCATATTCAAGACAAATGATTAGTTCGTTTAATGAGATGTATATAATATAATTTAGATTGGATTATACAAATGATGAGTGGAAATATAGTTATCACTTGATTTCGTAAACCAAGTCAAGTTTGTATTGAGTCAATCAAAAATTATGTACAGATGATATACACTGAATTAATGAATAATATGTTTATTTATGATAGATCATGACAACTAAGAACATCATAGCCGAACTGAACAAGGGAGAGAAATTATACGGGGATAACTATAAAATATGGCATCTCAAGATACAATATGTTCTTGAGGAACAAGAAGTTCTGGAGGTTGTAAATCATTTCATGGTAGAACCTGTTGTTGGTTCAACTGCACATCATAGACTTGATCTAGATGCCTATAGGGCATGGAAGAAAAAGGACTCCACTGCTAAAGAGATATTGATAAGTTCAATGGTAGACGACATGGTATTTGAGTATGAGTCACTGCCATCAGCTCATGCTGTCTGGGTTGCCCTGAGAGAGAAATACAGTGGGGTTAGTGTAAGCAAGCTTCGTCAACTGACAATCAAGTTTGACAGTTGTAAAAAGCGCCCGAATGTGACGATGACCCAACATCTGAGAGAAATGGGAAATATGATTCGGGAGCTTAAGACTGCTGTGAAGGATCGTTTCCGGTATGCTAGAGGGGGTGAATAGCGTTTCTTTGATTCTTTCAACCTACGTTGTTAGTTTGCACAGCGAAAATACAAGATAATAAAACTAATCAACAAAGAACAAACGCTAACAAACCGATTTACTTGGTATCCACCCCGGACGGGTGACTAATCCAAGAATCCGTCGGTGGATCAATCCCCGGATAACCTCCGGCTAGCTCTCGTCGCTCCTTGTGGGTGGAGAAACCTCGCCACAATCAAATCAAAGCTCTTAGCACAAAGACTACTATCTTGCCTTTAACCAAGACAAGATTCGTCAAGAAACTCAGCCACCACGAAGTCCTCTTTAAATAGGACTCGGGGCTGATTTCTCGCTACCAGTCGACTGTCCCCAGGGCAGTCGACTAATGCCAGCCAAATTCGATCGTTGCACCCCAACATTCGAATTCTCAGCCAACTCATCAGCCACCTACTAGTCGACTGCCCCCAGGGCAGTCGATTGGTCCCAGGCTGAGACCCTTCTGTGAGTTCCATCAGTCGACTGCCCCTAGGCCAGTTGACTGGTCTACTCACACACCTAAGGTTACCCTTCCTGAGTACATTCCACTCGCACTCAAACCCTAGGATTTCCCGAGTACAATCACACTGCACTCGTACCCTCACGACTCGACTGATTCCTCATCCGCAGCCTCGACTATTGCCTTCGTGCCCTCTTCATCTTCGACTCTCATCCCTCGGATGTATGCAAGCCTCCAGCTTGCCTCCATGCTATCATTTACGCATGCCTTGAAGTCCGCGCCCATCAGCTCATCGTCCCTGCTGTCCAAAGTCCCTCGGATGCGCACGCAAGCCTCCAGCTTGCCTCCATGCCATCCTTCACCGTACCGAGGCCGTCCAGTCAAGTCCGTATGTGTAACCTGTACAACCTGCACACTCAACATACACATATAAGAACACAAGGGTAAACCTAACTTAAACCTTTGCCCAAAACATCAAAACCCATGGTCACACCGGACCATCTTAGGGCCGATTGCTCCAACATGCTGGTCATGAGTTGACCGACGAACAACAAGTTCAAGCAGTTATTCGTTCCCTTCCTGGTTCTTGGAAAACAATGAAATTGAACCTTACTCACAGTGAGAGTATCAAGACTTTCATTGATGTCTCACGCCATATTGAACTGGAGGCGGAGAGAATAAAATCCGCAAGGATTTCTGAACAAGCTTTTGTAGCTGAAGGTTCTGGATCCAAGAATAAGAAAAGATGGTTCAAGAAAGGAAAGGTAAGGGAAAAGAAGCTGGTGCTACTACTGTGCAAGACCCAATCAAGAAGAAAGGAAAGAAATATGGAAAGAAACCTAAATGCAAGCTAACTTGCTATAATTGTGGCAAGAAGGGCCATTTTGCTCGGGAGTGTACTGAGCCGAAAAAGGTAAATCCATGTTTGTCTTCTTTTCGTGAGCTTTATGTTGCTAGTTCGGTGTTGTTAGCTGATTCTTATCCTTTGTGGATTATAGATTCAGGAGCAACGAACCATATAGCTCGTGATCGAACGATGTACGTGGAGTACCGTCGCGTACCAGCTGACAATAAGTGGATATACGTGGAAAATAATACAAGAATTGAAGTCAAAGGAATTGACACTTGCAAACTCAACCTTCGTGGTGGGCGTACCTTGTTTCTGCATGATGTCCTATATGCTTCTGAGATTCGACGGAATTTAGTTTCTGTTAATTGTCTTCTTGAATTGGGTTATTGTTTGAACTTTTATAGTCGTTGTGTAGAACTTAAAATTGACTCTGTGTTAATTGGATATGGTTATGTATCAAACGGTTTCATGGTTTTTGATGTAGAACCAGATGTTAATTGTGGAAATAATGGTTGTTTTTCAAACTTTGCTCTTACTAGTAATGCTGATGTTAATGATAAAGTTTGGCATGCTAGATTGGGACATATAGGACAAGAAAGAATGAATAGATTAGCAAGAGAGAGTCTGCTCGGCACTCGTGCTAAAGTTGACTTTCTATATGTGAGCATTGTCTTGCTGGAAAAGCAACTAGGAAACCGTTTGGTAAGGCTATTAGGGCTGAATCACCATTGCAATTGATTCATTCAGATATTCGTGGTCCGATGAACATGAAGGCTAGACATGGTAGTTCATATTTCATTACATTTATTGATGACTTCATGCGTTTTGGCCATGTGTATTTGATTTCTCATAAATCTGAAGCATTAGATTGCTTTAATCGTTATTTGAACGAAGTTGAGAATCAATTGAACGTAAGGTTAAAACCTTACGCACTGACCATGGAGGTGAATATTTGTCTGATCAGTTCAAGACAATATGTAATGAGAAAGGGATTATTAGACAGTTAACAATCCCTAGGACTCCACAGCAACATGGAGTTGCTGAAAGAAGAAATCGAACTCTTCTTGAAATGGTTAGGTCGATGATAGCTCAAGCTAATTTGCCTATTTCCTATTGGGGAGATACATTATTAGCAGCAACCTACATACTTAATCGGATGCCTTCTAAATCTGTTCCATCTACTCCATATGAACTTTGGACAGGCAGAAAACTAGATTTGAGTAATCTGAGACCATGGGGGTCAGCTGCTTATATTCATGACAAGACTCACAAATTTAGAAAATTAGGACCCAGGCGTAGGAAGTGTATCTTTGTAAGATATTCTGATATCTCTAAGGGTTATTTTTTTATTGGTGAGCAACAAGATGAAACCATCTCTGATATTGAGTCAAGAGATGTTACTTTTCTCGAAACTGAGTTCCCAACAAGAGGTGAAGTTGATAAATCAACTCCTCTATTTGCAATAGAGGAGGAGGATACTGTTCCTCTATGAACGAATCAGGAATCACAGGGGATACCTGAATCTAGTCAACCTAGTGGGAGTAAATGACCTATAAATGAATTAGTTTCTCAACAGTCAAACCTGCGAAGAAGTAATCGTAAGATTATTCCTCGGAGAAGGTTTGACATTGAAAATGAGACATTAATGATTCTCCCAGTTGATAATGAAGAACCTCGAACCGTTGAGGAATCATTGAAATGCTCAGTTAAGGAGAAATGGAAAGTTGCAATGGATCAGGAAATGGAGTCCATGAGAAAGAATCAAGTTTGAGATTTAGTCGATCTTCCTCCGGGCCGCAAGACTATTGGGAATAAGTGGATTCTCAAAATTAAGAGGAAAGCTGATGGGTCAATTAATCGATATAAAGCTCGTTTGGTTGCAAAAAGATATACCCAAATGGAGGGTATTGATTTTGAAGAGACATTCTCCCCAGTTGTGAAGTTTGTGTCAATAAGAGTCATCCTAGCTATAGTAGCATATTTTGACTTAGAATTACATCAAATGGATGTAATGACGACTTTCCTTAATGGTAATATTGACGAAGAAATTTATATGATACAACCAAAAGGTTATATAGATGAGGGCCAAAAAAATAAAGTATGTAGACCTAAGAAGTCTATGTATGAGCTAAAGCAAGCGTCAAGGCAATGGAACATAAGATTCAATGAAGTCATTTTGTCTTATGGTTTCGAAATAATCAATGAGGATCATTGTGTTTACCTAAGGAAGGATAAAGGAAAGTTAGTCATTTTATCATTATATGTTGATGATATGCTAATAGCTGGAAGTGACCTAAAAGTTGTGATTGAAGTCAAGTCTTGGCTGTCATCACAATTTGACATAATAGACATGAGAGAAGATGAGTATATCTTAGGAGTACGGATCATTCGTGATCGATCAAAAAGACTTTTGGGTTTATCCCAAGAGGCTTATATAACTAAGATACTACAACACTTCAATATGTTTGATTGCAAAGTTGAACAAACATCTACGTACAGCGAAAGGTGTTGTTCTGATCAAATGTATGTCTCCGAGGACTCCTGAAGAGATAGCCGAGATGAAGAAAAGACCATATGGTAGTGCGATTGGTAGTTTGATGTACACTATGTTGTGTACTCGTCCTGATATAAGCTATGCTATTGGCTTAGTTAGTTGTTTCCAGTTAAACCCAGGATCGAGACACTGGAAAGTAGTGATAAGGATCAAAGCTAAGCCAGAAGGGCTCTACAGATGCATATTGGGCAATGAACCTTGATAACAGAAAATCCACATCTAGCCATGTCTTCTTGCTGAATGGTGGCACCATCTCATGGAATAACAAGAAACAAGCTTGTGTAGCCCTGTCAAACAGACTTGTGTAGTGCTGTTGACAATGAAGGCTTAGTATATGGCTTGTGCAGCGGCTGTACAAGAAGTTGTCTGGTTGAGAAAGGTTTTAAAGCATTTGAAGATTACTGAGGATAGTGGGAGTCCAGTTATAGTGTATTATCAAGCTACTATAGTTTTTTCCAAGGGTCCTAAATATCACAGCAAAGGCAAGCATATAGTAATTTTGTAAGGGATATTGTTGACAAGAAAAAGATAATTTTTGAGTACAACCCTACACGAGTGATGCTTGCAAATCCTTTTACTAAGCTATTGACTAAAGAGTCATTTCAAGGACATGTGAAGTCTTTGGGACTTCGAAAAATATAACACAATTGGTTATATATGAAATGTTAGATCTATTCAGTGTAAATGTATTTGTTACATTTGGATAAAAGTCTCGATGAGCATGTTGGCAGGTTGAGGTTGGTCGACTCACATAGACAATCGTCTCTATTTGTTGAGTATAAATAGAGGTAAGACTATTACTTATGAGACAACTTATGTAGTTGTGAATAGAGACATACTCATAAGTTGATGTCGCCTTGATTTTTGTATCAAGATGAGATCATTTATGTAATGATCGAAGTAAATACACCCACCATTTACTAAACCTGTTTAAGGTCAGATTGAAATTCATAAGTTGAATTCGGATTAGACGTTAGGTATGTCTAGATCAAAATTTGTACGATGTTAAATATTTGAGAAAAACATGCACTCTTTTTGGTAAAGAGAAAAACATCGTAGCATGCGATTCATACCACATGTGCTATAGCGACAATAAGGGTAGTAGGAGAATGGATCCCTGCTTCTCTATTATATATGTGAGACCTTTGAGGTTATAAGTTAATCTCAATCTTACCCTAAGTGACTATTTAGCTGTCTACTTGAAGTTTTAATCAGTGTTTGTTACTTTAGTGTGTCCTATTGACTATGGATGATTCGGTCTATGGAGCATAACTAAGAAAGCGACTGATTATAATGAATAGATCATAGCTGAAAAGGAAGATTAAAATTGATTTACATCTGTAGTACTTATTCACTGGTCGACCAATTACATTTTTTTGTTGAGTACTTGAAAATGTAATTATGAATAAATATATTAATTTGAGATGTTGAACATGCTCTTGACATAGTTGTCATATGAGGGATTAGAGATGTTCATATTGATGTAAATATTTAATCTGAGGTAAAGGCAAGTTATTGATGTCTCTGATTCGTTCTATAGAGCAGCTAAGTTAAGTGTAACAACTTTTTTAGCATTAATTGCTCAGTGTGCTTGCTGTCACACAAACCATTTTCCCTGGAGTATGAATTGAATGTTCCTATATGGTCTTTGTGACTTTCTTACATGGTCTTAGTGACTGGATGACCTATATGGATAGAATTGGACGAGTGAGAGATGTTGGCGTTCCTCTTCATCTTCTAACGTTTAATACCTCCATTGATAGAGGTAGAGGAAGAGACTTCTTCCTCTTATAAAATAGCGTCCAAATGCAATCCATCAGGGAGACGAAGGAGACGAAGGAGCATTACTCGTGAGAGAGATTTGGTTTTGACTAATTGGGATTGGTCCTCGTGATAGCAAGCTAGCAGAAGAAACTAGAGAAAGAAGGAGATCTCCAATTACTGTAAGTCAATTTATTTTTCAATCGATCTCATGCGTAGATGACTTCAATGGTATTTGACTCATGCTTAAGATCTAATAAAATGTTGTCTGCACAAGATGAAAAATGTGATCTATTATCCTTGCAATCCGGGCTGCCAACAACTTGGATACAACCTTATAATACATAGTGCAACATGATATAGGCCGGTAATCTACTACTTTGCTTGGATGCTCAGTTTTTGGCACTAATGAGATAAGGGAATGATTCCACAGTTTCAACAACTTACCATTCCTGAAAAATTTTAGCACTGCGCCCACAAAGTCATCCTTGATCACGTTCCATGAATGCTTGAAAAATTTAGACCCATTGTCATCCGGACCGAGCGCTTTTTGATCCCCAATCCTAAATAGAGCTTCCTTAATCTTCTCTACTGTGGGTTCTTTGATCATGGCCTCTTGTTGCTCTATTGTCAATGCTTTCCTAAATGATAAGCATGTTTGATTAATTGGCAGTCTTTGAGTGCACGTCCCAAGCAGTGCTTGATAGCTACCTAAGAACTCAACAATTACCTCACTGTGGCAGCTTGTGTTCGAGCCATCCTCCTTTTCGATCACTACAATTTCTCTCTTCTTGTTGTTCCTTTTCACCAAAGCATGGAAATAAGCTGCATTCCTGTCAGCCTCCTTGAAGTATAACTTTCGCCTTCTGAGCACAGCAAAGGTAATCAACATTACTCAATTGTATGGCAAGCTACTACCTGTAGTGCGCTTTAAACTCTCCCACTGTGAGGCCAGCCTACTGTAATTGTTGGAGTTCTGCTTGTGCATGGGTTGCTCTTTCATGAATGTGCTGAAAGTGCTATCCATTGAGCTGTTTGAGGTCTTTTTTCAGGTGACTAAGCTTCTTTTTTAGTATAAACTGCGTCATGCCCATCAACCCCTGGCAATGCTCAGAATTCCAGCTGTTGATCACCACTGTGTCAAAGGATTCATGGAGTACCCGCATATTGAAGAACTTAAAGGATCGCTTCACTTGATCACTATCATCCATGAGCGTCACAAGGCACAGGCTGTGGTCAGAGATGTGCCATGGGAGGAGGAATTCAACCAAGCTTCTCATATCTTGCTCTAGCTATTGCTTGTTAACCATTGCCCTATCTAATTTGCAAAAGATGTGCCATGGGAGGAGGAATTCAACCAAGCTTCTCATATCTTGCTCTAGCTATTGCTTGTTAACCATTGCCCTATCTAATTTGCAAAAGATGCCCCCCCCAATTGACCATGTATACCTACACCCTAGCTGTGGAAGATCTTCTAATGCATTGAGCATCACGTAGTCCTGGAAATCAACAACTTGATACGGGGTTACAGCTAGTCCTCCATGCTTGTCCGTGTGTGTGAGTGGCGAGTTGAAATCCCCCATCAAGAGCCACGACAATGATACCTCAGCTCCAATCTGATTTAGTCCTTCCCACAACCTTTTCCTTCTAGTTACTGAGAGTTGACCATAGATAAAGGTGATCCCATATTGCTTTTGACTCATTTTACAGGTGCCAACAGTATGCACAAACTGTTCGTGCCACTCCATTACTTCCAAGTCCACTTTTCCTAGATTCCAAATTAGCATAATCCTACTTCTCCTTATGCCTGTGTTATTCAGGACATGATGTTGTGTCTGCCACTGCTGAAGCCTCCTTGCTATCATCTTGTCATAGGCTCTATCAGTGAGTTTGGTCTCCATAATTCCCATTACTGCAATCCTGTGCTTGTGAAGGAAGCCAACAACAACCTCCTTCTGCTTGGGGCCTTGATTAAGGCCCCTCACATTCCATGATGCAATCTTCATGTGGATGAGGACAACCTCGGCCGTCTCAAACTTTGTAACCGGTCATGCCTTGCCTCATGAGTACCAACCTTGTTTCTATTTGCCTCCCCTACATGTGACTGCTGCCTTTCTTTGCTCCTCATCTGTCTCTTATCTCTGAATTTTGCCTGTTGGAATTTTGGTGCTAGCAGTGCCATAGCCACCTCTACAGTTACTCCCATAAATGGTCTTTGCAAATCCAACTTCCTTTTGGTTGCCTTAGCTTGAGTCTGCATTGACCATCCTCCTTCATTTTCGTCATTCAATTGATCATTTGACATCATAGAATTATCCCCTTCATGGACAGAGACACCACTATCCTGCAGATCTTCTGTTTCTTCTGTGTGCATCCTGTACTACTTGCAGATTCTATGAGATTCCTATCTTGTTCAGTGTTTGGAGGTGGTAGCCCTTCTGTGACCAAGTCTGCTTGCACTTGTTCTAGGTTCTCCTGCTGACCTCTGGTTGTTGCGTCTGATGGCAGTACAACGTCCTTTTGGCACGCTGCTTGCAGGTTTTGGCACGATACAGTCTGGCATCCTATGATGTTCCTTTTTACTTGTTGATTGCCAACATTATCCATCCCTTGATCGTTATAGAGAGACCCTTATATAGAATATAAGCGTGTTAGTTGAAATTAAAGAGAGCGTCAAGTGTTCTTTATGATTGTAAAATACCTCTAATATTTAAAGTAAAGTTGTACATAATAACGATTAGACCTGCTATGCTATATAAAATTGAATATGACTATGACAAAAGACATGAACAAAAGATGAGAATTACAGAGATGAGAATGTTAATGTAAATATGCAAACTTACAAGGATGGAAATGATAAGAAAAGAAAATAGTAGAGAGAAAGTCAGTGTTATACCTACTGAGAGAAAACACCGGGAGATATATTTAAGATGATTCAGACATGCACTTAGACGATCAATAAATGCTCCAGTTAGTTAATGTTAACCTATAACAAATGTTCATATCAAATAAGGATGAAAAAACTAAAAAAAAATACTTAGTTAACAATAATAAAATAAGATAAAATTTATTTAAATATAAATACTAATATAATAGGAGTAGAGACTAATGATGTAGAATGATCATATGGCTAATCCCACCTAGTAAAATAATACTTAGTTGTTATTAAATCTAAGTGCTGAGGCTACATCCGATTAATTTTAAAAATAAATGACTTTTCTCTTAATTCATCTATGGAATAAATTTAAAATAATACTTACACACACTTAGAAATTAAAATCTAAAATATTATTTTAGACTAAATTTCAAATTCTAATTATCTTATTTATTCTTTACTTACTGTATGTCTTTGTAAACAAATGCTCAAACCTTTGCCTGCTAAATTACTATATGGCTTCACACAACCTTCAACCATTGGTTCATTCGCTCTTGACCTAGACCTGACCTTTAAAGAGGGCAAAAAAGTCTATTCACCATGATTATAGGAGGGCATCAACTTTGGAGCAAATTCGATCGATGGAGAGGTGAATGATAGATCCGTTCCTTCGTTCTCCAAACCATTGAAGTAAACAGGCGGAGAGAGCTTTAAAATCCATGAGCAAACATAGCTGAAGGGTCAAACTCGAATTTTCCTAACCCTTTTCCTTTCGCTGACTCGTTCATTTCTTCCGATGCCATCCGTCGCGGTGGTGGCCATCTTTTCCGGATTCGATCCGGCGATCCTCCTCCCTCTTCTTCTCCTCCCAATGTCTCCTCCGATCTGATCCCAGCGCCATGACCTCCTTCCAGCCTCTCGGCGGGACCTCCCGCTCCGGCCGCGTCCTCGGCCCCGCCCTCGACAAGATCATCAAGAACGCCGCCTGGCGCAAGCACGCCAACCTCGTCGCCGTCTGCAAGTCCGCCCTAGATCGCCTAGACTCCCTCCCCGACTCCCCCGACCCCTCCGTCCTCCTCGGCATCCCTCCTTCCGACGCCGACTCCGTCCTCCACCCCCTCGTCCTCGCCATTGACTCCGCCTACCCCAAGGTCGCCGATACCGCCCTCGAGTGCGCCCAGAAGCTCTTCTCGAACGGTCTCTTCCGCGGCGACATCAACCTCCCAGCAGAGGGCGACGATGGCCCCGGCTCCTCCATCGCTCGACTCCTCGCTTCAGTCTGCAGCTGCGGAGGGATCGGCGACGAGGCCCTGGAAGTCGCGATGCTCAGGGTCCTTATTGCTGCCGTCCGCTCACCCTTCGTGCTGATCCGCGACGAATGCTTGGCCCAGATCATCCGGAGCTGCTACAACGTGTACCTTGGCAGCCAGAGCGGATCCAATCAGTTGTGTGCCAAGTTGGTACTGGCTCAGATCGTTGTCATCGTTTTTACTAGGACGGAGGCTGATTCCACGGATGTCAGGATTCGAATAGTCTCCATTGCCGACATGATGGATCTCTCAGATAGGAACTTGAATGATTCAATTCTGGTACAGTCTGCGCAGAATTTTATTAATGAGGTAATGGCGGGAAGCGATGCGGACCCTCTACCTTCTAAATCAAACAAGGAGGAGGGTTTGATGCTGCCGGATTCAGAGGTAGAAGCGGCTGCAAATGGCGGTGGATTGAGCAAGATCAGAGAGGATGGCTTGTTTCTTTTCAGAAACTTGTGCAAGCTCTCAATGAAGTTCTCGGCACAAGAGAATCCAGAAGACCCTCTCTTGATTAGGGGGAAGGTTTTGTCACTGGAGCTTCTTAAGATAGGAATAGAAAATGCTGGGCCTCTTTGGAGGGCAAATGAGAGGCAAGTGTTTTTCGTCCCATATTTTCCTTCCAACCTCCTGCCACTGATACACCATATAACCATATTTGAAGTTTGTTTTGTTGGGTTCTTATTCATGCTATAATTCTATGCATAGCATTAACTGGTATTATGTGACCATCTGAAATATTGGATTATCAATTAGAAGTTGCAACACAAAAATGATTCAAACAGATTAATTGGATAATTCTTTTTTTTTTTGTATAAAAAACAGTCTTTTAGTCACTCATAATCTTGTTTGAGCACATTAAATGAACTGAGAGTATCAGCCAGAAGGTGAGCCTGGCTTACTAAATATTCTAGTAGAAAAAAAGTCCACTATGCTTTACTATAGAATTATTCATCCCGATTTTTGTTGTCCATTCCTAATGGATGCATAAGGAAGCCGATGTCAGGGATCACTAAGCTACACGTTTAAACTAATGGAGAACAAATGGATTGAAATTTGGAATAATGGAGTCCAATCCTCCATCGGCTGTAACTAATGTACTTAGGACTGTGTTAATGGAATGTTTGTATGAGATTATAGTTTATATGTATAGAGAGGAAAAACGTTGAATGTTTTGGTTTGTGATTCCATGTGCATATAGAGGGAAGGTTAGCTGCAAACTCTACTCATGAAAATATTGTCCTCTGGTTCTAGTTTTGGATGTAATGTTTTTAACTAATAGAGAACTACTTTCTAGATAAAAATACATATTGGGGCAGGCTTTCATAGCGTAGCTAAAGCTCAAAATCTAGACTGAGTCAACTCAAGGACTATTACTGCCAATGAGCATCTATTTGACTAGCAAACTGGTGCAAGAGCTCGAGCTATTAGGTAAAATACCAACCTACTCTCTTAACATGGTTAAATGAATGGAGGGTTTTCCTAAGTCTCAATCATAAAAAATATGTCTTCAATTACATTAAAAATTTATAACAACAACAACAATCAAGCCTTATCCCACTAGGTGGGGTCGGCTATATAGATCCTTTTACGTCATTGGGCTCTATCCCTACTATATCATCATCTATATTTAAATAAATTTTATTTTATTTTATTGTTGCTAATCAAGTCTCTTTTGATCTTCCTTATTTTATGTGTGTATTTGCCATGGTTTTACATGGCCTAACCTGAGCATTTATTGGCCATCTAAGTATATGCCCACACCATCCTAAATGTGTCTCTCGTAGTTTTGTCTCAATAGATGCAACTCCGACTTTCTCTCTAATGCTCTCATTTCTTATTCTGTCCATCCTCGTATGCCCACACATTCACCTTAAAATTCTCATCTTTTGCTTTTGTGCTCGAGTCATAGCCCAACATTCAATGTCATATAATATAGCTAGTCTAACTTTCGTTTTGTAGAACTTCCCTTTAAGTTTTAAAGGTACTTTATGATCACATAAAATACCCGACTCTTTCCTCCATTTCAATCATCCTGCTTGTATTCTATGTAAGATATTTCTCTCAATCCCTCCATCGCTTTGCGAAAAATAATCCTAAATACTTAAAGCTCTTAGTTCAGACAAGTGTCATTTCCTATCTTAATAATTATCTCATTACGTCTAATATTGCTAAACTTAAATTCTATATATTATTTCTTTACTCTACTAAATCTAAAACCTTTCACTTCTAGTATTTCCCACCAAGATTTTATTTTAGCATTTACTCCTTCAGTATTTCATCTACTAAAACAATATTATCTACAAATAACATGCACCACGGTATTGTGTTTTGAATGTGTCACTTCGTCTATGATTAGTATAAAAAGAAGGGATTAGAGCTGATCCTTGATGTACCCTATTTTTACCTGAAATGCTTCAGTTAATCCACCTGAAGTTTTCACTCTAGTCGTTATATCCTCATATATATTCTTAATTAGTTTAATATATACTATGCTAATAAATATCATTTCTAGATTTTTTTATATAATTTCTGACTCTATCATAAGTTTTTTCTAAGTCAGTCAATATCATGTGTACATCTTGCTTGCTCCCGATACTTTTCAATTAATTAAGAAGATATATAGCTTCTATTATCGACCTTTCAGGCATGAACCATAAAAAAATGATGACAATTGAAAATAAATATTCAACTATGTCGCAAAATAAATAAACAATTTCATAGCATAAATAAATGTATAACTTGCATCAAAATTACAAAATGCAGATTATGAATTAGTAAAATAAAGGTTAATTGCTATTTTTTAAAAACTTTTGCCCTTTTTAAGGAAATCTATCATGAACTTTGCAAGCTATCAAATCTATCATGAATTATTTTAAGATGTAACAAATCTGTCACTTCTTGATGTCATTATAGTTAAATACTGACTTGGCAAAATCTTAGTCAACAAATTTGTCAATTTCATATGTCATGTTATACATAACAATTGAACTCCTTAATTAACTATAGTATATTTAAACCTATGAAATAAAACTTATTTATCCTTTTACCAATCAAGGTGGGACTTGGCAGAGAATAATACTTCTTGAGTTGAGGTGGAGAAAGCTCTTGATTCTATCACCATTGCTTTGTCACAGCAGGCATTGCCGGTGGTGGTGAGCTTGAAGGAGTTAGCGAGGGGGGAGGGGTGGAGGAAGGTGTGGTTAGAGTATTGGTTTTTCAAACTCGTATGTGTTGGAAGAAACAGTCGAAATGTATCATTTTGGTAAATCACTGAAACTCAATACTACTTGACACTAAGGTTCAAAATCTTGAGTCATGCCATAGTTTTGATCTTTTGGCCGGAAAGATAGTGTTCCAATATCATGCTTCAATGCATGATGCTTAAAAGAAGTAGACATTGTCTATATTGAGTAGTATTGAGTTTCGATAATTTATCACAATACTGTTTCGTCCGGCATGGTACAAAATTTAAAACTATGCTCAATATTGACTCCTTCCTATGCTTCATCTCCTTCCATCTTTAACTCCAATCCATTTCTGACACCATGCATATCGTTCTAGTCAAAACTGAAACTTTTGCATGACTCGAGATTTTGAACCTTGCGTGATTCTGTTCCATTAGAAAAGCCAGTTCGTTCAGGTTTAATAACTATAATGTATGGTTATTTGAGAGATGAAACAAAAATATATGTTATATGTAGCCCAATAGATGACGAAATAAGAGAAAATGTTAAATTATATGAGCATTCTCAATGGCTATATATCAATTATACAAGTTGAATAATTAGAGCTTACCAGAGATAGGAGATATTAGAGAACAAAAAAAATCATGACATAATTAAAAAGATATGACTAATGATATGGTAATTAGTTAAAAAAGGCTTATTATCTTTGTTCTTGTTTTAGTGAAAATTCTCAATGCGCATGGGGCCTGTTCTTGGTGGTGTTCTTGTTGTTTGTGTTTTTGCTGCTTCTATATAAACTACGATCCTCAATTGCATGTCATTTGACATAAGCTCGCTTACCATGTGCTAACCTTTTATAGCCAGAAAGAAGGATCATAAATATTGGCCAATTTTGAAAGTAAATCAATTGTCAACAATAAAAGATGGAAAATGCTACCGTGCATTTGACAGGATTGTGGCTAATGTATTTATTGATGTTGTCGTAAAGTCTACCATGATGATATCTAATAAGGATCTCTCTATGTAAAATTCTAGGTTTTGTGTGAAACCTACTGTGCCCATCTGATGAAGTGGGCACTTTTAAGGTATTTATTTGATATTGTTGTTGCTGTCATCATCTTGTGGGCTTCCGTTTGGATTGGTTTTTTAATGGATTTCCAAGTATTCCTCCTTTAGTGACTTTAGTATGATACAATTTTGATTATTTATTTATACAAATATTTTCCAAGTAGTTGAAGTTAATCTGCATTATTTTGAAATAATGTATACAAGATCAAGCCTATCATTAAATTAATCTCATGAATCTGTTAGAAGAACTATTGAAAAATAAGCATGATAAAGGGTTCTCGGATTTCTCATAAGCAGCTCCAGTGTATAATCTATTTTTCTGTTGCAAGGTAGTCTATAACTATAAGCTTTGAAGAAACAATAGCAAACAGAGGTCTGCCACTAATTCAATCTCAAGCTAACAGTTTTATGGGATTTTTTTTTTGTAAAAAAATTTCTTTATTCTCTAATTTGGCATTGATTAAAAGTTTTCAGATTCATGTTTTATGTAGGTTTCTTGGAGCAATCAAACAATACCTTTGCTTATCGTTGTTGAAGAACAGTGCCCTATCAATGATGACTATTTTTCAGCTTCTTTGCTCTATTTTCCTGGGTTTAATGTCGAAATTTAGATCAGGGCTGAAGGAAGAAGTTGGAGTTTTCTTTCCAATGCTTGTCCTGCGAATCCTTGAGAATGTTCTTCAGCCTAGCTTTTTGCAGAAAATGACAGTTCTCAACCTATTGGAAAAGATCTGCCAGGAGCCACAGGTTATGGTTGACATTTTTGTGAACTATGATTGTGATGTGAATGCGCCAAATATTTTTGAAAGGTATATCATACATATAATTCAACAACACTTATAAAGCTTTGCTCTTTTTATAAGCTATCCTAAACCTGTTCCTTTATCTGGTAACAGAAATATGATTGGTAAAATGAAGTTGTATGCTGATAACATCTTCTTCTATGAATTCACTTTTAATTCCATCAGATAATTTCAGGGTTGTTAATGGTCTGCTAAAGACTGCTCTAGGTGTTCCTCCTGGGTCAGTGACATCACTATCCCCAGCTCAGGATACCACGTTACAGATTGAATCAGTGAAGTGCCTCAATTGTATCATTAAGTCAATGGGTGTGTGGATGGACCAGCAGCTGAAATTGGGTGATTTTGCTCCAGAGAGACATATAAATGAGCATTCTTCGGATAACCTTGCCGCTTTGATTGGCGAAGAAGGAAGTGTGACTGACTATGATCTGCATTTGGATGCAAACCATGAGCTCTCTGATGCTGCTTCATTGGAACAGCGCAGGGCATATAAGTTGGAGTTTCAGGTGAAGATTTTTCTTTTTTTGCAAGGGCACATGATGGTCTTTCTTTAGCTTTTGTTAGTTTGTTTTGACAACTATTAGTGATTAGTGTTGGGCTAATGTTTGCAGAAAGGTGTTGCATTGTTTAATAAAAAACCTTCAAAGGGTATTGATTTTCTAATCAAAACCAAGAAAATAGGTGCATCTCCAGAAGAAGTAGCTTCCTTCTTGAAGAATGCTTCTGGTCTAAATGCAGCTATGATTGGAGATTACTTGGGTGAAAGGGAAGAGTTCTCTCTGAAAGTCATGCATGCATATGTTGACTCAATAAATTTTGAGAATATGAATTTTGGCGAAGCTATTAGGTTCTTCTTAAGAGGTTTCAGATTGCCTGGAGAAGCACAGAAGATTGATCGCATAATGGAAAAGTTTGCAGAACGATACTGTAAATGCAGCCCAAGTTCTTTCACCAGTGCAGATACAGCATATGTTCTTGCTTATTCTGTGATTATGTTGAACACTGATGCACACAACAGCATGGTTAAAGATAAGGTATATTACTGATGATGTTCTTTGGAAGTTAAATGCAGCTACACTAAAATGTGTCTCATAATATTAACAGATGTCAAAAGCTGAGTTTATTCGCAACAATCGAGGAATAAATGACGGAAAGGATTTACCAGAAGAATACCTTGGTTCTTTGTATGATCAAATTGTGAAAAGTGAAATAAAAATCAGTGCTGATTTTTCTGCTCCACAAAATAAACAGACGAGCAGCATCAACAAGCTTTTGGGGTTTGACAACATTTTCAATTTGGTCAATTGGAAACAATCTGAAGAGAAGGCATTAGGTGCAAGTGATCAACTAATTAAGCACATCCAAGGGCAATTTAGAGCAAAGACTGGAAAATCAGAGTAAGAAAGATATTGAATCTCAGATTTTTTGTATACAATATTCTGTTTTTCATTTATGCTTATTTGATTGGTGATTAGGTCTATGTTCTATACTGTTACGGATACTGCAATCCTAAGATTTATGATGGAGGCTTGTTGGGCTCCCATGATGGCTGCTTTCAGTGTGACACTTGACCAAAGTGATGACAAGTCTGCCACAGCACAGTGTTTACAAGGTTTCCGATATGCAGTTCATGTCACCTCAGTGATGCTTATGCAGACACAAAGAGATGCTTTCGTTACATCTGTTGCCAAATTCACATACCTTCATTGTGCTGCTGATATGAAGCAGAAGAATGTTGACGCTGTTAAGGTGAATACTTTAAGTATATACCCATTGGTAAACTATGTTATCTTGAAGATAATTGTCATAGGTCATTTACTAAGAGCTGATAGTAACATGCATCATATGTTGATTTTCCATGAATTTCCTTTTCATCCTTACAATTCTTTGATATAATGCATATCCCAACTTGGTGACCAAAATTTATTATTTTTTTATGCTTGGCTATAGACATCCAATAAAACAGATTAAAAGTAAAAAAAAATTTGAATTCTCTTAGCCGTTGAATTGAAAATTGTAAGCAGAGAATCTGATCTCCTTTCAATGAACTAATACATGAACAACTTTCAGTCATGCAGTTATTTTTTTTTTTTTTTGCATTTACTTGCATACCAACATTTGAAAGACCACAAGCCTCATCTCAAAAGCGGCTTGGGTGGGTATGGAACCAATACTACTTTTGTACCAATAATCAGAAGGTCTAGTACAATGACCGGCTGTCTGATGGCTCATCTCCTCTGACTTTGCTCAAAATGCTCCAGTAAATATTGGTCACATCGGCAATAAGGCATTCCATACCCTCCTAGATACTCTGGCTTGATTATTATAAATGAACATATGTATGCAAATGACCTTGTTGGTTTTGTTAAAGTCTGCTTGTTAAATCACTCATTGAGCTTGCTTTTAATTGGTGGATGCCTGCCAATGGATTTTGAACATTAAACTAAAAAGGTATGACATGAATAAAATAGAATAAATCACAATGATTAAGCTGAAGATGGACTAAACAGCCTTGACAAGGCATATTTTTCTTCTGCCTTGTTAAACTCAATTAAGGAAAAAATTAATTCTCATTTGCATTGTCAACAGCGAATCTAATTAAATCCGGATATATGTGCTTTTTAGCTTTGATAGCTGTATTTATCTCTTACATCTGTCACATGGTATATGGTGGAAACCAGATCAAGTAAAAATCATTCTGAAGACCAAGTGCAATCTTTTGAAGCTTGGGTTGCATGGCTGACACTCCTATTCCTTTTAGTATTTTCATTTCACAGTAAAACTTTGTTCATACTAAAATGCTTAGTTCAACAGTTGATAGTCCGTCAACAAAAAATATCTACCATCGATGAGCTAAGTAACAGATATTGCTGCATGAACTTGGGAAAAATTCGTGGTAGATTCATTATTTTTCCTTCATGATTTTTTTTTTCTTTGCCCTTAATTGACAGTCTTCCTTTTTACCATATACTGCATGCTATGAAGCAAGAGACACAAATATATAAATCAAATCTAGATCTGAACATCTGGATGTTTGTATTGTTTGAATCTCTGTTAATCCATTCTTCCTACTTTGGTAAAATTAGTATGTCTCAATTGTCAAAAAAATAAGTGTTTTAGTATGCTTCTTTGTCAACAGGCTATAATATTAATTGCCATTGAAGATGGTAATTATCTGCAAGAATCCTGGGAGCATATATTTACATGTCTTTCACGGTTCGAGCATTTACAGCTGCTAGGAGAGGGTGCACCACCTGATGCTTCATTTTTTGTAGCACCACTTAATGAAGCAGAAGACAGAGCACAGAAAACAACATTCGTGAAGAAGAAAGGAAATGCTCTTCAAAATCCAGCAGTAATGGCAGTGGTTCGAGGGGGTTCTTATGATAGTGCATCTATGGGAAATAAAACTTCAGCTTTAGTTACTCCGGATCAGATTAATAACTTCATTTCCAATTTAAATCTGTTGGACCAGATTGGTACTTTTGAGCTAAACCATATATTTGCTCATAGTCAAAGATTGAATAGTGATGCAATTGTTGCTTTTGTGAGGGCCCTGTGCAAGGTTTCTATGACAGAATTACAATCTCCGACTGATCCTCGTGTTTTCAGCCTCACAAAAATAGTTGAAATAGCGTAAGATTCTTTTAATGGTTGTTTAGAAAATATCTGTGAATACAATGTTTTTTTTCTTAACAATATTACAAACTGTATAATCTGGCCTCACCTTTGCCTATGCAGACATTACAATATGAATCGAATCCGATTGGTTTGGTCCTGCATCTGGAATGTTCTTTCCGAATTTTTTGTTTCAGTTGGGTTATCAGAAAATCTCTCAGTTGCAATCTTTGTAATGGATTCATTAAGGCAATTGGCTATGAAATTCTTGGAGCGAGAAGAGCTTGCTAATTATAATTTCCACAATGAATTCTTGAAACCTTTTGTGGTTGTCATGCAGAAAAGTGATTCGGCTGAAATTCGTGAGCTCATTGTTCGATGTGTTTCTCAGATGGTTTTGAGTCGTGTTAATCATGTGAAGTCGGGATGGAAAAGTGTTTTCTTGGTATGCTAGATTTTTTTACTGTTATTTTACCTTTCAATTCTCTTTTTCCAATTTGCCTTCGTGGTGAGATATTGGGTTAAAACTTTGTAAATTTACTTATGTACATCTGACATTAAAGCCTTGCTTATGTTTAGGTTTTCACGACTGCTGCCTCAGATGTACGTAAGAGTATCGTGCTGTTAGCTTTTGAGACAATGGAGAAAATAGTTAGAGATTATTTTCCTTACATTACTGAGACAGAGACCACAACATTCACCGACTGTGTGACGTGCTTGATTGCATTTACAAATAGCAGATTCAATAATGATGCAAGCCTCAACGCTATTGCATTCCTCCGATTCTGTGCTGTTAAACTGGCAGAAGGTGGTCTTGTCTGCTACGACAACAATTCCGAGGGTCATTTAGGAAATGGAGATGGTTTGGATGGCAATTTGACTGACAAAGATGATCATGCTTTCTTTTGGTTTCCTTTACTAGAAGGTACTCATTTCCCTTGCTTTTTTCTTTCCGTGCTTTTCTGATTACACCATTGAAATGTAGTTTGTACTAACTATTCAACAACTTTTCAGGTTTATCCAAGCTGACGTCTGATACTCGGCCAGCTATCAGAAAAGGTGCTCTAGAAGTACTCTTCAATATTCTGAAGGACCATGGTCACCTCTTTACTGACACCTTCTGGATTAATATCCTGAAATCTGTGATTTATCCCATTTTTAGCAATACACAGAATATAACTGTTGGCCAAGTTCTACTGGTTCATGATCCTCAGTTTCCAAATGATGATTCTGCCAAATCTGAAACAGATACTTTGGCAGCAAAATGCTTAGTCGACCTATTTGTCAGATTTTTCGATGTCGTGCGCTCACAACTTGGGAGTGTCGTATGTATTGTAACAAGTTTCGTGAGCAGTCCCTACAAGCATTATGCTAATACAGGAATGGCCGCTCTACTCCATTTGACTGCCCATCTAGGAAGCAAGCTATCAATAGAAGAATGGAAAGATATTTTGGTACCCCTAAAAAAGTCAGTTGCTTCCATGCTGCCTGTTTTTTCTAGCATCATAAGAATCATGCAAGACATTGAAATTCCAGATAGTGTGGATCAATATTCTGATCACGAATACATTAACGATGATGAGGAAGAGGCTAATATGGAAACAGCCTCGTATGCAATTGTCAGAATGAAGAACCACATAAGTGTTCAGCTCCAGATTGTACAGGTACCATTCCTTTTCTATTGCTATGTTCTCACCAGTTTATTTTTATCATAACGGCTTTCTTCAACGCATATATCTAGTGCCAGGATGTTGTTAAATCTTTCTAATAATTACAGTTACTCTCGATTGCTAGGTTCTGAAGTTGCCTTGCTGGTATCATGAATCTCATGGAATTAGCTTCTGCACATGCATATCATATTTAACTTTTAGATCAGTGATGTGATTTCTTTTTTTTAAATATCAAATGAGTCTGACAAGTTGTTCCCCTGATGACAAATTTTAATTATTTTCTGCTGATAGGTAGTAAAGAAGCTTTATGAAGTTCATCGAAAGTGCTTTTCGGCTGCTCATGTTAGCATCCTACTGGACGTACTTACATCCATTGCTTCGCATTCAAGCGAAGTAAGCAGTGAAACCATCGTACAACAGAAGTTGCAAAAAGCATGCTCCCTGTTGGAGATTCCCGGTCCACCAGTCATTCATTTCGAGAACGAATCTTACGACAACCTGCTCAAATTCTTGCAAACTGTACTAACTGGAGATCCCGTTCTGTCAAACGAACTGAAAATCGAATCACTTGTGGTGTTCGTTTGCCAAAAAATATTCAAGATCTACTTGAACTGTGCAGGACAACAACAGAACGATGAGACTTCAGATGCTGGTCCAACAGTTCCCGGTATACTCCCTTTGGGCACTGCTAAGAAAGAGGAACTGGCTGCACGGACATCGCTACTTATCTCGGCCTTGCAAGTCTTACATAGCTTGAGGCAGGATTCATTCCGAAGGAACTTACGCATTGTTTTTCCGTCATTAGTTAGCCTTATAAGTTGCGAACATCACTCCAAAGCAGTGCAGGATGAGCTACACGATATCTTTCAATCCTCTATAGGAGCACTGCTAATGAACATGTGAAGCAAACATAATTATCTCATTTTTTAAAAAGAAATAGTCTTTAATTATTTTTTTGCTCCTTCAGCCTATGTGAAGATATAGCCATTGTTTATGCCACACTGTTCATAAACAACTTATAGCATCATAGTTTTTTACTTTTTTTTTTGCCATCTTTTAAGTAATGAACTGTGATATATTCGAACATCATTTTTCTTATTGCAATTGCCAAATTGAGGTGTTAATGATTGTGTCCACGGTAGCATGCTACCGAGTTTTTTGTTCTTTTATTTATTACTTATCAACTTTGGCATCATTCAATTGGAATTATTCTAAATATTTAATTAGTTCAGCCTTTTAAACTCTGCTAGGGGCACAAGCCAATATATATATATATATATATATATATATAATATTTTTTGGTAATTTAGTTAAGACATCTCGAAAATGATCGATTTTTCACCGATCATGTATAACTTGAGGTAAGCACATAATTAAGATTAGGAAAAATAAAATATATTCGCAATGTGACTCGACCCATAAGGTCCTCACTCGGGTCGGACCTGCCCGGCCAATTTTGTTCGCAATGTGACTTGACCCACAAGAAAACCGTGTTGGTTCGGCGGGGCCGATCAAAAGTAAACCCAATTAGGTAGTCGGGCATAACGATCGAGGAAAGCTCGGCTTGGAATAGCCCCGACCGGGCCTCCCGATCAGGATAAACCTCGACCGGGGCTTCTCAACTTATGGGGTTTCTTATTTCTCTACTCTTCGAGTGGAAAAAAGCTCCGTTCGAGGTTCCTGACGACGAGACTCCATGGACCCCGATCGACAATCCCCTGGGTGCTCTACGACTTAGCGCGCCATATTCTTAGAGGTTGTCAGTACTCGTACAAATTCTCTGACATTTAGCGTGTGACAATAGTGTCCGCGCCGACATCTGCCGACCCAAGCCTGATACCACTCGTGTCAAGAATTGCAAGAATCTCACTGGCTCAGTATGGCTTCTGACAGTTGCAGTGAGTAAGAGCAAGTCGTACCATGGAGCAGCCCGCGAATCTCAAAAATTGCGGTGTTGGTCGGCCCACTGATATTGTTCCTTGACTTTGTCTTCGCATGAGACAAAGGTGGAAATAGGGTTGGTCGGCTCCCAGACTATATATAAGACCCTCCACTTATTGCGCGAAGATACGAAATTTAGGAGGAGCTATAGTGTTCTTCATTTTTTTTTCTTTCTCTCCACCATCGGATTTCTGACTTGACTGTTGAAGGGCCTTTGCCGGGAACTTTCCAGCGGATTTCTATCGATCTCTTTCTTGTAGGTAGTGAGCCAGTCTCCCTTCGGAGTATCCAGCCCAGCCACCTATCTCCCACACTTTCTCTCCATCAACCAATTGGGGCAGGTCATTGAGTTGGGATTCTGACTCGCTCATCGGCAAGATCAGCTGTTTAAGGCAAAAACTTCTTTACAAGTATGCAGTGGCATAGTCAGAATTATCGATCAGGAGGGGTGATTTTCCACCAAGAGAAATGATTTTCGAAAATTTCAAACCTTAGTGTAATTTGATCAACATCAAAATTTAGATACGAGACATCAAATATATACAAGACCTAACATAACTCAATTGATCGACATCAAAACTATCCGGGATTCTTATATAAATTTGATTGGACCATAATCAATTCCAAATCAATCCCAGTTTGAACCAATATAATCTTTAGATACAAGACATCAAATATGCACAGGGACTAACTTAATTCGGTTGATCAACAACAAAACTATGTGGGATATTTACATAAATTTAGTTCGACCATAATTTGACCAATCAACTTCAAATCAATCTCGATTTGAACCAATATAATCCTTATGTCCGCACCTACCTGTTAGATTTATTTCGAATCTGATCCAATTTTAATTTAGCGCTCTCACTTCATATTCTATGATTTAGTTCGTTCGTTTATTATTATATATTTTATTTTTAAAATTCAATACTATAATTCTAAATTAAGATATTTGTTCGTAAAAGTTATACCAATGGATAATTTAGGTTTGAACTTTTCAAATATATAATCAATTTTAATTTTCGGATGATGAACGAACATAAATTAATGAGTTAAAGTTCTTTTATATATATTGATCCTGTCGCGAAGTGAGTAGGACGCCCTTACGGCTGAGTGAGTCTCCGGGAAGGGCGAGGTCGCTGAGGTGGTGTGACGAGCTGGATCGCTTCCAACCAGCGAGGCAGAGACCGTTAGAACCCGCCGGGAAAAGTCCCCGGCCAGGTACTCCGACGGTCAAGTCAGTACACTATGGTGGCGATAGAAGGCAATAGAATAATATGAAAATTGCACTGTCGCGCGTACCTGGGAAATGCGGAGTGAGAGGTATATGTAGTTGGGGAAGCTGACAGGTTCTGCCCCGCCTGCCACTTGCCGTCGCATAGAGAGGGCAGGGTAATGCATGCCCAGGGATGGCAGGGTAAAGTGGCACATGCTGTATTAAGGAAAGGGGCACTGTCAACTTAAGGGTTGGCGCCGTTGGACGCCGCTCGACCTGTCACCAAAGCATGTGGTCGGGGTACGGGGGACAAGGTGTAGCAGGCGGATCAATACCTCGGCGAGATATCCGCCACTGGGGACCAGGATGACCAAGGTCCTGCGCCGATCCCGTATAACTGCTGGTAGTCCAGTGTCAGGGAGTGGTTGTGCCGCCTGGAGCGCTGAGTAACGAGGCCGACTGAGGGCCTATGAAGGTGCCAACTGGGGCACTGAGTAACGAGGCCGACTGAGGGCCTATGAGGGTGCCCACTGGGGCACTGAGTAACGAGGCCGGCTGAGGGTCTATGAGGGTGCCAACTGGGGCACTGAGTAACGAGGCCGGCTGAGGGCCTATGAGGGTGCCGACTGGGGCACTGAGTAACATCTCCTTCGGCTCGGGCTCATTCCCGGAACGTGGGCCGCCACGCGTCAGTGGGAAACCGAGCCTGGGTGAGTCTTAAACCATTTGAATTAGGAGAGGACTATGTGGGCTGCGGCGCGGAAACCCAGGAGGCCTCAGCCCGCTGCCCTCCTATCTAACGGGGTCGTTCAGCTCACTAACCACCTCCCTTCTAGCTGGGCGCCAGGCTGCCGGGCCAGATCACACGTAAGCTGGCTTGGGAAATATAGCACACACGGTCAGGTAGGCTGAGCCGCGGGATAATAGCGCACACAGTCGAGCACGACTCAGGGAGCGTGGGACGCCACACATCTTATTGAGCAGCCGAGCTGCGGGAAAGCACACACGGTCAGGCAGGCTGAGCCGCGGGATAATAGTGCACACAGTTGGGCAGGACTCAGGGAGCGTGGGACGTCACACATCTTACTCAGCAGCCGAGCTGCGGGAAATATAGCTCGAGAGTCTGATACATCTACGAGCAGGGTAAGGACCATACGCTTCCACTTGTCAGATGTGTTTTACATTTACATCATCATCTTTCACTTGGCGACCCGGTAGGGCCGGAGGTGGATCGCACTCCAAGGTCGATCCAACCTTTTTCTCTTCTCATTTTCTAAGTAATAGGCTCCCGAAGAGAGCTTCTGGACAACTTTGAAGGGTCCTCCCCACTGCGGTTCCAGTTTGCTTACTTCTCCCACTGGCTTGATTCTTTTCCAGACAAGGTCGCCCACCTGAAAGGCTTTGGGCAGCACCCTTCGATCGTACCTCTGCTTCATCTTCTGCCTATACACGAACATCCGCGCCGCTGCTCGGTCTCGAATTTCATTGACTAGATCCAACTCCAAATGCCGTCTTTCCGGATTATCGTCATCGTATGCTGCCCTTCAATCTGATTCACACCCGACTTCAACCGGGATCACTGCTTCGGTTCCATAAACCAGCTGGAAAGGCGTGCATCCGGTTGTTTCTTTGATAGTGGTTCTCAAGGCCCATAAAATGCTCGGGAGCTCGTCTACCCACGTTCCGCCAACGTGGTCGAGCTTGGTCTTCAGCCGTCTGAGGATCTCCCGATTAGCCACTTCTGCCTGGCCGTTGCTCTGAGGGTAAGCTACGGAAGTGAAAGCCTGTTTGATGCCATATTTAGCGCACCATACTTGTATCTTCCTGCCTTGGAACTGTCTTCCGTTATCCGAGACAAGCTTATGTGAGATTCCATACCGGCACAGTATATCTCGCCACAAGAACTTCATTACCGCCAGTTCGGTGATGCGTGACAGGGCCTCCGCCTCTATCCACTTGGAAAAGTAATCGACTGCCACCAGCAAATATTTCTTCTGAGCGGCAGCGGTCGGGAATGGTCCCACGATATCCATGCCCCACTGGTCAAAGGGGCAAGAGACTACTGATGCCTTCATAGCTTCCGTGGGTCGGTGCGGTAGGCATTGGTGCTTCTGGCAGGACAGACATTTGGCCACCAGCTCGTTGGCATCCTTCTACAAGGTCGACCAATAATATCCTGACATTATCGCCTTGCGAGCCGTCGCACGAGCGCCAACGTGGTGTCCACAGATCCCCAGATGAATTTCCCTCAAGACATAATCAGCGTCCTCTTCGTTTAGGCACTTGAGGAGAGGTCGAGAAAACGATCTCTTGTAGAGGGTGTCGCCGACCAGGGTGAATCGGGACACATGCTTCTTGAGCCACCGAGCCTCCTCGCGGTCGACCGGTAAGGTTCCCCGGGTGAGGTAGGTGATGATCGGGGTTCGCCAATCGGATTCTAACTCCAGGTCAGCCTGTATCTCTATCTGCATGACTAGCAGTGCCGGACCACCTGCCTGAGGAAGCACCCATGAGCCGACTGAACTAGCCAGTTTAGCCAACTCATCCGCCTTGAAGTTCTCCTCCCTTGTGATCTTCCTCACTTGTACCTCTTTGAACTCAGCCTTAAGTTTCTCGTAGGCTTCTATGAAAGCCTGCAACCGGTCGCTGTTGACCTCGAACCTGCCAACCACTTGCTGCGTGACTAGTTGAGAATCTGAGTAGAGCATTACTCGGGCCGCCCCTACATGTTTAGCGGTCTGCAATCCAGCTATGAGGGCCTCATACTCGGCCTCATTATTGGTGGCTTTATACTCCAATCGCACAGACAGGTGCATTTTCTCTCCGCTAGGAGAGACCATCAGAACACCGATCCCACTTCTCAACCGAGCGGACGAACCATCCACATATATCTGCCACACCTCTTCAATCTCATCCGAATGCAGCTCGCTTAAGAAGTCAGCCAGAGCTTGAGTCTTGATAGTTGGTCGAGGCTGGTACTGGATGTCATATTCACTTAGCTCGGTAGTCCACTTGATCAGCCACCCCGATGCCTCCGGATTCGAGGCTACTCGGCCCAGGTTGCTGTTCGTCAATACCACTATAGGATGCGCCAAGAAATAAGGACGAAGTCTCCGAGCACCCAACAACAGCACATACATCAATCTTTCGAGCGTCGTGTAGCGGCACTCGGCTCCCTTTAATAAATGAGCGAAGAAGTACACTGGCTGCTGTTTGGTCGCCTCTTGTTTAACCAAAACTAAGCTGACCGAGTCAGCTGATGCGGCCAAATACACGTATAGCGTCTCCCCAACCTCCGGTTTCGCCAGCACAGGCAGCTCAGCAAGATAAGTTTTCAGTTCTTCGAATGCCTTGTCACAGTCGGCATCCCATTGGAACTTGGTAGCTTTGCGGAGGGTCTTGAAGAAAGGCAACCCTCGCTCTGCCGATCGAGAGATAAATCGAGATAGGGCCGTGATGCGCCCTGCAAGCCGCTGAGCCTCTCGTAAATTTCTGGGCGGGGGCATATCCAGCAGGGCCTTGACCTTCCCCGGGTTAGCTTCTATGCCCCGCTCAGTCACAATGTAGCCTAGGAACTTCCCCCTTCGAGCACCAAAAAGGCACTTAGCCGGGTTCAGCTTGAGCCCATACCTTCGCAGCGTCTGGCAGGTTTCCTCGACGTCCGCCACCAAGTCTTCAGCTCGGGCAGACTTGATGAGGATGTCATCAACATATACCTCTACGTTTCTCCCTATCTGGGACCGGAAAACTTTATTCATCATCCGCTGGTAGGTGGCTCCAGCGTTCTTCAATCCGAACGGCATAACGGTGTAGCAGTACGTGCCGTCCGCCGTGATAAAGCTAACCTTTTCTTGGTCCTCGGTGGCCAGGGTACTTGATGATACCCCTGGTAGGCGTCCAACATGGAGATGAACTCGCTGCCTGCTGTCGAGTCCACCATCTGATCAATCCGGGGCAAAGGGTAGCAATCTTTCGGGCAGGCCTTGTTGAGATCCCGAAAGTCGATGCAGATTCGCCATCTGTTGTCTGGCTTAGGCACTAGCACCACGTTGGCCAGCCAAGACGGGAACTGCACCTCCCTGATGTGCCCTGCCTCCGTTAACCTCTCAATCTCCGCCCTGATCGCCTTGTTCTGCTCGGTACTAAAGTCCCGCTTCCTTTGCTTCACGGGCCGAGCGTGGGGGTAGACGTGGAGGTGATGTTCTGCAACCTCCGGTCGGACGCCTCTCAGCTCCTTGACGGACCAGACGAAGACATCTTGGTTGCGAGCCAAGCACTCCAGCAGGGGCTCCTTCAGCTCTTCTGGCAGTCCTGCGGCGATCTTGACTCAGGACTCCTCCCGATCGGGGAGGAGCTGCACCTCCTCTTTGTCCTCATGCAACTCAGACCAAGGAGAGGCTTGGGCCATGTTGCAATCAGAGAAGGGACGCGGGCCCTTGCGACTTTCTACGTGAACGTCGTCCACGTAGCACCTCCGGGCTACCTTCTGGTCACCCCTGACCTCTCCCACCTGGTCCCCGACTGGGAATTTAACCTTCAGGTAGAAGGTGGAGGCGACGACCTGGAACTCATTGAGGGCGGGTCGGCCCAGAATGACATTGTAGGACGAAGGGGCGTCTACTACCAGAAAAGTGGACCACCGGGTCCTCTTCAATGGCTCTTCCCCCAAGGATATGGCCAGCCGAATCTGGCCAATGGGCTGCACTGGGTTCCCTGTGAAGCCAAACAACGGAGTCGCCACTAGCTCCAACTGGGACCTTTCAATCTGGAGTTGGTCAAATGCCCTCTTGTAGAGTATATTGACCGAGCTACCTGTGTCCACAATGGTGCGGTGGACTTGATAATTGGCGATGACGGCGGTGATGACCAGCGCATCATCGTGGGGGACTTCCAACCCCTGCAAATCTTGGGGCCCGAAGCTGATTTGCGGCCCCTCCGCCTGGGCCAGGCTAGTGCCGACTTGATGGATCTCTAGCCGGCGCACTTGGGCTTTCCGGGCCCGATGGGAGTCTCCTCCTGTCGGGCCACCCGAGATTACATGCACACCGCCCCGAACGACATTCTGCTGATTGGCCCGCTCTTCCTCCGTCTCCTCTTCCACCGCTCGGTTCCCTTGAGGGAATAGATTTCGAGCAGCCGGAGGGTTTTCTCGCAGTTCCTCAGCCATCGGGTCGGCGTTCGGGCCGCCTCGGCCTACCCCCCGTCCAGGAGGTGTGTGTCGTCCTCGTCCTCTGGGGGCCTGAGCCCGACCCCGGCCGGCTTGTCGGCACTCCTCGGTGGCGTGCCCGTGACTCTGATGAAAGCTGCAGTAGGGCCTCCATCGAGCGGGGAAGCATCCCTGGGCCACCTGCTGCACGTGGCGTCTTTCCATGCCCGCATGCTCGGCGGGGCCTCTCGGACTACGAATGGGTCCTCCTGAGGGTCTAGCACCCTGAACAGTAGGAGGAGGCGCCGAGGCCGCTGATTCCTTGCGCCGAGCCGCTTGCGCTTCTTCGACGTTGATATACTTGTCAGCCTTGCCCAGAAGGCTGTCGAAATCCTTCGGGGGCTTCCTGATCAGCGATCGGAAAAACTCTCCCTCTTGCAGACCCTGGGAGAACGCGCTAACCATAACCTCCTGAGTGGCAGTAGGCACATCCATCGCCAACTCGTTAAACCTCCGGATATAAGATTTAAGGGTTTCTTTCGGCCCTTGCTTTAGGGCGAACAGGTTGAGACTTGTCTTGTGGTGCCGTCGGCTGCTGGCGAAGTGCTGCAGGAACACCCTCTTGAACCTTTCGAAGCTCGTGACAGACCCGTCGGGGAGTCGGTCGAACCATCTCTGGGCCGCGCCAGAGAGCGTGGTTAGGAAGGCTCTACACTTAACACCTTCCGGATATTGCTGAAGCATGGCGGCACTCTCAAACTTCATCAAGTGCTCTTCCGGATCCGTGGTCCCCACGTACTCAGGGACGGTGAAGAAACGAAGATGATGAGGCACGGGATCCTCCAAGATCTAGGGAGCAAAAGGGCTACGCACCGGCACGGCCGATGCGGGGTCCGCCGGAGCTTTTCCCTTATCCGATCGCCTCCCGCGCACCGAGTTAGAGACTGAGGCCGCGGCTGACACCGAGTGGGCCTCGCTGACTTGCTCCTGGGGGACAACCGGCGGGGGAGGTGCGGGGCCCCCCTCAGGCTGAGCAGGCCTGCCTTGTCCTCCCGAGATGTGACGTGCAACTAGCTCTGAGCCCCGATGCCCTTGGCTGGCAGCTTGGGAGAGCCTTTGGGAATCCCTCTGCTGTGCTCGTGTAGCCATGAGTACCTAGTACTCCTCACGAGAGACGTCCACGTTCAGCTCATAAGGAACAACCATCTCTACTTCCGATCAGGCTGCTGGTGTCTCTCCTTCTAGCGCCAAATTTGATCCTGTCGCGAAGTGAGTAGGATGCCCTTATAGCTGAGTGAGTCTCCGGGAAGAGCGAGGTCGCTGAGGTGGCGTGATGAGTTGGATCGCTTCCAACCTGCGAGGCAGAGACCGTTAGAACCCGTCGGGAAAAGTCCCCGGCCAGACACTCCGACGGTCAAGTCAGTACACGACGGTGACGATGGAAGACAATAGAACAGTATGAAAATTACACTATCGCGCATACCTGGTAAATGCGGAGTGAGAGGTATATGTAGCCGGGGAAGCTGACAGGTTCTGCCCCGCCTGCCACTTGCCGTCGCATAGAGAGGGCAGGGTAATGCATGCCCAGGGATGGCAGAGTAAAGTGACACATGCTGTATTAAGGAAAGGGGCACTGTCAACTTAAGGGTTGGCGTCGTTGGACGCCGCTCGACCTGTCACCAAAGCATGTGGTCGGGGTACGAGGGACAAGGTGTAGCAGGCGGATCAATACCTCGGCGAGATATCCGCCACTAGGGACCAGGATGACCAGGTCCTGTGCCGACCTTGTACAACTTCTGATAGTCTGGTGTTAGGGAGTGATTGTGCCGATTGGGGCACTGAGTAAGGAGGCTGGCTGAGGGCCTATGAGGGTGCCGACTGGGGCACTGAGTAACATCTCCTTCGGCTCGGGCTTATTCCCGGAACGTGGGCCGCCACGCGTCAGCAAGAAGCCGAGCCTGGGCGAATCTTAAACCGTTTGACTTAGGAGAGGACTATGTGGGCTGCGACGCGGAAACCCAGGAGGCCTCAGCCCGCTGGCCTCCTATCTAACGGGGTCATTCAGCTCACTAACCACCTCCCTTCTAGCTGGGCGCCAGGCTGCTAGGCCAAATCACACGTAAGCTGGCCCGGGATCATGTATAGATTAAGAGAAACCTAAAAAGATTGTAATCACGATCTTTAAAAAATTAAGGATTATTCAACCATTCAGACATTAATTCAAACAGCCACTTTGATATAGGAGTATTTTATAGATTTTTTTTATTAATTTTAGTAAATTAATTTTTTTTTATAATTTTTAAGTTTTATTGATATTTTAGGTATTTTTGATAATTTTTATTTTTTATATTTTTAAGATTTTTAGTTCGTTTAAAATTTTTAAAATTAATTTTCTTTACTAAAAATTTGTTTAGACTTTATCTTTTTTTTAGAATGAGTTTTCTTTTATTTTTTTCCTATTGTGACTTTTCAGTTGCGACTTTTTTTTGTTTCTTAAGCTATGTAAACACAAGTTGGAGTTGATATAAGGGAAGAGAAGTTTTTGATTAATAATATTGTCGGCAGTGTCATTTATTTTTCTATTTTCTAGTATTATTCTTCGAATTAACAGGTTTTAGAAGATTTTTTTCGATATTCGTGCACGGATCAATGAATTCAATGGCCCGCAAGATAATCGTTATTCTGCTCGGCGTCAGTTGGTATCAGAGCCTTAGATCCATGGATGATCGTCGTGGTTGTGGTTATGGTCGTGAAAGACAGGTTCTAGCTGAGGAAGTCTTGCACTAGGATCGAAGCATACCGTACGAGTTTATCAAAGATCTACAGAGATAAGTCATGGAGTTATTCCAACATCTAGCGATGCAAGATCTTGAAGATCATGAGGTACATAGTCGAGATTGTGATAGGCAGGTTCCGACTGAGAAAGTCTCACATTGTGATCGTAGTGCCCGAGATCTTAGAAGTCCTAAGTTCTCTTATTTTAGTTTGGATAAAATTTTTCATGAAAAAGATATGGACGATAAGATCAAAATAATCGATGATTTAATTTACGACAAAGATTATATCGTGTCAATTAGCAAACCAATATATGAAATAAAAGAAGTTGTTAATGAAGTTGATATGGATCTTCAAACTAAGGAAGAAGCAAAACAAACTAAAGATGGTGATAAGGATAAGTGTCACAGTTCTAATATGGATGGTATATCACCCTTAAACCAAATAGAGAACATTTTGGTATGATTCTCATAACTACCATTACCTCATGTGATGTAAAAGTTAATAACCTTTGCCAAGTCATTATCTGTAAACCAGAAACAGATCATCCTTTTGGTTTAGTCATAGCGATATCTCAATCATGCAGCAATAATGTCTACTAAGACAAGTGTCAATTTTAATATTTCTAGTCGTTCAAAAAAAGTTGTAGTACCCAATTGGCTTTGAGAAGAAATAATAAAAAAAGTCATCAATTGCGTGTACTTATGTCGGTCATCAAAGTGGGAATTCTTACAATTCTATGGGACTGGAGGAAAATGATAAATTGTATATGATAGGTGATCAAATTGACAACAAGGGTACTGAGTCAACCGAATCTATTGAAGATGATGATAATGGTGAAGGCAATAATAAATTGGAGGAATTTGATCTAGAAGAGAATCAACATGAAGATGCTATGCAATTGTGAAGAAAATTCTACTCTATTACTATAAGAATTTTAGGATTCAACAATACCTAATAGACAATGATTTTTTGAAAAACCATTGTCGTTTTTCATTTAACAGTGATTTTATTAAAAACAGTTGTAGTTAATAATTTTTTCGGAAAAAGACAACTATTTTTAAAAATGGTTGTCTTATGTATGTCAAAGACAATGATTTTTTAAAACTGATGTCTATAATCTTGTTTAACCATTGTCTATCAGTGTATATATGTATATATATATATATATATAAACTTATCCTTTATTAATTCCTTCCCGTGCCCTTTCTCCTCACCTGCGCCCGTGCCCTAGCCGATGTCGCCGATGACCTCGCCGACTCTCTGTCCCCTCTTCGCACACGCGAAGAGAACCGCAGCCACGCCGACTCCCCTCTACATCTTCTCCTTCTCCGTTCATCACAGTCGACGTCGGCGATCTCTCTTTCTTCGTCCCCTCATCGCCGCCATCACCATGCTAGCCGCTGGCGACCCGACCCTCGTTGGGAATCATCAGCAGCGATCTTTGTTTTGGGGTTGTTCCCTTGCACGATCTCCTTCCTACATAGGGAGAGGATCTGAGGTTGAGGTGAGCTCGCAGGAAGAGGAGATCTTCGCCGCACTTCCTTTGGTGGTTGATCTCGTCAGATTCGAAGTAGTGGGGCGCTGCAACACCAACTTAGGACATTGACTTGGATTCGATCGTGTCCTAGCCAACCCTAGCCTCTACTGTCGCCACCGCTGTGTCGCCGTGCGCCCGATGCCACCCCTTCAGCATTGCCATGCCACCGCCGAAGAAGAAACTGTGGAGCATTGGATGTGTGCTCCCTTGCTCGAGAGATATTTGAAGAAATGGTTAAGTGGAAGCAAATGTCATGGCTTAAAGGTACATATTTAAAGAAGCATTACATAGTTAAATTGTGATTATTAAAAGTGATTTATAATTGATGCCTAATCAATAATGGATGAGAGCATCCTGAACATTGTGTCAGCATCCTGTTCCGTGTAAGGCGTATATTTGACTGCTATATGTCAGTTTCTGCTTGGTATTTCAGCTGTGCAACCCTGAACATTTAGAGCATTTGACATGAGCTAGTTCCAATTTAGTTTTTTTGGGGGGCTTTCATGGGTGCTAAAAGGCACTATCTATCCTGCTCATCTCCAATGCCTTGCTTACTAGTCTCCCAACTCCTTTATTCTCTAATTTAGTTTCATCAATGTCTATAAGTGTTTTCTTCCTGGTCTTTGAGCTGTGCAGTCCTGCACATTTAGAGCATTGAATTGCAAAGCTGGATTCTAATTTTTTGTGTTTTTTTGCTTTTCATGGGTGCTAAAATTCACTATATAATTTATCTCCAACTAGTGGCTCATTGATGTCTCAACACCTTTACTCTATAATTTATTTATTTTTCAATGGCTACAAGTTCTATTCTGATGTCAACTTGAATGTTCTTTCCCTAAATTTAGGCACGTATTCAACACAACAAGCTGTAAGTCTTACTCTTTTGGGGTTTTGTGTGCCGATTTTGTCATGCAATCAAACTTGATATCAAGATATATCTTAGGAGTATATTGGCCTTTTAAATCAATTTAGTTACATTAGATACATACCAAGTTACAATATGTTATTGGATCAGTGCCTTGATGGATGTTAAAAGTGAATTGAATTTTGAACTAAGTTTGTAGTTTTTTGTTTGATATAAATATTAAATGATCTATCATCAGTAGTTGTATTTCTTGATAGATAACAAAACTATCTAATTTTTTTTATATGGCTAACAACAATAAGGCACCAATTCTTTAAGGTTGGATTACGTGGTCCTTTGTAATAGATTTGCAAAAATACTTGTTATGCTTAGCATTTAATACCATTTAGTGCTTCGTGTTGCTTACATGTAAATCTCTCCTTGTTCTTTGGTTTTAGTGTAAATTATGCTCTTTCCTCTTTGCAAGTTCTGAAGAAAATTTTTTCTTATTTTTTTCTAAATAATCTATTCCTGACTAATTTGGGGAAGTCCTGACTAATTTGGACTCTTCCCCTTATCTACTTTCTTTTGGTGCTATTTTTTTCTTTATGGTTTAGTTTGTTAAGTTTAATTTGTTCTGAGGAAAGAGCATATCACTTGTAAGAGTAACCTTTTTGTTTGACTATTCTTAATGGCAATATCATGTGATTTCAAATTATTGTTCCAGACCTTTGTTGTTTGTTTCATCTTCACTGCATTACACTTATGGTTGATGCAACTCAATCTTCCCAAAGGATAAGGATGAACATTTATCCAAAAGAACCAGCTCCAACTTGAATAGGGACTTATAGGGAGCATTTTTTCTAACTTATACTCATCTGCCAAAGGGCTTCAGGATTAGCGGCCAATCCTAACTCAGATTCACATGAATATTAGTATAGATGGAATTGTGCATGCTTCTTTTTTGCATATTGATTTTTCACTTTACTAATTGAATACATGTAATGCTTGAACAACTTAAGTTTTCACATATATATTTTAACATAAGACTTTGGGCCATGTAAAATTTGTCTTTCTTTTTCAGGAAGCCAGGGCAAGTATGTTGGTAGCTTTCGAATCACTGATTCTGAATCACTAGAGGCTGCAATGGAAGTGGCTGGAAGGATTCGTCTGGCTATAAAAGCAAAGCTTTCTCCTGGACCACCTATACTAAGTCTTCGTAGACATGGTGGTAGTGACCGTTGGGATGAACTTGGGGTCAGTGTGGCAAGCGGTAACTTCCTTGCAGCTAAGGTAATTTATGATGCAATTGTGAAATAGGCATAGTAACCTCCTATGCGTTTATCCAGGACTGTAGACAAAAAAAACCTTTATCTCATTTGTTTTCTTCTTCGTTAATCTTAATTTGTGCGCAAACAGAACAACAAATGATTTATAAGATAGAATAAAGGTTTTTCTTTTTTACCTTGTATGATAGGAAGGTTACTGCTGTGTGAGTGAACTAGTAACTCTAAGGCTGGAAAAACAGGACCATGCGCAACTCTGCTTGTAAAGTAATTGTGATTATTAAAGTGATTTAAAGTAGCATCCATATTACTTGTCCTCAACTGGGTTGGCTAAATGAAACTAACAAAACTTGAATGCATTTGTATGATAGTGTGTATCTTTCTGTTAAGCTGCAGAATTATCTTCTAGAATCTTTTGTTCTAATTTTTTAGTTGTGAATGCTCATTTTATATTTCTATTTGTTTTAGTGTTTTGAAAATTCATATCTAAAGGAAGGAATCAGCTTCTGGTGCAAAGCTAAGGGGTTGTCTTCATCTGGTTGCAAAAATCTGATATTTTGATGATGTTATCTCAACACTTGCGCAGTTTGATGGATAGAAAAATATGAAGCTACTGGGGATATTTTGATGATGTTTGGACTAATTTTGATGATGTTTGGACTAATACATGGTTCTTGATGTATGATATTTTGATGATGTTATCTCAGTTTGGACTAATACTGGGGATATCTTGATGTAGGATATTTGCGCAGTTTGATGTATGATATTTTGATGATATTTTGATATATGATAGTTTAAAGTGTGTTTGCTCAATATTTTTTAATTATTTAAATAATTTATTTTTTAAATATAAGACAACAGTTTATTTGTTGTTAAATTGTTGGTTGCCTCAAACAAAAGACAATGATTTTTATTTGTTGTCAAACTGTTGTTTAAATCACACAAAAATAACGGTTTAATACTATTGTTAAACTGTTGTCGATCACATTAAAAGACAACGATTTTTAACTGTTATTTTTTAGCATCTCTTTTAACAACACGACCTTTAACAATAGTTTTTTTAGCCTACGACAACGGTGAAAAATTATTGTTAATAAGTATATTTCTTGTAGTATATCAACACATAGTAAATCTTGTCGAAAACAATTTCGTTTTGCATGTCCCTGCATTTAATGCTATCAATGGAGGATCACATATTGGAAATAAACTTACTAGGCAAGAATTCATGATTCTTCCTATGGGGACTTCTTGTTTCAAGGAAGACATGAAGATGGATGTAGATGTTTATCACAATTGGAAGGCTATTGTCAAGAAGTATGGGTCGGATGTCACTAAAGTTGGTGATGCTGACGATGACGGTAGAGAAGATCCTCATGAAACTCCCGGCAAGAAAATTTAGCAGTTGCTAATATATTTTACCAATTTGATATCAAATGATCTTCCTCCTGGATTACCACCTGAACTCGAGGACGAGCTCTTTTCAACCCAAGGCATCTGATACAAGAGCATTCTATAGATTTTTTTATTAATTTTAGTAAATTAGCCTTTTTATAATTTTTAAGTTTTTTTTGATATTTTCGATAATTTTTATCTTTTACATTTTTTTTAGGATTTTAAGTTCGTTTAAAATTTTTAGGTTTAGTTTTCTTTCCTAATAATTTGTTTAGACTTATCCCTTTTTAGAATGAGTTTACTTTTACTTTTTTCTTTTTCTGTTGCGACTTTTTCTTATTTTTTAGGCTATTTAAACACAAGTTAGGGTTGATGTAAGGGAAGAGAAGTTTTTGATTAATAATATTTTCAGCAGTGCTGTTTATTTTCCTATTTCTTGGTATTCTTCTTCGAATTAACAGGTTCTAGAAGATTATTTCTGATATTCATGCGTGGATCAACGGATTCAATAGCCCACAAAATAATCGCTATTCTGCCCGGCGTCGCACCTCCTAAAATTATCTTTAGATTTATCCTACCTATGATAATGATAATGAGAACTAAGATCATAAAATTTAATTCTATCATGTTTCTTATCATACATGAAGAAGAGATTTCGCTCTCAGGACCATAGTGTAGTAGTTAAACCCTTTAAGTGATTAATCTCAACTACAGCAAACTGTAGGGATTTTTCTCGTATGGGACGATAACCCTAAAAATGCTAGCCGCTTTAGATGGATATCTACAAGTGCTTTTCAGTTTGGCCTGGTGGTTAGTAGGAAACTTTTGTGAGACAAGGTCGGTCATCTTCATGATTAGTCAGTTCAAAGAGCTGGATACTTAGATTATCATAAAATATATATATGAAAAAATTTCATTAAATAGTGGTACTTTAGAGGCTCCTTATATGTCTAAGCCTCCTCCTTTGTCCTTAGTTAAGTTCCTCTCCAATGGATATTAATTTTGACAGTGTCCTCATTGGTTGCACGAAAAGCACACTATATATTCTTTGCCCTTTCAACCATATGTTCGAATCCTTTTTCTTCAATGTCATTTAAGCTTTTTTTCTTTGTCAATTTTGGACACTTACTTTTATCGTATCCCTTCTCTTTATACTAAAAACATATGTTATGACTTTTATTTTTATTGCGAGATATTATTTTACCTTTAAGAGTTGGGCTCTCTATGTTGGTGCAGAAAGCACCCAAGTCGAACCTGAGTTTTGATAATGGCAAAAGGGTTCAAATGTTAAGTCTTATTTGTTATCTAACATGCTACTCAAGTGTGCAGGAAAAGTCCTAGCGAAGGACTGCTAGGCACTAGCGAAGGAATGCCAGGGTAAAAAGTCCTAGCGAAGGACTGCTAGGTACTGGCGAAGGAATGCCAGGGTACTGAAGCCCTAGCGAAGGACTGCTAGGCACCAGGCGAAGGACAGCTTGGGACTGAAGACCTGGCGAAGGAATGCTAGGCACCGGGCAAGGGACAGCTTGGTATCCAAGACCTGGTGAAGGACCGCTAGGCAAAAGTCCAACCGGAGGAGCCGGTTGGCATCAGGTACATTCTCCCGAGAGGAGTAGGTGAGGACGCGTTCCCCGTCGAGGGAACAGTAGGCGTCGGTTCGACCTAGGGCTCCATTTGGGAGGCCCAAAGTCAGAACCAAGACAGCTAAGGCTGTATAAACTAACAAATTACTGCTTTATGTTGTTTTGGACTAACCCTGGATGCAGGACCGAAGGAACGAGTGTCTGCAGCTCAGAGAGCCTCAAAGGAGTGAGGCAGCAGCTGACAAGGGCGCTCGGAGTGTCCCGGGCGCTCCCAAGGTGAACACAAAACAAAGCAAAGCAAAGTGAGCTTCTGCAGCTTATGGGCGGGGCACCCCCATGCTCCCGGGCGCCCCCTATGCTCCCGAGCGCACCCAGCGTCCCGGGCGCCCCCAGTGCAAGCCTACGAACCATAACCCAGCGAAGCCAAGGGATAAGATTTGACCCGGTCAATGCGGGCGCCCCCAGCGTCCCAGGCGCCCCCAGCGTCCCGGGCGCCCCCGTCAAGATCTGATCCCGAGTTTGAAGGGATCAGAAGCTGACCAAGTGAAAGTCGGATCGGCCGACACGTGGGGGGGGGGGGGGCGCCCCCGACGTTCCGGGCGCCCCTAGGGCCTATAAAAGGGCCCTCGACCCCAAGGCTTCGAACAACACTACTTCCAACGTTGTTACGTTCTTCTGCTCCTGCGCTTTGCTCCAGAAACCTCCCAACTCGACACACAAGCGCCGACGACGTCCCTCTGCTCCGAGAAACATCCCATACCGGACGTCGGTAACGAAGAACTGTCATTTCATTTCTGTTATACTACTACTGTAATCTCTTTGTAAGAATTATTGCGCACATATAGAATTGCCCCCAGTAAACGGTCAACGACCGTGGGCCTTGGAGTAGGAGTCGACCTAGGCTCCGAACCAAGTAAAACTACCTGTGTTCGCGATTGTTTTTTTTATTCCGCTGCGTACTTGCTCTAGTTTTCATCCGAAAAGCGTTTAACGATATTCACCCCCCCTCTATCGTTTCTCTCGATCCAACACTCTATGCTCATAGAGGAGGCATTGGCTGTTGGTGCAGGAAGCACCATATCGAACCTTGTTTTGATATTGGCAAAGGGTTCAAAGTTAAGTATTATTGGTGTTCTAACAATGTTACTCAAGTGTGCAGGAAAAGTCCTAGCGAAGGGCTGCTAGGCACCTGGCGAAGGGCTGCCAGGAAACAAAGTCCTAGCGAAGGACTGCTAGGCACCTGGCGAAGGGCTGCCAGGAAACAAAGTCCTAGCGAAGGGCTGCTAGGCACTTGGCGAAGGGCTGCCAGGAAACAAAGTCCTAGCAAAGGGCTGCTAGGCACCTGGCGAAGGGCTGCCAGGAAACAAAGCCCTAGCGAAGGACTGCTAGGCACCTGGCGAAGGAATGCCAGGATACAAAATCCTAGCGAAGGACTGCTAGGCACTGGCGAAGGAATGCTAGGGTACAAAGCCCTAGCGAAGGACTATTAGGCACTGGCGAAGGAATGCCAGGGTACAAAGCCCTAGCGAAGGATAGCTAGGCACCTGGCGAAGGAATGCCAGGGTACTGAAGTCCTGGCGAAGGAATGCTAGGCACCAGGCGAAGGACAGCTTGGGACTGAAGACCTGGCGAAGGAATGCTAGGCACCGGTGAAGGACAGCTTGGTATCCAAGACCTGGCGAAGGACCGCTAGGCAAAAGTCCAACCGGAGGAGCTGGTTGGCATCAGGTACATTCTCCCGAGAGGAGTAGGTGAGGACACGTTCCCCGTCGAGGGAACAGTAAGCGTCGATTCGACCTAGGGCTCCATTTTGGAGACCAAAGTCAGAACCAAGACAGCTAAGGCTGTATAAAACTTAAATATTATTACTTTATGTTGTTTTGGACTAACCCTGGATGCAGGACCGAAGGAACGAGTGTCTGCAGCTCAGAGAGCCTCAAAGGAGTGAGGCAACAGCTGAGTAGGGCACCCGGAGTGTCCCGGGCGCCCCCAAGGTGAACACAAAACAATCGAAGTAAAAGAACTGTTTCTGCAGCTATTGGTCAGGGCGCCCCCGTGCTCCCGGGCGCCCCCACTGCTCCCGGGCGCCCCCAGCGCTCCGGGCGCCCCCAGGTGAAGCTGACAGAATAGATCCCCTCGAAGACAACGGATAAGAAGGAGACCCGGTCAACCCGGGCACCCCCAGCGATCCGGGCGCCCCCGTCAAAGCTTGATCCTGAGTTTTAAGGGATCAGAGCTGACCGAGAAGGAAGTGGATCGACTGACACGTGGGGGGCGCCCCCGACGTTTCGGGCGCCCCCAGGTGCTATAAAAGGCTTCAAGAACAACAATTCATTCAATGCAATCATGCTCTTCTGCTCCCGCGCTCTGCTCCGGAAACCTCCCGACTCGAGACTCAAGCACCGACGACGTCCCGTTGCTCCGAAAATTCAATCTACATCGGACGTCGGTAAAAGAAGAGTTGCTTTTAAGTTTACTATACTGCCTTTGTAATATCTCTCTGTAAACGTTTTGTGCACTTATAGAATTGCCCGTAGAAAACGGTCAACGACCGTGGGCCTTGGAGTAGGAGTCGACTTAGGCTCCGAACCAAGTAAAACTACCTGTGTTCGCGATTGTTTTTATTCCACTGCGTACTTGCTCTAATTTCTATCCGAAAAGTGTTTAACGATATTCACCCCCCCTCTATCGTTTCTCTCGATCCAACATTAGCTGCCTCGCCAGTGACTCTAAATGTTGAGGGTTTCTCTTATTTTGATGTCAACTATGTTAGGACTAGTAGAAGAGCTAAGGGGGGTGATTAGCTCCAATTTTTGCTCGGTGATGATTTGTCGCAACGGAAACTTGAGCAATGCTAACACCTCCAATTTTACTTGGTATCTGATGGGGTTGAATGCCCCGTGGCGGGCACGGGGATTGAAGAAGCTGTGTGGCAAAATCCACCGAGCTGGAACGACTCTCTTGTTGTGACACCCGAGACCCTCTCGGGAAAGGGAACTCAGAGACCAACTCGAGTAGGTATAACCCCGAAGATAGCTTCAGAAAGACACACCCCCGAGTTCACCTCAACACACCCCCGAGTTCACCTCAGGGAGTAAGTCCCCGAGAGCACCTCAGAGAGATGAATGCCTGGGACCCCCGGGCCAAACAACCTCGAGATCACCTCGGGACAGTGGGGCCCAAAGAACACTCAAGCAGAGGTCAGTTTTTCTTTGATCGGCGGGTCATCATTATCCATCATTACAGAGTAATCATGACCCATGATAAGTGGCTATCAGAGCCTTAATCGTCGCAACGACCCAGATTAAAGAACCGTGGGGCCCGTTCCAGGATGATCCATTAATCGATAATCGAGGGGACGTGGCGAAGGTCGTGGAGACTCGTGGATGGCCGCCGCAGGTATAAAAGGTACTCCAACCCGTCTGGTAAGGAGGTGACGCATTCTTTACTTCACACATTCCGTCTTGCCTTCTTTTCATCTTCTCCATCAAGGCACTGACTTGAGCGTCGGGGTGGGCTCCGCTGGACATCCTCTGGCGTGTTCCCCTAACGCTCCTGTTAATCTCACAAGGTGTGACTTCCTCTTCGATCGTCAGCGTACGCATGGGCAGAACCCTGGTGACTGGCTGTCGACGTTGATTCCTTCCGGAACAAGTTTGGCGCCGTCTGTGGGAATACCAGTAAAGCACCCGAAGGAGCACCGATGGCAGAGGCGGTGGGACAGTCCATGATCCCGACAAAAGAGGAACTTGTTCGCTGAGGGGCAACCACCATCAAAGAAACGCTTCGGCATCCACAAGTGGAGCCCGTCGATTCACTACGAGGGGCTTTGGATCAAAGGGAGATCCCCATAGTCTCCCTAGATCCCTCTTACAGGGCCTTACCGAAATTCTACGAAGCCTTGCAAGTGGATCTCACCGACCCGTGAGAAGATGAAGGACCCAAGGAAGAACGGAGGAAGGTCGAGAGCGAGGAAGTGCGGATTCACCCTCAACAAGGAGGGGGAGTTACGTGGATCGCCATCGACCATGCACCGGACTTAAGAAGTCATCTCGTAAATTGCCTGCGGAGTCACAAAGATGTCTTCGCCTGGGCTGCCGAAGAAATCAAAGGGGTTCCCCTGGCGTTAGCCATGCATCATCTGTATGTTACCCCTGGAGCCCAACCTGTGAAGCAGAGGCGGATGCACTTTGCACCAGAGCAAGATAAAGCTATCCGAGATGAAGTTCAGAAGTTGTTAAAAGTCGGACACATCAGAGAAGTTCAATTCCCTGCCTGGTTGGCTAATGTAGTCCTCGTCCCTATGCCGGGAGGTAAATGGTGGGTCTGCATGACATTCGGGATTTGAATAAAGTCTGCCCCAAGGATTGTTATCCCCTACCTCGAATAGACCGGTTAGTGGACTCTACAACCGGTTGTGAGTTTATCTCAAAGTTGGATGCCTATCAAGGATACCACCAAGTCCCGCTGCTCTCGAGGATCAGGAGAAAGTTAGTTTTGTGACGGCCGATGACACGTATTATTATAACATCATGTCTTTCGGCTTGCGCAACGCTGGTGCCATGTACTAGCGGATGATGGACAAAGTCTTCAGGCACCAGATCAGAAGAAACATCGAAGTGTATGTGGATGATATCCTGGTCAAGTCTGACAAGGGAAGTGACGTGATAGCCGACATGAAAGAAACATTCGCCACCCTAAGGGCCAATAAGCTGAAATTGAACTCCGCTAAGTGTTTGTTCGGGGTAAAAAGCGATCGGTTCCTGGGTTACATGTGTTAGATTGTTGACGTATACTAGAGGGGGGTGAATAGTACTTTTCTATTCTTCTACCTATGTTGTTAGTGCGCAAGCGGAGTAATCTAAATAAAAACAAGACTAACAACAAAGGAGACACTCACGATTTACGTGGTTCGGAGATAAACTCCTACTCCACGGCTATCCGTAAGGTGGGTGATCCCTAATCCGTTGGTGGTTGATTCTCGGAGCACCTCCGGCTAGAACTCGTAGCTCCTTGTGGGTGGAGAAACCTCTCCACAAGCTCTAGACACTACCTGAGTACAATAGGCTACTAATCCACTCTATCCAAGCAGATTTCGCCCAGAAATTGTAGCATGAAACGAGCTCCTTTAAATAGAGCACGAGTCTAAACTGGCCGCTACTAATCGACTGCCCCTGGAGTAGTCGACTGGTGCCACTTAGATTCGACCGTTACAGCCAACGTTCGAATCAGCCAGCCATTACTGCCATCACCAGTCGACTGCTCCCAGAGCAGTCGACTGGTTCCTTACTAAGCCTAGGTTACACTCCCCGAGTACATTTCTCTCCGCACTCGAACCCTCCCGGCTTAGTCCCTGAGTGCAATCAATCATCACCCGTCCTCAGATGCGCACGCAAGCCCCCGGCTGGCCTCCATGCCATCCTTCACGCATGCCTCGAAGTTCGCGTCCCTCGGCTCATCATGTCTGCTCCAGCAGCCTCGATCCATCGCCTTCAAGCCTTCTTCGACTTTGGCCCTCATCCCTCGGATACGCACACAAGCCTCCAGCTTGTCTCCATGCTACCCTTCACGTACGCCTCGAAGTTCGCTTCCCTCAGCTTCATCGTTTTGCTTTGCCCATGGTCCCTCGGGTGCGCACACAAGCCTCCAGCTTGCCTCCATACCACCCTTCACCTGAAGACATCAACCAAGTCTATGTGTACCTGCAAACCTGTAAACTCACATACATATATTAGAACAACAACAAACCCTAACATAACCATATTGACCACACATATTAAAACCCATGATCCTCCAGATCATATTAGGGTCGATTGCCTCAACAATCTCCCCTTTTTGATGTGTGAAATATATTAAGTTAGGTAAACATAACAACAATACTAATAGCAATTGAAAATCAAATCATAACAAACAAGAGACAACCTCCCCCTTAACCTATGCTTTCTCCCAATTTTCAATTCTCATAACCCAACATCATGTTAAGTTCTACCCAACTTAATACCATAACACCACTCACAATCACCAAATTAAGTTCTACTAACTTAACACAACACCAAGTTTCCCATGTCAAGTTAAACCTAACTTAACACGCAAGTTCTCCCCCTTTGACACCATCAAAATGATTGCTCACAGAAATCCTACCCCTGGCGCTAAATAGAACTCAATCCATTTCTGAAAAACCCCTCAGAAATCAACAATTCACATTCTGCCCGAGACATCAGTTGACTGCCCCCAGGGCAGTCGACTAATACGCCTATTTCTGAATTTCCAGCCCAAATTCAAAAATACGTAGAAAATTCTACAAAATTCTGAAAAATATAAAATTTTGCAAGCACATTTGTTAGGATATCCTCTACCCTAGAAAAATATAGTTTCATGAAAAATATCAAATGTACTTGACTTTTGGTACAAACTCGAAATTCCTCAAAATTTGGCACTTTGTATCAACTTTCAAATCCATTCATGAATCCTTATGTTTGTCAAAACCATCCATCTTAATTTTACACCTAGAATGATCCTCAATTCTTCCCTTTTTCATAAGTGTTCTTAATATAATAAAAACCTCCCCCTCTTTATCTCTTGACCTTCCTTAACTTTCATGATCATATGTATTCCTAACATGATACACATACATGAGCAAATTTCCTTAACTTTCATGATGTCCATAAAGCCTTATTTCATACAAATATCTTCAAGTCATGACATAAGAACATGAAAGTATAACCAAGAACCATGAAAGTATAACATTTAATAGCACTTCATTAAATTTCAAATAAAACTCAAATCATGACATAAGAATAATATAAATTAACATCAAGTCATGACATAAATTTCCATAAAACATCAAAAAGCATAGACAAATGCATCATACATGAAATGAAAATGTAAGTGGCACAAGGGCTAAAGCCCTGGAGTAGCAAAATAATACAATCCCAAAATGAACAAGTGTTTGAGAGATAAAAATACATCCAAACAAAGTACTCTCAACACTAAACCACTACATCAAGTCCAATCTACATCATGTCATCACCTGGAGGAGGAGGAGGGGGTCCCTGATATGTGAGATGCAGCTGCCGTAGCATGTCGTACATCTCGTCCTGCTGGCGCCGGAACCCCTGGCAGAACTCCGTGAGGCCATGAACCTCCTCCTGAGTGACCGTCTACGTCTACCGAGCCTCGTGGAACTCCTCCCGGAGGCCGTGAACCTCAGATCGGAGCTGAGTGAACTCCTCGTGTGTAACGCCACCAGCGGGCTCCTCATCTGAGCTGGAGGACTCGGGACGCTGCCTCCAGACAAACTCCCCCTGTCTGCACTCGATACCTGCCAAGGATAGCTAGCATGTGTCAATCTAATCATAATCCTTGGACAGGTCACGGACCTGACCGCTAGTAGTACGGATACCCCGGGACTCAAAAAACTCAGTCAGGACATGGCAGAACGACATGTAAATTTTTCCATTGACACTATGGGAAAAGTGGAGAATAGAGGTGAACACGTACAGGGAAATATCTATGTCAAGCCTCCTCTCCAAAGCATACATCATCACCAAATGTGACAGTCTAATCCTAGCCCACCCCTTGGCGACAATGGGCAAGAGACACTCTATGACAATTTTGTACAAGACATGACTAAATGAACTCATATGCTTGGCATCAAAGAAACGTTCTGTATCATGCTAATATCTTCTAAAGTAATGCATGTGGATCTGATCAATGGTGACATCATGGAGAGAGAGGGGCTCAACAACAGTAGGAAAATAAATGGATGCATTATGAGATACACTATCCCCCAAAAATTCACCTAAAACAATGGATGAGAAGGGGATGTCGACTCCTGCTACCATTGACTCATATAGGCCACTATCAGAATTAATGCACGTGAGATTTGCATAAAATTTTTTACATAGGTCCAGGTTAATATCATGTTGACAATACACTAAATGGTCTAACCCAAAATATGTGATCATTTCAGCAATCTGTGGAGACTTTCTTGAAAATAAGACTTATTTAGGTATCAACAATTCATAATCACAAATTCATTTTCATCAAATCTTTTCCGACATTCCACAGATCGGAACCTAGACTCTCCCGAGACTCCCCGACCTTGTCGGGATGATCCCTCACCTTTTTGTCTCTTAGAAGCCAACCTAAAATGCGACACATACATGCAAATACCCATACCGTCCCACAATAACATAGAACAGAAGAAAACAAAGAAAATAGGTCACATTAGCTCCAAATCATAGTTTAAATGGGAAAAATTAAACTATCCAAGGTCTTATCGTTTTCCCAAACATTGCATGATGACAATGAGTGATCTAAACTTGAGAAGAGAAGTCTCACAAACCCTAGGTTGTAGACCGAGGTAGGAGAGGGCTTGGGAAGAGTTTCTAAGGCTTGGGAGGACCTTGGAACTAGAAAGGAGGTCGGGGAGAGGAGGTATTGGCAGGGGGTGGCAAGCAAAACCCTAGGTTTTGGCCACCCCTGCGCCGTCTGATTCTACTTAAAACCAGCGTACCAGTCGACTGCCCTCAGGGCAGTCGACTGGTAAAACATACAGAATGTTTTTCCAGCGAGACCAGTCGACTGCCCCTGCGGCAGTCGACTGGCAAAACATACAGAATGTTTCCTAGATGGGACCAGTCGACTGATACCTGAACTTCTAGTTTCTCAGTCCAATTTCAGAAACGCCTAGTTAATTCCACAAATCTCCAAAAAATCTGAAATTTTGTGGAGAGATTTGTGAAGTCTATATCTACTTGGGAAAAATATGTTTTCAAATAAAACTATTCCGGATCCCAAGATTGGCACAAAATTCAATTTTCCTAAATTGTATCATTGAAACCTTATCCAAAAGTCCTAATTTTGGCCTCTCCTTGATGTATCTTCCAATGCCTAATCATAATACATTTCTAGCACCAAATTGTATGACATTTACATTTTAAAAACCAATTTTCTCCCAATAAGATTCTAATTCCACCTTTTTCTCCATCAACCTTCTTTTAGTGTGCCAATTTCCTAGGATTAAGGCTAATCTTAGCCTTTAAACCCTTTGGCACACTTCATAGCCCATCTAATTTCTAGAAGAAATCCTCCTGAGATCCATTGGCCATGGATCCCATTTTGGCTCCTAGGCTCTCCCTTGAGCTCCTATCTCTAGTTACCTCCCTAGGTAACTCACCTATAATTGCAAGGTCACACCGGTGTTCCTCTGGTGCTTCTTGACCTTCAACTATGACTCTCTTAACTCTATACACCTGTTTCTTGGTCAAATCCCTCTTTTTCATTTGAAATGGATTTTCTTTGCCATTTTGACCTTTTCTTTACTATAATCATAGGGCATCCTTGAGTATCCCTCTTTCTTATCATTTGACTCCCTAGAATGGTATCCTAGTCTCGGCCTACCATTTCTAGGGTGTTGATCAGTTGGTATCATCCTTACTCCCTTAGATCCCTAATGAGCTTATCTAGGTTCTTTTCTAATTTATCAAGTTTTGCCCTCAAAACTTGATTTTCCTTTTCTAATTTCCTAACCTTAGTATCACCATTCCTATGTTGATCATTTCTAGATCTACCCATCTTCCTAGGCATGTGTCTCCCTTTCTTAGGGTTAATGCCTTGGTCCTTAGGTCTAGAAGCCCTAGATTTATCATGAAATATCGAATCTTGGTGTTTTGGCATGCAATGGTATTTCTATTTCTATCATGATATTTGAAACCAAACACACGCATGGGCAAGCAATTATTAACATTTCTACATTTATACAAGCATTTTGAGCATAAGTAAAGTTAGGGATTACCTCCCTTACCCTTGTAGCTCCCCCTTGACGTGAGATCCTCTTTTTCTCTTCTTTTCCCATCTTCTTAGGTGCTCCATCTTCTTGAGCTCTCCTTTCCTTGGACATTGAGTGTGGTAATGTCCTAGCTCCCCACAAGTGTAGCACCTAATGTGCTTCTTTTCTTGCTTTTCCCTACAATCCACATTAGATTTTAAATGAATGGACTTGGGTTTAGGGATTACCTCCTTTTTACCTAGTGGACACTTGTCCTTGTAGTGCCCCTTTTTGTTGCATCCAAAGCATATGATGTGCTCTTTGGATTTGGCTTTGGTGGAGGTTGGAGCCTTTTCTTGCTCTTGTATGGATGAGGGTCTCTCCTCCCCCTCAACTCTTGAATTTGACACCTCCTCTTCTTCTCTTGATGAGATGGATGATCATTCACTTAATTCTTCCACTTCACTTGATGATGTTGATAATTCTTTTTTCCTCTTGGTCTTCTTGGATCATGGAGCTTACTTCATTGGACTCTTCTACTAGTTGAACTTGTGTAGAGTTCTCATGACATTCTTCTAGCTTATTCCACAACTCATATGCAATTTTATATTCCCCTACACCACTCAAAATATTGTTAGGCAAAACATTAACTAATATACTCATTACCTTCTCATTTGCCCTAGATTGCTCTTGTTGCTCTTTAGTCTAATACCTAGGTCAGGAGCTTCTTTCCGTGCTTGTCCTTAGGGATTTCGAAAGGTTCCTCTATCGACATCACACACTCCCAATCCATTCCAAGCTAATTCTTCATCCTTGCTCTCTAATAGACAAAATCTTCATGGTCATATGTAGGTGGTGTGTTGATATCATCCCCTAGCTTGTCTTCCATCATTTTTTCCTCTAGCTTGTGCTCTTTTTGGCGGTTATTCCAATCAAGAGCTGACCAAGCTCTGATACCACTTGTTAGATCATTGACGTATGCTAGAGGGGGGGGTGAATAGCACTTTTCGATTCTTCTACCTATGTTGTTAGTGCGCAAGTGGAATAATCTAAATAAAAACAAGACTAACAACAAAGGAGACACTCACGATTTACGTGGTTCGGAGATAAACACCTACTCCACGGCTGCCCGTAAGGTGGGCGATCCCTAATCCGTCGGTGGATGATTCCCCGAAGCACCTCCGGCTAGAACCCGTAGCTCCTTGTGGGTGGAGAAACCTCTCCACAAGCTCTAGACACTACCTGAGTACAATAGGCTACTAATCCACTCTATCCAAGCAGATTTCCCCAGAAACTGTAGCATGAAATGAGCTTCTTTAAATAGAGCTCGAGTCTAAACTGGATGCTACCAGGTCGACTGGTCCCACTCTGATTCGACCGTTACAACCAACGTTCGAATCAGCCAGCCATTACTGCCATCACCAGTCGACTGCTGCCTTACTAAGCCTAGGGTTACACTCCCCGAGTATATTTCTCTCCGCACTCGAACCCTTCCGGCTTAGTCCCCGAGTACAATCACTCATCACTCGGACCCTCACGACTTGGTTGACTCTCCCAGAGTAGTCTCGATCTGTTGCCTTCATGCCCTCTTCATCTCCGGCTCCCGTCCCTCAGATGCGCACGCAAGCCCCCGGCTTGTCTCCATGCCATCCTTCATGCATGCCTCGAAGTCCGCATCCCTCGGCTCATCGTCTCTGCTCCAGTAGCCTTGATCCATTGCCTTCAAGCCTTCTTCGATTTGGCCCACGTCCCTCGGATACGCACACAAGCCTCCAGCTTGTCTCCATGCTACCCTTCATGTACACCTCGAAGTTCGCTTCCCTCGGCTTCATCATTCCTGCTTTGCCCATGGTCCCTCGGGTGCGTACACAACCTCCACTTGCCTCCATGCCACCCTTCACCTGAAGACTTCAACCAAGTCCATGTGTACCTGCAAACCTGCAAACTCACGTACACATATTAGAACAACAACAAACCCTAACATAACCATATTGACCATACACATCAAAACCCATGATCCTCCAGATCATATTAGGGTGATTGCCCCAACAACATAGTGACAGAGAGGGGGATCGAGACCAATTCGGAAAAAGTAAAGGATATTCTGGATATGTCACCCCCTCGCAACTTCAAGGAGGTACAACGGCTGAATGGAAGAATCATGGCGTTGTCCAGATTCATCTCTAAATCTACAGATAAGACCCTGCCATTCTTCAAGATTCTAAGAAAGGCAGCCAAGTTCGAGTGGGATGAACAGTGTGAGAAGCCTTGGCAGATTTGAAGACTTATCTCGCCGCACTCCCCATCCTCTACAAACCGGTGGAAGGGGAGACCTTGTTTGTCTACCTATCGGTCGCAGAGTAAGTAGTAGGCTCGGCGCTTGTTCGAGAATAAGACAGGGTGCAATATCCCATATACTTCATCGGATATCCTAAAAGATGCTGAAATGCGATACACCACATGGAGAAACTGGCTTATGCCCTGGTCTTAATGGCTCGAAGGTTAAGGTCATATTGCTTAGCACACCCCATTGTGGTCCTCACCAACAGCCCGCTCGCATGAGTCCTCACCAATCCGAAGCTTCGGGTTGGTTGATTAAATGACGACGGAGTTAAGTGAATACGGTATTGAGTATCAGCCTCGTGTCGCTATCAAGGCACAAGCCCTCTTAGACTTCATGCTGGAGACTATCCGGAGTTTGAGGCCGAAGGGATGTGGAAGATCTATGTGGATGGTCCTCTAACAGCCAGAACGACGGGGTTAGGGTGTTAATGGTTTCCCCTCGAGGAGACACATTACATTTATCCATCCGGCTACACTTCAAAGCTACCAACAATGAAGCTGAGTACAAGGCGATCCTAGCGGGCCTACAAGCAGTTAAGCACATGGGGGCTAGTCGGGTTACTGTATATTCAGACTCACAGCTTGTGGCACAGCAGATAAAGGGCAACTTTGAAGTTAGGTGTGAGTGCCTGCAGAAATATGTAGCCCTTTACGAACAGCTGAAGGCCTCCTTCATAGAGGTTATCTTGCATAAAATCTCCAGGGCTGACAATGTTCGAGCCGACGAACTAGCCAAAGTGGCTAGCTCTATCTCCACCTGGCGGCTAAATGAACCTAGTACCACAGAGGGGACAGTAGCGCAAATTGGAGAGGAAGCAGGGGACCACACCAGAACCGATTGGAGGGATCCATATGTGAGGTTCCTGCACAGTGGGACCGTCCCAAGCATGGACCAAGGAAATCGACTATTCTACCACCGGGCGGCCAAATTCACACTGGTCGGCGATCAACTGTATAGGAGGGTCTTCGCGCGACCTCTCCTCAAATGTGTCGGGCCAGAGGAGGTCGACTACGTCATGAGGGAGGTACATGAAGGCATCAGCGGGAGTCACATCGGGGAAGATCCCTGTCTAGGAAGATCATTTTGGCAGGGTACTTTTGGCCTACCCTACAGGTCGATGCTCTCAAGTTCGTGGCCAGGTGTGAAGCCTGTCAGAGGCATCAACATGTGACTCACCGCCCGACCGAGCCCTCGCGAGTCTCCACAGTGTCCTGCCCTTTTGATCAGTGGGGAATGGACATTGTAGGCCCCTTTCCCATTGGGCCACAGCAGAAGAAGTTCCTGCTGGTTCGCGTCGACTATTTCTCCAAATGGGTAGAAACGGAACCCCTGGCAAACATCACGAAGGCTGCGGTGATGAAAGCCCTATGTGTAGGACCGGAGCTGTTAATAGAGGGGGGGTGAATATCGACCGTTAAAACTCTTCGGAAACTTATCGTAAACTTTCGAACGTTCGTTCTAGATACAGAGTTAGTAGTAGCGGAAAAACAATAGAAATAACGAACAAAACAAATGACAGATTGCACACGGGATCTACTGGGTTCCCAACCCCCAGGGTCAGTATTTCCAAGGCCTAAGCACGGGAACGCCCGTCCATTATTGGTCTCCTTTCTGGACTTTCCGGAGGCGGAGAAACCCGTCTTACAGTGCAATAATTACAATAAAAAATATAGGAAATTAAGTGCAGAATAATAAAAGCAAACCCAAACAAAATGGTCGAAGACTCGGCCAATATGGACCTCCGAAGTGTCGCACACTTCCTCCTGGAGCCTACCGGTCATAGAGCCTCGTCTTTAGCGCTTTGTCGTCAGTCAGAAAGCTCAGAATGGATCTTGGAAGTTGTGTTGGAGTTGAGGGGTCGAAGCCCCTTTTATAGCCTTGTCTAGGGCACCCGTAATGCTATGGGGCGTCATAAGTGGTCAAAATCTCATCCAAATCGTGAACTTCGCGAGCTGATAAAAACTGCCATATTGGGCACCTGTATTGATGGGGGCACCTGATTTATTCAGGCGCTTAAGTCAATAGGGGCGCCTAGCTTCATCTAGCCGCCCATATCAATGGGGGCGCCTGGGAAGCTGTTTTTCAGCCTCTTTATATTTGTTTGCTTGCTTTCTCTTCAGTTTTAGGTACCTGCAACATACACAAACACAAGACAAACAAGTAGATAATCTTAACCTTAAGGACTTGGTTCTGACTTCGGATTTTCATGAAACCCTAGGTTGAACCGACGTAACTTCCCACCCCCGGGAACGCGCCTTTCACCTACTCCTCTCAGGAGACGGTTGTCACCCAGTCCATTCTGGTGGACTTTTGCTTAGCCTTCGATACTCTCGGATCTCGAGACGTCCGAACCTCGACCCGTCTCTACTTCTATCCTTAGTCATCGCTCAGCTAAGTTGCTCAATCCCTCGGACCAAGACTTCGTGCCCAAACCCTGGGTCCAGGACTTAGTGCTCACTCATCAGGACTTTTGCCCAGCTTCACTCACCAGGATTTATTGCCCAGCTTTACTCACCAAGTCTTCGGTGCCCAGCCCTCGGCCAGGGCTTAGTGCCCAATTCCATGAACCAGGACTTAGTGCCCAACCCTCGGTCAGGTCTTAGGTGCCCAGCCCTCGGCCAAGACTTAGTGTCCAATTCCTCGAACCAGGACTTCGTGCCCAATTCTTCGAACCAAGACTTATTGCCTAGGTTTACTAGGACTTTCTTTCACTTTGGTACTCTTCTCTTGACTTACCCTTCCCTTGTTCAATGTATCACTGACTTAAGCATATTGTCAAACATTGAAACACTTAGAGGAGGACATCACTGATGCAACTTATACCAACAATCTTCCCCTTTTTGATGTTTGACAATATCTTAAGTTAGATTGTTGAAAGGGCTAAACCTTGAAAAAATAATCTAAGTTTTAAAAATATATTTTGATCTTTGGGAAAAAAAACATTTCTTTTCTAAGATAGGCTCACTCTCCCCTTTTTGAAAAAAATATTTTGATTTTTTAATCCTTTGGTAAGAGAGAAAAAAATTTCTAACTTAAGCGCACCTCTCCCCCTTTGTCATACATCAAAAATCACCAAACATACTTGCACCAATAATGAAAACATTTTGTTCTTTTTGAAAATTTAAATTGTTGAAGCATAGCAACAAGCTAGAAAATTTTGAACTTTTAGTATAATATGATAAAAAAAAAATTTGCAAACCCGTTATGCAAAACATATTAGTACTTTGGAAAAAAAATTACTAGTATATTTGAGAGATGTCTGGCACTTTTCGAAAAATGCAATACTTTTGGAAAATGTATAACTTTTGACAAAATCCTGTGACCTTTGAAACGTGCAAGTACTTTTGAAGAATATTATGATCTTTGAAAAATGCATGTAATTTTGAAAAACATTATGATCTTTGAAAAATTAAGTATATATTTTTTTTGAAAAATTTTGAAGAGTATAAGTACTTTTGAAAAATATTAGAATTTTTGAAAAGTATAAGTACTTAGAAAAATCTTATTTTTAAAACATACTATTTAACTTGACTTGGTTTCTTTTCCAGTCTGACGCAATCCCAGGAAACCTTGTTGACTACAAGGACATTTTCCTAATTGTCCTGGAAATTCTCCAACTCAAGTAAACATTATTTTAAAAAAAACTGTTTTCAAAACGATAGAGATTGAAAGTGATAGAGGGATAATATGATTTAAAAAACCAGTACTTTAAAAAAAATTATGTTTTCAAAAATGACTTAATAATGTAGTGCATGAAAATGTATTAAATAATTCTTTGTAATTTAACCTCCCCCTAAACTTGACTAAGTCCTAAGAAGCTTGTTGACCACAAGTACTCTTCCTCTAAGTCTTTAGGGTTTAGCTCAAATCAAAGGAAGTATCTAATAATTTCAAAACAAATAATTGCCAAAAAAAAGACTTTTAAGAAATTTTTCTTTTGACTCAGACTCCCACTAAATTTGACACATCCTAGGAATCCTTGTAGATCATGAAGTGGACCTTCCTCTGTGTCTTTAGGGTTTATCAAAATCAAATGAGACATAGGCACAATTTTAGAATGTATTTTGAAATCTCGAAATATATTTTGAAATGAAGGTAATTTGTCAGGCATAGTTTTCGAAAAGTATTTTTAAAGATTAAAAAGAATAAAACACTCCCCCTGTATTCAACACCATTTGACTCTAAGTGCCTTAAAGGACTTTAGTGTTGACCTAAGAGGTTTGTGTCTAATTGTGTACGTCAAACAATTTTTCAAAGGAATATAATTTTTGAAAATCTATCATATATAATCAATCAGGCAAGCATGAATTCCATAAAAACATTATTATGTTGAAGCACTATTTTGAAAATATATTTTTAGAAAAATATTCTAACAATTTTGAAAAATATTTTTCAATTTATTAGTCCTTAACATCTCACCCATTCTAGATGTCTCAATACAGCAAGCATGGTTGCCTTATGGGTGCATTATGAGATGCTTGAATCATTTTTCTTAATTCATTGTTAAATCTAAGATTTAATTGAAACTTGTGTTAGATTCAAATTTATCAAATAGTAAAGTGAATGTGATTTTCGGTAATTGGCTTCCAGGTCTTGGCGAGGTACAAGGCCTTCTTTGGCCGTAGCCTTATTGGATCATCAACCCTTTCCTTGACAAAGCCTTTTATCGAAAATTCATTTTCAAATTACTTCTTGAAAAATTTTTGTCTAACTAGCTTAGGTTTTGGATCGGTAGCTTCAGCTAGTTCCACCAAACGGCTTCCCTAACGTACTATCATCTCACCTCCACCTAATACTAGGTTGATCAAGTTTCAATTATTCTTTTTCCTATAGTCATTCTAAATTATGCATAAAATTAAACATGAATGACATGACATAAATTTTAAAAAAATAGCAGATGCATGTTCATGGCATTAATGCATGATTCAACCAAGTCAAAGTATTCAATTAAGCTTCTAAAGATGTATCAAATTCCTGATTTGATATATGTCGTGTGAACCCACGAATATGTCAACTCACTTTGTCATATTTAATATTTTTAATTTAATTATTGCGGTTTGGGTAATATTTTATTTAATTCGAGTTTAAGTTATTTACGAATTAATTGGGTTTAGGTTAATTAAGAATTAGTTGAACTTGAATTAATTAAAGATTAATTGAAGTTAAATTAATTAAGGAGTAATTGAAGTTGATTAATTAAAGATTATTTAAAGTTGAATTAATTAAGAATTATTTAAGATTGAATTAATTAAGATTTATCTAAAGTTGAATTAATTAAGAATTAACTAAAGTTGAATTAATTAAGAATTATTTAATGTTGAATTAATTAATAATTAACTAAAGTTGAATTAATTGAAATTGAATTTAGAAGTAATTAATTAGGGATTAATTGTATTAATTAAGAATTAATTTGAATTCGAATTAACTAAGGATTAATTGAATTAATTTGAATTTGAGTTAATTAAGAGTTAATTGAGTTAATTTGAATTTAATTGAATTTGAATTAACTAACGATTAATTGAGTTAATTAAGGGTGGAGTAATTAAGATTGAAGTGATTAATCAATAGTTGTGGGTTTAAGTTCATAATTTGCATTATTTCGAAAATTTCTGACTCATACACTATTTCTTCTCTATTTATTTTTACAAGTTTTTCTAACAATTCTGATTTGTTTGAATCTTTGTAAATTTTATTAACTATAGCCTTAATTTCAATTTCCTCCACATTCTCATCATCAAGATTATCTCCTTTTATATCTTCATAATAGGTGGAGTAATATGGGTCATTAGTTAATATTTCAGGATTATTCAAGAGAATAATTAAATTGTTATCTAAAGAGACTTTATCTCCACTATCTTCAAAGTTATTCTCATTATCCTCAGAAATATTTTTAGAAAAATTATTTTTATCCTCAGAAATATTTTCAATATTTTCCTTAAGATTTTTAGAAATAATCTCATCGTTATGCTTAAGATTTTCAAATTTGAATTCAGAATTATCCTTAAGATTTTCAAATTTGAATTCAGAATTATCCTTAAGATTTTCATATTTGAATTCAGAATTATTCTTAAGATTTTCAAATTTGAATTCAGAATTATCTTTAAGATTTACAAATTTGAATTCAGGAATAACATATTTAATTTCTGAATTAACATTAAGATTAATTACAAAATTAGTTTCAGGATTAATTTCAACATTATCAAAATTAATTTTAATATTTATAGAATTTATTTTCAAAATCATTGTATTGATATTGACAATTAAAGAATTAATTTCTGATAATTTATTATTGTCCACTTTTGGTACTTGATCATGTAATACCCTAAGTTGATTATGCAACAGATCTATTTTATCAGAAAAATCATTATCAGAAAAATCAACAGACTTATCTAAATTATTAACATAGGATAGTGCAGGAACTTGAAAATTTTTCGGGACGTAAATTTTGCGTACCTTTGTCGGACATTTATTTTTGTAGTGTCAGTATTTTTCGCACTTGAAACATTTGATGTGGTCTTTGTTCCTCCGACCTCCTGGTGCTGGTACGACTTTTGCTTCCGGTGAAGAACGAGTCTTAGGAGTAGGGCACTGAATTTTATAGTGTCCTCTCTCCCTGCACTTGAAACATATTATATGAAATTTAAAATTTGACATTTAAAATTAAAATGTACCGGATTCACCCCTGGGCTCCCCCTCAACTCCTGGCGACTTTGCTCCGTCGGCGGTTAGTCCGGTGAAGAGCGGTCTGGCTCTTATACCAATTGTAGGGTCGGTGTCGTCGATAGAGGGGGGTGAATATCGACCGTTAAAACTCTTCCAAAACTTGTCGTAAACTTTCGAGCGTTCGTTCTAGATACAGAGTTAGTAGCAATGGAAAAACAATAGAAATAACGAACAAAACAAACGACAGATTACACACGGGATCTACTTGGTTCCCAACCCCCCAGGGTCAGTACATCCAAGGCCTAAGCACGGGAACACCCGTCCACTATTGCTCTCCTTTCCAAACTTTCTGGAGGCGGAGAAACCCGTCTTACAGTGCAATAATTACAATAAAAAATATAGGAAATTAAGTGCAGAATAATAAAAGCAAACCCAAACAAAATGGTCGAAGACTAGGCCGATCTGGACCTCCGAAGTGTCGCACACTTCCTCCTGGAGCCTCCCTGTCACGCCCCGAGACCCAGGAGCCGCTGATCCAATAGAAAATCGGACAGCACCTCCCCTGTCCGGCGGACAATTTACACATACACAGAACATACTAGACATCACCACACAGTTTAATTATATATATTTGGCCTCAGGCCTCAAAACTAAAACATAAACTGACCATAACACAAGGTAAATCATACCTGACTGCGGACCGGTCCGACTTACGACGAAACAACCAATATGCACAAAAACCCCCTTAGGGCTCACGACACATAGGACATATACAAATCGTTAAAAGGAATATAAACAATGCACTAACAAATACAAAACAAAACCCTACGGTCGCGATGGGTAGGGACTGGCTGCTGGGCTCTTCTGGCGACTCCAAGTATCTCAACCTGAAATAAAAATATATGGCAACGGGGTGAGTCCACAACTCAGCGAATACCCAGCAGATATGCATAGTATGTTATAATAACAATAAGCATCTACGTTAATACAGTCTCATATCAACAATATGGAAAAACTAGTACTGGAAATACTGAGGTAGATACATACCAGAATCCAGCTAACCTGAAAAGTGGACAATGAGTACCCTGGAAATATCATTAGTCATATAATCTCAAATAACAAGTCTCCAGAATATGCATGTCAAGCAAGTGCAAGAATCAAGTGCAGCAAATAATGCACGATGCAAAGTATGCACATGGTGCAATGACATGTGTCACCCCTGACACCAGACAGATCATCGTACACCTGTCATAGGGACGTCTGAACGGGTAGGGCTATGATAACTGTACGCACCCTGCCATCACTGCTCCTGAGTGACCGGGTGGACAGGATGCTGGCGGAGGACCACCCCCCTACCCCATGTATATATGAGGGAGCTCCGCTCTTATCTCCTCGTGGCTCAGTACGAGAAGGGACCCCTGGCTGCTACCACGCCCGCGCTCACCCTCCTCATAGTGGCCGAACGGAGCAATACAGAGCAAATGCACACATCTACGGTATCCACTAACCCATGAGTGGCCGTGCGTGCATATCATGTACCGGAAAACGATTAGGCTCAACCACAAGGGAGTCGCTGATCGCCGGCATGCAACAGTGCAAGGATGGTGTATGATAGATACACATACATAATAACTCAGGGATAACTAACAAGTATCCAGGACAGTCATAATAACTCAGGGATAACTAACATGTATCCAGAACAGGCATAATAACTCAGGGATAACTAACATGTATCCAGAACATGCATAATAACTCAGGGATAACTAACAAGTATCCAGAACAGGCATAATAACTCAGGGATAACTAACATGTATCCAGAACAGGCATAATAACTCAGGGATAACTAACATGTATCTAGAACAGGCATAATAACTCAGGGATAACTAACATGTATCCAGAACATGCATAATAACTCAGGGATAAACTAACAAGTATCCAGGACATGCATAATAACTCAGGGTAACTAACATGTATCCAGAACATGCATAATAACTCAGGGTAGCGTATAATCTTACTGCTATCTATAACCAACCATGCATAGCAATATGACACTATCTAAAAGATAAGTCAAAGGGTACCCGCCTCCAGAGAGTAAAAGTAGTCCGTATCAAATAAGGACCTCCCATCCAAAAGTCCGAAAGCAAGTCAGTGTCCTGTAGCAAAGACATAATGTTTAGCTACAATAATATATAAATTATAGCTAAACGAGTTATCTCGATTATTAGGATCGTCCTAATTATCCCGTTTCATTTAATTAAACTCAATTAAATGATTAGTCCTTAATTACTCCAATCTACCAAGATTAAATTCAGGTTAGGTTTCTGAATCCCAAATTATCAAGTTTAGGTTATTAGATTTAAATCTCAAATTAATTCTAATCCATAACCTAACCAACAGCTCACCCAACACATTATGGTGACTATAATCTCAATGGTTTTAATTCTAGATCATCACCCTTCAAATTGGAAACCAATGTCAACTCACAGTACTGATCACAAGGAGAAGAACAACCCTATAATCCAATCCAACTACCGAAAGAACAGAACCAAATAAGAACAACAAACTCAAAGTATGATCACACGAAGTACCATCCAACTCTAAACTGAATCTCCATTGAGAGCTATAATTCAATCCCTATACCAACATCCATGTAATTAGTATCAATTTCATCAACAATTCGATTCAATCAAAATACAAAATCAATTCAATCAGAACACTAACAGAACCCATCATCCATGCAAAGTCTCTACACACGAACCTGAAACCCAACGCCAGTATGAAATCTCACGGCTGCGATCACACCACAAGATTAGAGATTAATCTGCAAACTAAATCTGTAAGATATAATCAAATCCAAAAATAGAATCTCCAATAAGAAACTGAGATCAGATTCAAAATATCAGTTTATCCTTGTTGATCTAAGTTAAACTAATAACAAATTATCCAGGAACATCCCACACCAAGACTCACAGCAACATTCACAACACAAGGCTTACCATTCAAGCTAACTAAACTAAGTGGTTCTCCATTGACACACGGTAAGTATCAAAACCACAATCAACACTAAACTTCAAGCGCTCATGGCCTTAGCATCTCATCCCAATTGAAGTTCAACCACTTCTACAAATCAAAAGTCATCTCTCTGATCGCATAACCCAAAACCACACAATTACCTCCAGAGCACTGTTTAGAAAGAACAATCCAATTAAATCCCGTCACCCACCAATCTGCTAGACAAAACATCAACTGATGAATACCAAAATTTGATCTATAACATCACGATTAACATTGATCCATACTCATCCAATTGAAATCCTAGCCTATCTCTAAACCAATCCAAAAATGAAACACCAGTTCATGCTCAGGAACCACTCACGGCAGTTCCAAATCAAAACCTAGGTAGAATAGCATGATAGCAAATCTCAAGAACAAAACCAACGAAGCATCCAGACAAAATCATCCTTACCTGATCAGTAGCCGACAGCCACCTCTGCTCAGAATCAGTCGACACCCCACTAGAGGAAGGAGATTAGCTAATATCAATTCCTTTGCTTCGATCAAAATCTGATCGAATTGGTTGCAACCCAATCCCTGCTAGAGTAGCTACGGCAAATCAACATTCAATCTTCAATTGGAGTCAACACAACCTAGAAATCCTAGATCTAACCACTCACTTGTTCGAGGCTAGAGGGAGAGATCGACCGTTCGGTTGCTTGGCTGTGGCGATTGAAGAGTCGGCGCCGCGGCTAGGGTTCGCTAAGAAGAGATGAGGAGGAAGGGCTCCTCTTGCCGCTAGGTCACGCGAAGGGAGAAAAACAGTTGGGTGTGGTCTGTGGCTGGGGTACGGGAGAAGGGAAGAAGAAGAGGTCGGCGTCGTAGTCTTCCCCTGCGGCTAGGACACGAGGGGAGGCAGTCGGCGCGTCGGGCTGCTAGGGCACGCGAGAGAGAGTGGGAGAAGAGAAAGGAGTCGGCGCCTGCTATCTTGGCTGCGGCCGAGAGCTTTAATACAAAGGGGTCATTTTGCAAAAAGCCCCCTCACATTCCTCAATTCACATTAAAACCTTAGGGTTAATGTTTTAACCATTTAACCTTCTCTTTTATTACAATCTACCTCAAGTAATTTCTAGGGTTAATTTATTTATACTCTTGATAACTCTAAATCTTCCAATAAAATTTCCAAAAATTTATTTTACAGGATTTTTAATTTGTCGTATTTTACACTCCCGGTCATAGAGCCTCGTCTTTAGCGCTTTGTCGTCAGTCAGAAAGCTTAGAATGGATCTTGGAAGTTGTGTCGGAGTTGAGGGGTCGAAGCCCCTTTTATTGCCTTGTCTAGGGCGCCCGTGATGCTATGGGGCGCCTTATAAGTGGTCAAAATCTCATCCAAATCGTGAACTTCGCGAGCTGATAAAAACTGCCATATTGGGTGCTTGTATTGATGGGGGCACCTGATTCATTAAGGCGCCTGAGTCAATAGGGGAGCCTAGCTTCATCTAGGCGCCCGTATCAATGGGGGCACCCGGGAAGCTGTTTTTCAGCCTCTTTATGTTTGTTTGCTTGCTTTCTCTTCAGTTTTAGGTACCTGCAACATACACAAACACAAGATAAACAAGTAGATAATCTTAACCTTAAGAACTTGGTTCTGACTTCGGATTTCCACGAAACCCTAGGTCGAACTGACGCAAGTGCCCACCCCCGGGAACGCGCGTTTCACCTACTCCTCTCAGGAGACGGTTGCCACCCAGTCCATTCGGGTGGACTTTTGCTTAGCCTTCGATACTCTCGGATCTCGAGACGTCCGAACCTCGACCCATCTCTACTTCTGTCCTTAGTTATCGCTCAGCTAAGTTGCTCAATCCCTCGGACCAATACTTCGTGCCCAAACCCTAGGTCCAGGACTTAGTGCCTAACTTCATTGATCAGGACTTTTGCCCAGCTTCACTCACCAAGACTTATTGCCCAGCTTTACTCACCAGGTCTTCGGTGCCCAGCCCTCGGCCAGGGCTTAGTGCCCAATTCCACGAACCAGGACTTAGTGCCCAACCCTCGGTCAGGTCTTAGGTGTCTAGCCCTCGGCCAATACTTAATGCCCAATTCCTCGAACCAGGACTTCATGCCCAATTCTTCGAACCGGGACTTATTTCCTAGGTTTACTAGGACTTTCTTTCACTTTGGTACTCTTCTCTTGACTTACCCTTCCCTTGTTCAATGTATCATTGACTTAAGCATATTGTCAAACATTGAAACACTTAGAGGAGGGCATCACTGATGCAACTTGCACCAACACTATGGAGGTGTAAGGATCGATGCCGTACGCTAGAGGGGGGTGAATAGCGTTTCGCCGAATTCTTGCTCCTACACGGTTAGTTTGCACAGCGGAAATAATAGTAAAATAATAATAAAATCACTAACCAATGCTAACACGATGATTTTAGTTGGTATCCACCCCGGTCGGGTGACTAATCCAACAATCTGTCGGTGGATCAATCCCCGGATAACCTCCAGCTAGAACTCGTCGCTCCTTGTGGGTGGAGAAACCTCGCCACAGCACCAAGGACACTTCCTGAGTATACAAGACTACTAACTTGCCCTATCCAAGCAAGTTTCGTCCAGAAACCCAGCCACCATGAAGTCCTCTTTAAATAGGACTCGGGGCTGATTTCTCGCTACTAGTCGACTGCCCCCAGGGCAGTCGACTGGTGCCAACCAAATTCCCCAGGGTCCAGAACCTACTGTGAGTTTCTGTTTGCGCTGGCAGTCGACTGTTATAACACCAGTCGACTGCCCAGCCTCTACAAACACTCTTCCTCACTCTCTTTACCCTCGTCGACATGTGCCTTCAAGCATTTTCCCTTGGCTTGCTCCTTGAAGTCCTCTTCCACCGGCTATCGTCCCTTGGATGCGCACGCAAGTCCTCGACCTGCCTCCATGTCACCCTTCACGTGTGCCCTTTGAAGTCCACTTCTCAGCTTGCCCTTGGAGTCATCTTCCCTCGGCTCTTGTCCCTTGCCTTAGCTGACTCTTCACCAGCAGCCTTGACTATTGCCTTCGCGCCCTCTTCATCTTCGGCCCTCGTCCCTCGGATGCGCACAAGCCTCCAGCTTGTCTCCATGCCATCCTTCACGTACGCCTCGAAGTCCGCACCCCTCGGCTCATCATCCCTGCTATATCAGGTCCCTCGGGTGCACACAAGCCTCCAGCTTGTCTCCATGCAACCCTTCACCATATCGAAGCCGTCCAGCCAAGTCAATATGTGTAAACCTGTACAACCTGCACACTCACATACCCATATTAGTACACAAGGGAAAACCTAACTTAAACCCTTTGCCCAAACATCAAAACACAAGGTCACCTTAGATTGCCTCAACAATCTCCCCCTTTTTGATGTTTGGCAATGCGTTTATGTTAGGGAAACAAATAGTAATAAAGAATAGTAAAAACAATGCTAAATAAATGCATAAGCAATGCATACATGGATCCTATCCCAAGGCATTCCACACCTAACCCCCAAGTTAGAAATTTTCACCAAACCAGGCTTTTTAAGGCTTCTCCCAAGCTCCCCCTGCATTGGACTTACAAAGGCTTTTTAAGAACCTCTCCAAGGTTCCCCTTACGCCAAGAATGGAGCAATCATGCTCCCCCTTAATCTCAACTCCCCCTAAACCTAGGGTTTCTTGCAAAGGTATGTTTGGTTTCCCAAATTAAACCCAACACTTCTCCCCCTTTGCCTAACATCAAAAAGAACCCAACAATATCCCAATTATTGGTTCTTTCAATCCCTAATGACCATAAACAATGTGTACTAGCCCCCCATACACTTGTTGTGCATCATTTGGACATCAACCCAGATGCTGATACAAAAATCAGCCCTGACCAGTCGACTGCCAAAATGACAGTCGACTGATACTCTGAAAGTCTGAAATTTCAGCATTTCTGACGAAATTCAGAAATACGCCAAAAATTCGTAAATCTCAAAAAATTCCCAAATTTTGTGGAGAGGTTTGTGGTACCCATATCTACTTGGGAAAAATACATTCCAAAATGTATCTATCACCATTTCCATGTTTGACACAAAGACCCAAAACTAGCCAAAAACTTCAATTAAACCTTGACCTAAAGTCCTAGTTTTGGTTTCCTCTTGATGTCTTTGCCCATGCCACCCCACAATGCATCCCTAGCATTGATTTACATGGCAATTACACACCAAAAATCAATTTTCATGCAATATGACCTCAATGTCATATTTCCATGCATGAAACTCAAAAACGCCGTGCCAAACCCCAAGAATTAAGACTCAAGTCCGTCTCCAATTCTTTTGGCACACTCCATGGTTCATCTAGACCTCTAGGAGCACCCCCTCCCATGGTCCATTCACCATATATCCCAAAGGCTACTAGAGCTCCCCCTTGAGCTCTTAGCCCTAGCCACCTCCCTAGGTGACTCAACCATCACTAGGCCACATCGGTGTTCCACCGGTGACTCTTGGCCTACAAACTTGACACTCTTAACCTTAGACACCTCGTCTTTGGTTAAGTCCTTCTTTTTCCCTTTAAATGGCATCCCCTTGCCATTTTTGGACTCCCCCTTCTTGCCATAATCATATGTTATCCTAGCATATCTCTTCCCCTTGGCATGGGAGTTCTTAGACCGGTATCCCAACCCCGATCTATCATTGGTACAGTTTAAACCACCCAACACCATATCTAAACCCTTAGATCCAATAGTGAATCTCTCTAGGGTTTTCTCCAATCTATCATGCTTTTCCCTTAAAGCTTGATTCTCCCTTTCTAGGTTCCTAAACCTAGAGTCCACATGTTCGCTTTGGACATTCTAGACCTACTCTCCTTTCTAGGCACATTCTTCCCCTTCTTGGGATTTTTGCCTTGATCCTTAGGTCTAGAGGTCTTTGGTTTTTTATGATGCATGACCTTTCTAGGGTTTTGATCTACCTTGTTAACCTTAGTCCTATTATACTTGAAACCAAAGTTATGCACCATTAAGCATTTTTCATGAGCTCTAGCATGCATGGATGAATGATTTGCATTATCTTTAACATTCATGGAGGAATTTAAATTTGAATTGCATTTAAATTTAAGGTTAGGAATTACCTTCCTTACCTTTGGAGTCCCACCATGTTGTGAGCTTTGCTTCCTCCTTTCTTCTTTTTCCCATCTCCTCAAGTGTTCCATTTTCTTGAGCTCTTCCTTCTTTGGACACTTGGTGTGGTAGTGCTCCAGTTCACCACACGTGAAGCATCGAATTCTCCTCTTCTTCTCTTGGGATTCTCCATTCCTACACTTCATGTTAGAATTAAAGGAATTTGAAATGAGTGTAGATTTTACCTCCTTTTTACCTTGTGTGCACTTATCCTTGTAGTGCCCCTTTTGGTTGCAACCAAAGCATATAATATGCTCCTTTCTCTTGGCTTTGGTGGAGGTGGAGACTAGGTTGACTTCCTCTTCAACCTTGGATGAAGAAGATGCTTCCTCTTGTTCTTGTGTAGATGAGGGTCTCTCCTCCCCCTCAATCCTTGAGGTGGTGACCTCCTCCTCTTCTCTAGATGAAGTGGATGACCTCTCACTTTCTTCTTCCACTTCTTGAACCAATGAGTTGATTTCTTCAGGCTCTTGAATTTGTGTAGGGTTCTTGTGACACTTTTCCAACTTATCCCACAATTCATGAGCATTCTCATATTTACCTACATCATTCAAAATATCGTTAGGCAAAATATTTAATAAGATATCAATTACCTTCTTATTTGCCTGAAATTGTTCTTGTTGCTCTTTGTCCCAATATCTAGGACGAAGCTTCTTCCCGTGCTTGTCCTTTGGAACTTCGAATGGCTCTTCTATGGCTATCCTACATGGCCAATCCATGCTAAGCCAAGTCTCCATCCTTGCCCGCCAATATTCGAAGTCTTCATGATCGTAGGGCGGTGGGATGTAGATGTCGTCCCCAAATTTGTCTTCCATCGTTCTTCCTCTAGTGTTCTTGCTCCCTCGGCGATTAGTCCGATCAAGAGCGGTCCTTCGCTCTGATACCAATTGTAAGGATCGATGTCGTACGCTAGAGGGAGGGTGAATAGCGTTTCGCCGAATTCTTGCTCCTACACGGTTAGTTTGCACAGCGAAAATAATAGTAAAACAATAATAAAATTACTAACCAATGCTAACACGATGATTTTAGTTGGTATCCACCCCAGTCGGGTGACTAATCCAACAATCCGTCGATGGATCAATCCCCGGATAACCTCCGGCTAGAACTCGTCGCTCCTTGTGGGTGGAGAAACCTCGCCACAGCACCAAGGACACTTCCTGAGTATACAAGACTACTAACTTGCCCTATCCAAGCAAGTTTCATCCAGAAACCCAGCCACCACGAAGTCCTCTTTAAATAGGACTCGGGGCTGATTTCTCGCTACCAGTCGACTGCCCCCAGGGCAGTCGACTGGTGCCAGCCAAATTCGACCGTTGACAGCCCCAACGTTCGAATTCTGCCAGCTCACCAGTCGCTACCAGTCAACTGCCAAAATGGCAGTCGACTGGCCCAGGGTCCAGAACCTACTGTGAGTTTCTGTTTGCGCTGGCAGTCGACTGTTATGACACCAATCGACTGCCCAACCTCTACAAATACTCTTCCTCACTCTCTTTACCCTCGTCGACATGTGCCTTCAAGCATTCTCCCTTGGCTTGCTCCTTGAAGTCCTCTTCCACCGGCTATCATCCCTCGGATGCGCACGCAAGTCCTCGACCTGCCTCCATATCACCCTTCACGTGTGCCCTTTGAAGTCCACTTCTCAGCTTGCCCTTGGAGTCATCTTCCCTCGGCTCTTGTCCCTTGCCTTAGCTGACTCTTCACCAGCAGCCTTGTCTATTGCCTTCGCGCCCTCTTCATCTTCGGCCCTCGTCCCTCGGATGCGCACAAGCCTCCAGCTTGTCTCCATGCCATTCTTCACGTACGCCTCGAAGTCCGCATCCCTCGGCTCATCATCCCTACTATATCAGGTCCCTCGGGTGCACACAAGCTTCCAGCTTGTCTCCATGCAACCCTTCACCATATCGAAGCCGTCCAGCCAAGTCAATATGTGTAAACCTGTACAACCTGCACACTCACATACCCATATTAGTACACAAGGGAAAACCTAACTTAAACCCATTGCCCAAACATCAAAACACAAGGTCACCCTAGATTGCCTCAACAGGAGGGACATCGTCTGCAGATATGACATCCCCCACAAGCTGGTGTCGGATAATGGAAGATAATTTTCTGGACACAAGCTGAAAGAATGGATTTGATTGAATCAAAGGATATATTTGAGGATTAATTAGGTGTAATTTTCATTCTTGGATTTTGGGTGGATGTTAGATACGAGGGATTGAATTTGAATTCAAAATTGTTCTTTGGGTTAACTTAGGTGTTTAACCTAATCTTGATAATTTAGGTTAAAAAGGAACTTATTATTGTTTACTATTTAGTTGAACGAACATTATAATTAGGATTTATCCTAATTTTTGGTTAGATATAGTTTAACTAATTATTTTGTTATTTGTTAAATAACTAAACTTAATCCTTGATACAGGACCTTGACTTGGGACTCACACAGTTTATCGTGGGAGGTTCTCTTCGTTTACAGCTTTCTTTATTTGAGGCGGGTATTCTTTACTTATTTCTATAGCTCATTTGATCTTTAAATGCATGGTTATTTTACTATCTAAGTAAGATTATTTATCTTAAATCTATTAGGTTGTTTCTCTAAATGGTTTGTTACACAATCTCAACTTTCAATTTCTGATCTAAAAAGTACCGCTAGTACGCGTGTACATTAAAAATATCATGTAACCGATCTAAGGTTGGTTGGCATTAGATAAACCCTACCTAGTAGTTTAGTGCATGCTTAATTACTCTGGTGTTGATTTGGATATTTATGTCACTTGTTGATTGCATAAATGATCGGCTTGATTAGGTTGGTATACATTAGTATCATGGGGTAGAAGTCACACTTCCCCTTTTATTCCTAGAGTAGAGATATACTCTTCCTGGGGACTTTGTTATAGAGCGGCTATACTTTCCCTTTTCTTAGGGATCGGGATTGAGGTGATTCTCCCGTGGGATTGAGATGATTCTCCTACAGATTGAGGTGATTCTCCCAGCATCCTGTCAGCTCTTCCTTTTCTTAGGGTTCAGGATTGAGGTGATTCTCCTAGTATTTATTATCACAACTCTTGCCCTATCAATCTCACAGATGTATGTGATGGTTGTAGATTAATGTATAAGGATGACACATATCTTTGCATCATGTGCATACGATGCATCTTGCTCTTGTTTGAGCTTTGATTGTTGTATTTGATTGACATTCATATACTTATTTGATTTGCATTGGTTTTTTGACCTAGATCTGCTCAGTAATAAGAGTAGCTTATTAACTGATCATGCCCAACAGGTATGCTTTGGCTTTTAGTGTGTACTCTACTTTCCGGAGACTGTATACCTTGTGGTTATTTTCTTTATTTATCTTGTTTATACCATGCATTTATCCTTTCGATATATCCGCAGAGTTTGACCCCGAACACACCACGGGTTGCTTGTCTTTTTGTTTCAGGTAGTAGATAGTTGTGTCTCGTGCCGCAGGAGAGAATCCATCTGCCGTCCCTTATTGTCTAGTTTTCTGGTTGGGCTTGTTTCTTATTTTCTAAAGATGTTATTTTATTTCCGTTGTGGACATGTTGATATTTTGACGCTCTTTGGTGGACTCGTGTTTATTGTTGATGCAGTATGACCCGATTGTTGTTTTTGGTGTTGACAACGATTTAAGTTTGGTTGAATGAATTTGGATAAAGTCCAGGTGGATCGGGAGATCGCACGCTGGCATGGAAAAAGACCTAGTGGGACTAGGCACACCTAGTGGGACTAGGCACACTTAGTGGGACTAGGTGGAAAAGACCTAGTGGGACTAGGCACACCTAGTGGGACTAGGTGAAGTGGAAAAGACCTAGTGGAACTAAGTGGAAAAGACCTAGTGGGACTAGGCACACCTAGTGGGACTAGGTGAAAAGTCCTAGCGGGACTAGGCACACCTAGTGGGACTAGGTGAAGTGGAAAAGACCTAGTGGGACTAGGTACACCTAGTGGGACTAGGTGAAATCCTGGTTAGTGAAGCCAGGTCCTAGCTTAGGAAGCTAGGTTGAATGAAGTCCCGGTGAGTGAAACTGGGCATGAAGTCTTGGTCCGGGGGACTGAGCACGAGTCAGAGAAGGCTGGGAGCCCGTTCTCTTGACTTAGAGTGGAATTGGTCTTGGCTGGATCGGCCTGGAGACCGATCAGGGAAGTTGGCACGAACTCCCTTTGTGGATCGGTCTGGTGACCGGTCCAAGAGTGGCCTGATAGGTCACCGTGACCTATCAGGGAACACCCTGATCGGTCTGGTGACCGATCAGGCGCCTTTGATTGAGAAAAGCTACGGGTAGTGGCTTGAAGGCTTAATGAACTTGTGGATCGGTCTGGTGACCGGTCCAGGAGTGGCCTGATAGGTCACCGTGACCTATCAGGGAACACCCTGATCGGTCTGGTGACCGATCAGGCACCTTTGATTGAGAAAAGCTACGGGTAGTGGCTTGAAGGCTTAATGAATTGGTAGATCGGTCCGGTGACCGATCCACAATCTGTGATTGGTCAGGGTGATCGATCACAAGGAGTCCGCGATTTCCAGTTTCTCACTGTGGACCGATCAGGCTGGAGCCTGATCGGTCAGGACTATACCTGATAGGTCTGGTGATCGATTAGGGTCCTCTCTGATCGGTCTGGTGACCGATCAGGGTCCTCTCTGATCGGTCTAGTGACCGATCAGTAGCCTAAACTTTAATTTGAAATCGCTATCAGACGCTCTGATCACGTCTATTTTCTCGTCTAATACACTGATACACTGCTGATATGGTTTGATATTCATTTGCTAAGGGTCTACTAAGTGTGCAGGTGATACAGGAGGATTCAAACACTCAAGGAGGGTTAATGGGAGACTTTCGATTGAGCAAGTTTGTACGTATTCTCTTCTCAGGTTTCAACGGCTTCTGAGGCACGGCTGGCGACTGACGGAAGCTCAGCTGAAGAGGGTCTTCAGTGGACTGAGTGCTCAGGGAGGTCAGGGGGTTCAGGCTGTGCTCAGTGGATGCTAGCGAAGCTTGGCGACGAGGAGAGGAAGCTTAAGACGAAGCTGGAAGCAGAGGAGCGGGAGAAGCGAACAGATAGAACCTTGAGGAGTTTGGCTCGGCTGTGTCGAGTGCTCTCTGTTGCTTTGTGCTTAAGTGTTCATACTACATTCTTGTGAGGTTCTCTTCTCGAGTGTCTCGTGAGCTTAACTTGTATCCATCTGTAAGACATCTTGTAGAGAGGTTTCTCCACCGAGAAGGAGGCTTCACTATATCCGGGTTCACCTGGGGCTTGATCTGCCGACGATCAAGGGATCGCCCACCTTACGGGCACGCCAAGGAGTAGGGGCAAGTTATCCCCGAACCTTGTAAACGATCCTTGTTAGCGTCGGTTTGCTTTCCTTTGTTTTGGTTTGTTGTTTGTTACTTCTGTTTCTGCTTCTGTCTTCCGCTGCCTAATCTCTTAAGTGCAGAAACTTAAAAAGAGTAAGAGATTTGTGTCTGGCTACATTCACCCCCCCTCTAGCCATCCAAGCACCAACATGTGTTGTTTCTCCTTATAGAAACTGATACAAACTGATACAAACTGATGGACTAAATTAGATTATCAAAAGTATGTACACACTGATACAAACTAATCAAAAGTGGAAAATAATGAATCATTCATCAAAATTGATACAAACATGTGTTGTTTCTCCTCATAGAAACTCTTAATTCTTGATATGGAATAATCCTTAGTTAGGGGACACAAATCATGTTGATCATTTTGGCTAAGGGAAATGAATATGGTTTAATGGAACTCTGTTAGGAGTTAAATCTAATGGTATTAGGGTTTGGTATGTTTGACAGATGGAACAAATCTGTTTCTGAAACGTATCAGTTTCAGAAAACTCTCTGTGTCGAACCAGATCGGTCCACCGGCCGATCAGGACTTACCTTGATCAATCACCAGACCGATCAGGGATCCCTCTGATCGGTCTAGTGACCGATCAGATCAATTCAGATCAGGGAATTCCCTGATTAGGTCAAAAAATTCTTCAGTCATATCCCCCTTCATCGAATTGTATCAGTTTAATGATCATACTACCAACAAATCTGAAACAAACCGATTATGATTGGAACATACTCTTCATACTTGGAACAAATTTAATACTGATTCTATACAAACCCGTGTTGAAACGTTTGAAATTCATATAAAAGGGTTGTTTGAATCATGACTCTTGTTCCTTAATCATGTTTCGGAAATTTTTCTGAAATATCGTATGGAGTCTACACCCCTGTTATGGAATGTCGATTGTTAATGCAGTCTGATCAGGAACTTATCAGAGTTTCAGAAATTTTTCTGAAATCTGATCGTTCCCCAGACTAATAAGAAATATTTCTGTATCGAATAATCAACGAACCTGATCGATCACGGAGACCAATCAAGATTATGTCGGATACAGCTGCATTCCTTACTTGTCATATGAAACATATACATGTTTGACCATGATATAATTCTGTATATGTTTTCATGTGCAATTCACACATATTGCCGTATGATGCATATACATTGTTGCCATGATACACTTATGGTATATACCTCTCATATGCAATTCAAAAATTTACCTTTAATTATTTTGGGTTGGGGAGAGACCCGTGGTTAAGGGGGAGTTATGCTGAAACTTAATAAACATACCCTTTTCGATGTTTGACAAAGGGGGAGAGAATGGTTGATTGAGTTTAGGGTTAATCATTGTAGGGGGAGGATCTTGATTCCATTACGATAATTGGATGGACTTCAATTGATCTAATACCTAAACTCGGGATTGTCAAACAACAAAAAGGGGGAGATTGTTGATTCAGTATGGCCCGATTATTATTTTGGTGTTGACAACGATTTAAGTTTGGTTGAATGAATTCGGATAAAGTCCAGGAGGATCGGGAGATCGCACGCTGGCATGGGAAAAGACCTAGTGGGACTAGGTGAAAAGACCTAGCGGGACTAGGCACACCTAGTGGGACTAGGTGGAAAAGACCTAGTGGGACTAGGCACACCTAGTGGGACTAGGTGATGTGGAAAAGACCTAGTGGAACTAGGCGGAAAAGACCTAGTGGGACTAGACACACCTAGTGGGAATAGGTGAAAAGTCCTAGCGGGACTAGGCACACCTAGTGGGACTAGGTGAAGTGGAAAAGACCTAATGGGACTATGCAAACCTAGTGGGACTAGGTGAAATCCTGGTGAGTGAAGCCAGGTCCTGCTTGGGAAGCTAGGTTGAATAAAGTCCCGGTGAGTGAAACTGGGCATGAAGTCTTGGTCCGGGGGACTGAGCACGAGTCAGAGAAGGCTGGGAGCCCGTTCTCTTGACTTAGAGAGGAATTGGTCTTGGTTGGATCGACCTGGAGACCGATCAGGGAAGTTGGCACGAACTCCCTTTGTGGATCGGTCTGGTGACCGGTCCAGGAGTGGCCTGATAGGTCACCGTGACCTATCAGGGAACACCCTGATCGGTCTGGTGACCGATCAGGCGCCTTTGATTGGGAAAAGCTACGGGTAGTGGCTTGAAGGCTTAATGAACTTGTGGATCGGTCTGGTGACCAGTCCAGGAGTGGCCTGATAGGTCACCGTGACCTATCAGGGAACACCCTGATCGGTCTGGTGACCGATCAGGCACCTTTGATTGAGAAAAGCTACGGGTAGTGGCTTGAAGGCTTAATGAACTGGTAGATCGGTCCGGTGACCGATCCACAATCTATGATTGGTCAGGGTGATCGATCATAAGGAGTCCGCGATTTCCAATTTCTCACTGTGGACCGATCAGGCTGGAGCTTAATCGGTCAGGACTATACCTGATCGGTCTGGTGACCGATCAGGGTCCTCTCTGATCGGTCTGGTGACCGATCAGTACCCTGAACTTTAATTTGAAATCGTTGTGAGACGCTCTGATCACATCTATTTTCTCGTCTGATACACTGATACACTGCTGATATGGTTTGATATTCATTTGTTAAGGGTCTGCTAAGTGTGCAAGTGATATAGGAGGATTCAAACATTCAAGGAGGGTCAATGGGAGACTTTCCATTGAGCAGGTTTGTACGTATTCTCTTCTCAGGTTTCAACGGCTTCTGAGGCACGGCTGGCGACTGACGGAGGCTCAGTTGGAGAGGGTCTTCAGTGGACTGAGTGCTCAGGGAGGTCAGGGGGTTCAGGCTGTGCTCAGTGGATGCTGGCGAAGCTTGGCGACGAGAAGAGGAAGCTTAAGACGAAGCTGGAAGCAGAGGAGCGGAAGAAGCGAACAGATAGAAACTTGAGGAGTTTGGCTCGGCTGTGTCGAGTGCTCTCTGTTGCTTTGTGCTTAAGTGTTCTTACTACATTCTTGTGAGGTTCTCTTCTCGAGTGTCTCGTGAGCTTAACTTGTATCCATCTGTGAAACAGCTTGTGGAGAGGTTTCTCCACCGAGAAGGTGGCTTCACTATATCCGGGTTCACCTGGGGCTTGATCTGCCGACGATCAAGGGATCGCCCACCTTACGGGCACGCCAAGGAGTAGGGGCAAGTTATCCCCGAACCTTGTAAACGATCCTTGTTAGCGTCGATTTGCTTTCCTTTGTTTTGGTTTGTTGTTTGTTACTTCTGTTTCTGCTTCTGTCTTCCGCTGCATAATTTCTTAAGTGCAGAAACTTAAAAGGAATAAGAGATTTGTGTCTGGCTACATTCACCCCTCCTCTAGCCATCCAAGCACCAACATGTGTTGTTTCTCCTCATAGAAACTGATACAAACTGATACAAACTGATGGACTAAATTAGATTATCGAAAGTATGTACACACTGATACAAACTAATCAAAAGTGAAAAATAATGGATCATTCATCAAAATTGATACAAACATGTGTTGTTTCTCCTCATAGAAACTCTAAATTCTTGATATGGAATAATCCTTAGTTAAGGGACACAAATCATGTTGATCATTTTGGTTAAGGGAAATGAATATGGTTTAATGGAACTCTGTTAGGGGTTAAATCTAATGGTATTAGGGTTTGGTGTGTTTGACAGATGGAACACATCTGTTTCTGAAACGTATCAGTTTCAAAAAACTCTCTGTGTCGAACCAGATCGGTCCACCGGCCGATCAAGACTCACCCTGATCAATCACCAGACCGATCAGGGATCCCTCTGATCGGTCCCTGATCGGTTTAGTGACCGATCAGATCAATTCAGATCAGGGAATTCCCTGATTAGGTCAAAAAATTCTTGAGTCCTATCCCCCTTCATCGAATTGTATCAGTTTAATGATCATACTACCAACAAATCTGATACAAACCGATTTTGATTGGAACATACTCATCATACTTGGAACAAATTTAATCCTGATTCGATACAAACCCGTGTTGAAACTTTTGAAATTCATATGAAAGGGTTGTTTGAATCATGACTCTTGTTCCTTAATCATGTTTCGGAAATTTTTCTGAAATATTGTATGGAGTCTACACCCCTGTTATGGAATGCTGATTGTTAATGCAGTCTGATCAGGAACGTATCAGAGTTTCAGAAATTTTTCTGAAATCTGATCGCTCCCCAGACTAATGAGAAATATTTCTGTATCGAATAATCAACGAACCTGATCGATCACGGAGACCAATCAAGATTATGTCAGATACAGCTGCATTCCTAACTTGTCATATGAAACATATACATGTTTGACCATGGTATAATTCTGTATATATTTTCATGTGCAATTCACACTTATCGCCGTATGATGCATATACATTGTTGCCATGATACACTTATGGTATATGCCTCTCATATGCAATTCAAATATTTACCTTTGATTATTTTGGGTTTGGGAAGAGACCCGTGGTTAAGGGGGAGTTATGTTGAAACTTAATAACCATACCCTTTTCGATGTTTGACAAAGGGCGAGAGAATAGTTGATTGAGTTTAGGGTTAATCATTATAGGGGGAGGATCTTGATTCCCTTACGATAATTGGATGGACTTCAATTGATCTAATACCTAAACTTAAATCGGGATTGTCAAACAACAAAAAGGGAGAGATTGTTGATGCAGTCTGACCCGATTATTGTTTTGGTGTTGACAACGATTTAAGTTTGGTTGAATGAATTCGGATAAAGTCCAGGTGGATCGGGAGATCGCACGCTGGCATGGGAAAAGACCTAGTGGGACTAGGCACACCTAGTGGGACTATGTGGAAAAGACTTAGTGGGACTAGACACACATAGTGGGACTAGGTGATGTGGAAAAGGCCTAATGGGACTAGGAACACCTAATGGGACTAGGCACACCTAGTGGGACTAGGTGAAAAGTCCTAGAGGGACTAGACACACCTAGTGGGATTAGGTGAAGTGGAAAAGACCTAGTGGGACTAGGCACACCTAGTGGGACTAGGTGATGTGGAAAAGACCTAATGGGACTAGGTGAAAAGTCCTAGAGGGACTAGGCACACCTAGTGGGACTAGGTGAAGTGGAAAAGACCTAGTGGGACTAGGCACACCTAGTAGGACTAGGTGAAATCCTGGTGAGTGAAGCCAGGTCCTAGCTTGGGAAGCTAGGTTGAATGAAGTCCCGGTGAGTGAAACTGGGCATGAAGTCTTGGTCCGGGGGACTGAGCACGAGTCAGAGAAGGCTGGGAGCCCGTTCTCTTGACTTAGAGTGGAATTGGTCTTGGCTGGATCGGCCTGGAGACCGATCAGGGAAGTTGGCACGAACTCCCTTTGTGGATCGGTCTGGTGACCGGTCCAGGAGTGGCCTGATAGGTCACCGTGACCTATTAGAGAACACCCTGTTCGGTCTGGTGACCGATCAGGCACCTTTGATTGGGAAAAGCTACGGGTAGTGGCTTGAAGGCTTAATGAACTTGTGGATCGGTTTGGTGACCGGTCCAGGAGTGGCCTGATAGGTCACCGTGACCTATCAGGGAACACCCTGATCGGTCTGGTGACCGATCAGGCACCTTTGATTGAGAAAAGCTACGGGTAGTGGCTTGAAGGCTTAATGAACTGGTAGATCGGTCCGGTGACCGATCCACAATCTGTGATTGGTCAGGGTGATCGATCACAAGGAGTCCGCGACGGACCCAAAATAGACTATCATAAATGTGAGTCTCAAATTTAAATATGAATGAAATGCTAAAACCCTTTTTGCAATCAAAAATCTGAAAATGTAGCAAAGGGGCCACAGGTCATATTTTTTCCTCGGGACTAGTTGAGGTTGTTCGATTCGATGCTTGTGTTTATGTGTCGTTTATGAATTTCGGGTTTCGAATGTAAATTGGATTTGGTTTCAAATAGACATGGAAATGCAATGAAAATAGAGGAACTTAGCTAATAAGCTAAACAAAGTGATGGCAATTAATAAGCTTGACCGAATGAGGCTTTGACCAATTAAGGCAAACTTGCAACCTTTAGAATTCAATTGATACAAACTGTAATAGCACACCACTCCTTATAATCGACTTCAGGATTTATCAATCCATCAAAACCGAATGTTAAGCAAGCAGGCTTAAGTCAAATGTTATCCATAAAATTCAGCAATCAACTTAAGACAAATACAACACCAGTTAGCTACAAAATCAGGACGCAAACAAATGCAACAAGTTATTATGCAGAAAAGGAAGCTGCTGTGCCTAAAGTGATACTAACTACAGGAATGAAGCTGATCAAGTCAAATTGAAACTAACCAGTTCACTTGGAAGTCAACACTCTTAGTGAAATGCTTTGGATGAATGAAGGGAAAAATTCAGATTTGGGAACAGCTATTCAGAAATGAGTCCGGATGCAAAATTAAGATGCAAAGCAATGCAGAATTCTAGTGCAATAACACACCAAAAACTATGCTTAGCTTCAAGAATTGAGTCTCGAAATGAGCTGAATGCTAAACAATTTGTTATTAAGTAAGAAAACTGAAACACAATTCAGCTATGATAAGCTGATGTGCAAGAAACAAGCTGATACAAAGTTCAGAGGTAGCAAGCTGCAGTTTGGAGTTGCTCCTTGATGCAAAGAGCAGGTCTACAACTGGTGTGAAGCCAAGAATGTTAAGTAAATGGATGTGAAGCAAACAAATTAAGTGCAGATTACAGTCATGCAAAAACTTAGCAAAAGTGATATGCAGACTAAGGAAACTGCTGTGCCAAAACTGCCGCTGAATGAAGAAATCGTGAATTGCCAATTCAGAAATGAATTGATCAGTGCAGCTGGAAGGTGAAACTATAAATGGAATGCTCTGCGTGATTGAATGAAGAAAATCAGAGAATGAAACAGAATTTTAGAACTGCAGGATTGAATTTATGAAACAAAACCTGTATCAGATCTGCGATTTCAGACCAAATGCAGAAATTCAGCAACCGAATTGGACACAAACCCAGAAAATGAGCTGAAATGGATGCACAATCCTAAAGATCAGCAAGGCTTAAATAGAACTCACGTTTATTTGACACAAAAGCTCAGAAATCTTGAGCTGAAAGTTTAGAATTGAGCTGAGTTACAGAACTTGAATCGATACAAAACAAGCTAAACTTAAACGTAGAAATAAATCTAACTTGCTAAACAATCTCAAATCAATTCAATAACAACTAACGTTGTCTGCAATTACAAGAATTAAACTAGACACGAATTAGAGTGGAAATAAATTGAAAAAACTCAGCAGCTGAACTGAAATTTCAGAACAGAGCTGATACGCACAAATGGAAATGGCACGCAAGCATGAAGGCAAGAAATGAACTAAAATTAAATCTGAAAGCTCACTAACAACAATCTATCTGATACTATTGCAGAATTGAAACCTAATTAAGCAAGAACAATTAAGAAACTGAAATTAAACATTCTGATATGAATTCAGTAATGAAACAGAAATGACAGAAATGAAAATTAACAGCTAAAAACCGAAATTAACTAAAGAAATCTAAGCCTCAATCCTTCCCTAGCTCGAATCCTCCTTGTTCGTCACGCAAGTGTGAGCCTCGAACCCGCTAGCTCAGCAAATCATCAAGAAATTGTCTCTGCGATTCAAAACCAGCTCATCTATGCTCAAATCCGAAAACCCATCCAATTCCTTCAACTCAGCTGCGATGATGAATTGGGATAGCTCCGAGCACTCCAGGGAACCCCTCTGAACTACTCAGGGTGATGAAATGATGCGCAGCCGATGTTGATGAAATCAGATGGCAGAACTCCGGAGACCTCACAAAAGCTCTGTTCTTGGGCAATTGAGAGCTGGAAATTCACCGAGAAGCCTTCCCAATGACCTAAGATTCGATCTAAGCAAGAAATGAGGGGACGCGCCCCTTAGATGAAGAAACTAATGAAGAAAAACCAAGAACAAACGAAGAAGGAGCGTTGCGGCGAAGAAGATGTGACGAGCTGAGCTGCGGGTGAGTTTTGATTAAATACTCAAACATGGACGACCCAGATTAATTTGAGAAAATCCAACGGCTGATCTTGCTCTGATTTGAGCCAAACTTTGAGGATGTTGAGCAGGGGTCAGGATCTGCCTCGTGGTAGCTCGGATCCTCCAGATGTGCAACGGATGGTCCAGATCAACCTAATCTTTGAATGGACGATCTAGAGCCCTCCGAGCTTGATCCAACGGTTGATTTAGCTCTGATTGGGATGAAACCTTCACATCTTGATCAAAATGCTTGATCAACCCTAACCCTAGCTCGAATTGCTTCAGATGGTCCCGGATGGCTCAGATCTAGCCGCTTTTGAATCGGACGGCCCAGATTTAATCATAATCTTGATAACTCGATCCGGGTCACTTCCGACTCAAGTTCGACCCAATATGCCCTAGATCCATGAGCCTTTCATGCCTACAAAAATAGATCAAGAATTTAGTGGCCAAATAATCCAAATATGTGTAAATTTGTAATTAAGTCCAAAATAAAACGAAGTTCTAAAACCTAGGGTAATTTCACAATTAAGCAATAAAAAACATGGGTCAAAGATGGATTTTAGCAATTAAAATCATCAACAAAATGGTACTTATCAGTCCGCAATTTCCAGTTTCTCACTGTGGACCGATCAGGTTGGAGCCTGATCGGTCAGGACTATACCTGATCGGTCTGGTGACCGATCAGGGTCCTCTCTGATCGGTCTGGTGACCGATCAGTAGCCTAAACTTTAATTTGAAATCGCTGTCAGACGCTCTGATCACGTCTATTTTCTCGTCTGATACACTGATACACTGCTGATATGGTTTGATATTCATTTGCCAAGGGTCTGCTAAGTGTGCAAGTGATACAGGAGGATTCAAACACTCAAGGAGGGTCAATGGGAGACTTTCCATTGAGCAGGTTTGTACGTATTCTCTTCTCAGGTTTCAACGGCTTCTGAGGCACGGCTTGCGACTGACGGAGGCTCAGCTGGAGAGGGTCTTCAGTGGACTGAGTGCTCAGGGAGGTCAGGGGGTTCAGGCTATGCACAGTTGATGCTGGCGAAGCTTGGCGACGAGGAGAGGATGCTTAAGACGAAGCTGGAAGTAGAGGAGCGAGAGAAGCGAACAGATAGAAACTTGAGGAGTTTGACTCGGCTGTGTCGAGTGCTCTCTGTTGCTTTGTGCTTAAGTGTTCTTACTACATTCTTGTGAGGTTCTCTTCTCGAGTGTCTCGTGAGCTTAACTTGTATCCATCTGTGAGACAGCTTGTGGAGAGGTTTCTCCACCGAGAAGGAGGCTTCACTATATCCGGGTTCACCTGGGGCTTGATCTACCGACGATCAAGGGATCGCTCACCTTACGGGCACGCCAAGGAGTAGGGGCAAGTTATCCCCGAACCTTGTAAACGATCCTTGTTAGCGTCGGTTTGCTTTCCTTTGTTTTGGTTTGTTGTTTGTTACTTTTGTTTCTGCTTCTGTCTTCCAATGCTTAATCTCTTAAGTGTAGAAACTTAAAAAGAGTAAGAGATTTGTGACTGGCTACATTCACCCCCTCCCCCCCTCTCTAGCCATCCAAGCACCAACATTTATATCGTGGATTTTCGGTTTTTTTGTGTTAACTCTATAGAGTTTTAGTTATTGTATTATTTATTATTTGGATATTAATAACTGCGTGGAGGTATTGTGTTATTCCTGTTGTCGTCAGTCATATATGGTTGCACTTATTATATGTGTGAGATAATGTAGTATAAGCTTCATATTGTCCGCCATACAAGGGAGATGTTGCCCGATTTTCGAGTAAGCATGGATCTCTGGGGGCGTGACATCCACATCCGCCTACATTTTTTCCCCCTTTGACACATATCAAAAACTCTCCCTGAGAATCAATATGATCAAAGACATCCAATGAAAGTCCTATACCTTTCATTGTGGTTCATGCTCAACCTTGAGCATTCATTGCCATGAAGATTCTCAATCTTCATTTTCTCATTAACCCAAAGAAAAATTAATCATGTTTATAAGGAAGACCTCCCCCTCAAAACATGCTCTAAACCTCTATCATTGCACCAACAATGATTTTTGAGTTTCTAAATCTTTAGGAAATCTCAGCATAAGATTATGAGGTTTCGAAATTCAAAACTTGAATCAAAACCTCTTCTTAATCCCATATTTTTCACCAAAACCATCTCCTTTTTTTATTTTATCATGAAATTCACCTAAATATACTCATAAAAGTATTCCAAAGTGTTAGGGATTGTTAGGCTATCTAAAATTGGGTTAATGGATTGAAATCAAAAAATTTCAGTCGTGCCAATCGATTGGTGTTGGGTCCCAATCGATTAAACCATGACTTAATCGATCAAATGATCAATTATGGCTACCCTTAATCGATCAACCAATCGATTACGCGAGCTTCTGTGCTCGCAGAAAATCTTCACCAATTGATTGACCAATCGATTGGTGTATGTCCTAATCGATCACCTGATCGATAGGGAGTTTCCAATTTCTAAAAATAAATTTAGATCTGAATTTTAGAAATTCCTAAATAATTCTATAAAATTTGAAAAATCATGAAATCTTGTGTAGACATTATATATGACATATACTATCCTAGAAAAATTATTTTCTATGAAAATATAATCCATTTTCAAAGATTAACATAAAATTGGAAACCTTGAAAAAACTTTAATGTTTCACTCCATTTTGCAACCATTTTTATCAATGATCAGTTCTATCAAAAGATAGTTTTCACCAAGATTTTCCAAAATAGTTTTGAAATAGTTTTCAAAAATAATTTCCAACCATATTCTTTGGGATAAATACACATGACTTATACATTAACTTTTTCAATGATTGAAGTTCACTTAAATTCTTATTTTGATGAACCTAAGACTGAAATAGATGCACTTAGTCAACACCTTAAGTTTTGGCTCATCTTTCTAACATCTCACTTATATCTAATGTGTTTTAAAACACATATAAGTCAACTTATGATCTTGTAAAATGCATTGTCATGTTCTCCCTAAATTAAAGGGTTCAGACATTTCTAACTAAATATTATAACCTTTGATTATTTACCTAGGATAACAATTAATATCAATGTCCTTAAATTCAATATAATGAAATAATGTATGATAATGATCATGGCATCCATCATATGAATACTTTATAAAAACCAAAAATCATTTTAACTAAATGATGCATGTATGACACGACATATGATATTTTCATAATAAAATATGAATGATGAATCATACAAATCATGGTATTTTAGCTTTAAAAAAATACCTAAATTTTCTAAGTACTATTTCCTAATTGCTTAGTGTAACTAACCCTAATTGTCCTAGTTTTTTAAGAGAAAGTCAAAACTCTCAACTTGATATTGTTTTTTTTTTTAATTCTATCCTAGTTGTGCTAATTTTATCAAGTTTGATCTTCTAAAAATATAATTTGGTACAATTTTACTCCTAAAGAGTAAATAATGAAACATCCTTCTCATTTTCAAGGGTAATAACTCCTTGAAAATACCCTAAAGTGTCAACCTCATCAAGGTTGAGTTAACTACCCTTCCAATTTGAGTTGATACTCTCTAAACTTATCTAGGGTGGGGCGAACACACTTCTAGTAACCCAAAATCTATTGGTGCTCCTTGGGTATTTTAGGTATTCACTAGGGATAACCTCCCTTGATACCTTCATAATGACTTTCCTAGATTTCTCGGAAGCCTTAGTAATGTTGATCTTATCTTGGTCAACTTTAGGGATGACCTCCCTTGTGATTTTGACTTGACTCCTAGACCTAGATTTGGTTCCATAATTATATGGAATACTATAATAGGATGACTCATTTTCTTTGGCCTTAGGTTTGTACCCCAAACCTCTCTTGCCCCTAGAGGGTCCTAGTTTTCCCAAACTTATGTTTTGGTTTTTTGATCCCTTAAATAAATTTTTTATTTTCTTGAGGGATTTTTCTAATTTTTTAAATTTTGACCTCAAAACTTGATTTTCCTTAATTACATACTCCAATTTTGATGTTCTAATATTTCCTAGGAGATTTTTCTTCTTGGCCTTGATTTTTGTAAGTCTTCCATTTGATGTCCTAAGTTGTTCCCTATCCTTAGGTTTGGTAGTCCTAGCATGAAAAGCTTTATAATTCTCCTTATATTTTTCATGCATTCTATTTTCATGATAAATAGCATTAAAATGATAAAATTTATCTCTGGCATGTATTTTATCATGATTAAAGAAAATACCATTAACTAATGGTCCCTTAGGAGTATTCTTGGAAGCTCCCCCTTGGTTTGAGCTCATTTTCTTGGCTTTGGTCAAGTCCTCTCTTTTGGACATTGATTCAAGTAATGCCCCTTTTGTTTGCAAGAGAAACACACAATGTGTTCGTTGCCATTGCGTACCACAGGTCCGACCTCATTTGATTTTTCTATGGTATTGGGTGGCACTTGACCCTTCTTCTTGGTTAATTTTGGATACTTACTCTTGCAATGCCCTTTTTTCCTACACTCAAAGCAAATGATATGTTAAAATTGTTATACCTTTGCCTGTAGGGGTGGCACATGACTCTTCACTCGATCCGAAGATGTAGAGGCTTCTTCTTGTTCCCGAGTCAATGAGCTTCGCTCCCTCTCAATCCTTGAGGTGGAGGCATCTTCTTGTTTCGGAGTCAATGAGCTTCGCTCCCCCTCAATCCTTATGGTGGAAGCCTCTTGAATTTCCTCCTCGGCCAATGCTTCTTGAATTTCCTCCTTGAATGTTAAGCACGGTTCAACCTTCGAATCCTCTTCCTTTAATGAATCTCCCTCTTCAGATTTGGCTTGATTTGGCAAGATGGAGGGATCTTTATGAAACTTTGCCAATTTGCTCCAAAGCTCCTTGATGTCTTAATAATCTCTAATTTTGTCCAAGATGGTGCTTGGCAATAGATTGACCAACAATTTGGTCACTTTGCTGTTAGCCTCGCATCTCTTGATTTGTTCCTCATTCCGCTTTCCTTTGTTGCTTGTTGGACCTTCAAAACCTTCCATTAGAGCAAACCATTACTCTATCTCTATCATGAAGAAATTTTCAATCTTTGTCTTCTAAAGATCAAAATTTGCTCTATCGAAAGGTGGAGCCCGGATGTCAGAGCCGAACTCCATTTTTGAAGTTGAACCCTCTTGTTGATGACTTCTTGAAATTAGAATTTCTTCAACTTCTTCTTCTTTCTCTAGCTCTTGCTCTCTTGGCGATGAGTCCAAAGAAGTGTGACTTGACTCTGATACTACTTGTTAGGACTGATAGAAGAGCTAGAGGGGGTGATTAGCTCCGATTTTTGCTCGGTGAAGATTTATCGCAGTAGAAACTTGAGCAATGCTAACACCTCGGATTTTACTTGGTATCCACCTCCTTAAGGTGACTAATCCAAGGATCTGCTCTTCCTCACTCTCTCTCACACTATGAAAGATCTCCTTTGTTTAGGTGGAGAAGCCTCGTACAAGCTTACAATGAGAAACAACAAGAACACAAGCAAAATATAGATATAATTTTACAAGATTTATATAATGATGATTTCTTTACTTCTTTTACTTTCTTCTAGCTTGTAATCACCCCTTGATGACTGGAAATGCAACAGTACTTGTCCCCAAAAAGCTCACAAGAATGGATAAAGAAGGAGGAGAAGAAGTCCGCTTCAAACCTCCGTGAAAACCCTATATACCCGCGACCTACCCAATCAATCACCTAATCGATTATCATGTCAGATTAGTCATTCAATTGCTATTTTTGAAGCTTAATCGATTAGCCAATCAATTAAGAAGATCTTAATAGATTTCTGAATCGATTCAGCACCTTTCTATGCTCTTGCGCAATACAGTCGTAATCGATTGATCAATCAATTACGGTTCTCCTTAATCGATTGCCCAATTGATTTAGAGGATGTTTCATTGGTTACCCAATCAATTCAGCATGCTTCTATTCTCACGATAATCCTGTGTCAATCGATCACCCAATCAATTGACAGGCCCCTTAATCGAACACTCATTCGATTAAAGACCTTTTTGTTCTCGCGCAACAACAACCCACTTGATCGATTGGCACCCTAACATAAGTTTAGGGTTCCCTTTCCTAACCCTGGTCAACCTTGACCTGTTAGGACTTTCTCACCATGTGTCCAATCACACATTTGGCCAACTTGGACTTTCCCTTACCTAGTTCCCAACTAGGGCTTTCCTCATACCAACATACGATCTCCCCGATCCACTTGGACTTCACAAAGTCTCACTAGGTGTGTCTAGTCTCATTAGGACTTTTTCTATACCAGCATGTGTTCTCCCTGATCCACCTGGACTTCAACTAGTCCCACTAGGTGTGTCTAGTCTCACTAGGACTTTTCCTATGCCAGCGTGCAATCTCCTCAATCCACCTAGACTTCACATAGTCCCACTAGGACTTTTCCCGTGGTAGCGTGTGATCTCTCCGATCCACCTGGACTTCACCTAGCCAAGTCTCTAGTCAACCTTGATCCACTTTACTCACATAATGTTCCAACATCATTGTCAAACATCGAAACTCAAGCTCACCCGAGCCTAGTCAAACTAGGTCAACCCTGACCTAACGAAGATTGCACGAACAAACTATCAGGCCCTAGAGGCTCATGCTTGCACAAAAATCAGGCAGCATCTCCCCTGTACGGCGGACAATATGAATCTTACATATATACACATCTTGTTGGATCGAGAAAACCGATAGAGGGGGGGTGAATATCGGAAATCATTTTTCGGAAAACTTAGAGTAAGTACGCAGCGGAAATTAAAAATCACAACACAGAGACACAGTCGATTTTACTTGGTTCGGAACCTGTGTCGACTCCTACTCCAAGGCCCACGGTCGTTGACCGTTTACTTTGGGCAATTCTATATTTGGCACAAAAACAGTTTACAAATATTGAATACAGAGTAAGTGCAGTAAACTTTAACAATTAAGAAAAAGATGCTCTTCTTTTACCGACGTCCGATTGTAGGTTAACTTTTTCGGAGCAGCGGGACGTCGTCGACTCGAGTTGGGCAGTTTCCGGAGCAAGGCGCGAGAGCAGAAGAGCGTAGAAGCGTTGAACCAATTGATGTCCTGAAGCCTTGGTCGAGGGCCCTTTATATAGGGCCTGGGGGCGCCCGGGACGTCGGGGGCGCCCCCCCCCCCCCCCACGTGGCCTTTGATCTGCCAAAGTCTCGGTCAGCGTCTGATCCCTTTATCTTCGGGATCAGCTTTGACCGGGGCGCCCGGAGCGCTCGGGGCGCCCGGATTGAGTGGGTCAAAGTCTTATCTTCTGGCTTCGAAGAGAGCTGCTTCGGCAGTTGGTGCTGGGGGCGCCCGCAGCGCAGGGGGCGCCCGGAGCGCAGGGGGCGCTCGGGAGTTGTACTGTTTGAAGCTGCCTTTTTTACTTGTGTGTTTTGTGTTCACCTTGGGGGCGCCCGGGACACTCCGGGCGCCCTGGTCAGCTATTGCCTCACTCCTTTGAGGCTCTCTGAGCTGCAGACACTCGTTCCTTTGGTCCTGCATCCAGGGTTAGTCCAAAACACAACAAGACATTACTAGGTTAGTTTATACAACCTTAGCTGTCTTGGTTCTGACTTTGGGTCTCCAAAATGGAACCCTAGGTCGAACCGACGCCTACTGTTCCCTCGACGGGGAACGCGTCCTCACCTACTCCTCTCGGGAGAATTTACCTGATGCCAATCGTTCCTCTGGTTGGACTTTTGCCTGGTGGTCCTTTGCCAGGGCTTGGATGCCGAGCTGTCCTTCGCCCGGTGCCTAGCTGTCCTTCGCTAGGGCTTTGATGCCGAGTTGTCCTTCGCCCGGTGCCTAGCTGTCCTTCGCTAGGGCTTTGTTTCCTAGCAGCCCTTCGCTAGGGCTTTGTTTCCTGGCAGCCCTTCGCCAGGTGCCTAGCAGCCCTTCGCTAGGACTTGGTTTCCTGGCAGCCCTTCGTCAGGTGCCTAGCAGCCCTTCGCTAGGACTTTGTTTCCTGGCAGCCCTTTGCCAGGTGCCTAGCAGCCCTTCGTTAGCCCTTTGCTAGGACTTTGTTTCCTGGCAGCCCTTCGCCAGGTGCCTAGTTGCCCTTCGCTAGGACTTTTCCTGCACACTTAGTGAACATTGTTAGATCACAAATAATCTTAACTTTGAATCCTTTGCCAATATCAAAACAAGGTTCGATATGGTGCTTCCTGCACCAACAATCTCCCCCTTTTTGATTTATGGCAACACAATTCAAAGTTAAGTAAAAATTATAACGGTTTAAGCACGAATGTTTAAGACCAATGAAACATAGCAATTCTTAAAAGTCTAAAACCAATGTAATTTGAACAGAAAAAT
>JAGFNQ010002273.1:690270-798501 GCA_024364735.1 Boesenbergia rotunda
CATGCTTTAAGTATAATGATACATGAACATGAGGCATACAAAGATAAGCATATGAATATAATCATGCAACATTTCATGTAATCTAAAACACATAATCACGATTAAGAGCTAACTTAATCTATTTCTCCCCCTTTTTGACAAAAATCACAAAAGGGAGTGACAACACTCAAGCGAGGAATGAGTCATGAGATAAGTCAAGATAGACCCTAGTAATTCTCCTCCTTGGATAATGGAATCTACCATCCCTTGATAGACATGTACCCGTTAAAGGCTTGCTCCCCCTAAAGCCTTGCTCCCCTTGCATCATTGCACCAATAATGTCCTTGATTCATTGTGAAGGCAACAACAACAATTCTTAGCCATCAATACAGATTAAAAAAAAAATCCGAGCCTCTTCCCATAACGTAGCAACCTTGCGTGTCAACTTGAATCCAATGACTCTCTTGACCAATCCTATTATCCAAGATAAGATTACATGCAGGCCATATCACTTTCAATTGATACAAGGTATCAGAGAACTCACAGGGTTCAAAGGACGGACAAAACTTCAATTTCAGCACAAAACAGAGTCACCCGGTCGACCTCTGGTCGACTGCTACCAGTCGACTGGTACAGTGCCAGTCGACTGGTAGCTGATAAATGCAGTTTTCAGCTCCCGAAATTCAGAAATGCAGAAATAAATGTACAGTGATCGAAAAATTCTGAAATTTCACCCCAACATTTCTTAAGTTACCCACTATTCATGAAAAATAATTTGAAAAATATATGCACCTTGAAATAGTGGTTTGATACAAGTTTTGAAAAGTCTAGAAAAATACCTGATACTCATGAAACTATGTATCAATCTAGGCACCAACTATAGCCATCAATTAAAAGACCTATGCTATGCTATTCTATGGGGATTAGGAAATGTGTTCAAGGCAAATTTAAGATTCATGATCAAAGATTACCAAGAATACATGGATATGACCATAAGTAAGACTCTTGTCTTAACCAACAAGGAGACTCCCCTTAATCCATTATGCCATTAAAAATTCATACTGATCATAAAATAGGGCTGATGGCAGCAAGAAAAATAAGAGTATAGATTTTACCACTGCCAAAGTGAATATACGTATCAAACATAATCCAAACAACTCATATGATCACCAACCCCAAAAATGACGAAACTACTTCATAACTGCAAATAGAGTTTTTACAAAACTAAAAACACATAAACAGAAGTGAAATCAACCATAGCCAGGTAAATAAGGTGCCATCCAAATACATCAACCAGAAAGACCTGCGTCCGAGATACAATGTATGGACTAATAAAACAAGGCAACTCAATCTACTCGTCGCGCAGGCGGAGGAGGTGGAGGATACTGATGAGAGATCTGCATAGCACGTAGCACTCATACATCTCCAGCTGACGCTGGTTATAGATGATGTGACGCTGATCCTCCACGGTCCACCGGTCATATGTCGCCTGACGAAAGTCACGAAACTCCTGATAGCCCTGGCTGACCATCTCCTCCAAATATGTAACCCGCTCAACAAGAGAGTCGGGGTACCGAGCATTAGGCATAGGAGCATCTCCAGGGGCATCCTCAGCTCCAGCGGCATCCGCAGCTCCAGCGGCATCCTCAGGTACAGCAGGGGCGTCCTCCTCGGCCGCTAAAACAGCATGACGAGGAACCTGAGCCTTCCACATCATGACTCCCCATGACAGACAATCTTGGCGAGTTTAAGATGCAGTTCCCCTATTTGACTATATTGAGGGGATAGTTTCTTAATCTCACCCCTAGATGTATCAATTCCTTTGGATGCAAAGTACTCTGTCAAAATGTGGTCAAAAAGGCAGATAGAGTTTTCCCTGGATCGGACCTGAAAAGTGTAGGATGGAAAGAAAGACATGCAGGGCAACGTCTATGTCAAAATGTTGCTCAAGAGCATACATCATAACAAGATGCGGGAGTCGAATGACAGACCGTCCCCGGGTGACAAGAGGGAGAATGCAGTCTAGAATGATGCGATACCATATGTACTGGACTACCCCCATGTTTGTATGCTCAAAGATGTTCGACGTGATGGGTCGAGGACGGCCAAAATAGTGGCGATGAATAAGATCGACGGTGACATGAGAGAAAGAACCCGTAATGCGGCCAGGCATGGTCGGAAAGCATGTAAATGGGTTGGCCGACTCACGACACTGTAGAAAGTGACGAAGACTGTCAGGATTGAACTCAATCACTACTCCCCCTACAGTAGACTCAAGGTTGTGCTCATGACCACCTATGGAACGTAAATTTACAAAAAATTCCTTAAGGAGTGTGACATTGACATCGGTTTTGCATCCAGTCAATTTGTTTAGGTGGTAGTAGTCAATTATTTCAATGAGGTGTGGGGTTCTCTCTTGAAAATATGAACGATTTAGATACCGGCAATCCATCAAATGGAACTCGGTATCTTCAAACGTTCTTTGAGCGGCCGCAGAGTAGAACCTAGGCACACGCACCCCCGGTCTAGGAGGAGAGGGTTGCTGGGAGCTTCCCTCTCCTTGACGACGAGGTGGTGGAGGGGATTGCTGGGAGCTACTCTTACCCTTTTTGGATGCAACACGTTTTTGCCTAACCCTTCGTTCCATGATGGTTGAGAGTAGGAATGTATAGCAAAATCGTCCAAAAGCCAATAGGTGCCCAAGCAACACCTTTACAAACCCTAATCTCACTCAAAAGGGATGGAGAAGATGGAGTAGGAGCAAAACCTAGGGCTTGGAGGGGTTGGGGAAGTTCGGCAAGCTCAAAGAGAGAAGGGGCGTCGAAGAGGAGAAGTAGATCTAGGGTTTTAGGCGACCGGTCGAGTGCCCCTTTATATAGAAAATCGCCAGTCCAGTCGACTGGGATGGTCCCAGTCGACTGGCTCCAGTCGACTGGGGTATTCCCAGTCGACTGCCCTTCAGTTTTTCTTGTGTACAGAGTCCGGTCGACCTCCCAGTCGACCCCTAGTCGCCTGCCACCAGTCGACTGGTATCTGAGCCAGTCGACTGGTGGCTGAATTTCAGCCCTCTTTGGTGAATTTCAGAAATGTCATAGATATTCCAGAAAATTCGAAAAATCTTGAAATTTTGCAGACATCTTTCCTACACCATGTATGATCAAGGAAAAATAGTGCAACATGAAAATTCAAGATAGTTTAGGAGTTTGGTACAAACTCGAGAAGTGAACTTATTTGATACACTTTGTACCAAACTCAAGATCTGATTTGAATTCTTATAGAGGTTGATTACACACTAGCATGAATACACCCCAGAAATGGTTTTAAGCCATTTAAAATGTCCAACCATGATCGATGGGCAAGATATCCATAAATTGAACATTTGCTTTCCCCATGGTTGGTATTTAACATTCAATATTGATACACATGATATTTCATCAACATGCCACAAGCACAAGTGAAATATGAGCATCATCCCCTAGCATCCCACAATATAGCAAAGTGAAAACACAATCAAGCCAACCTATAGTCCTTGTGAGATGTATTTAAGTGCCTCCATGCTAAGGGATCAAGTAATACTAAATTCCTAGAATTCCACAAAGCACATACCAAGTTCCCTCCGAAGTGTGGTGAATTCGGCCTCGGGTAGGGGTTTGGTAAAGATGTCGGCAAGATTCGATTTAGATTCAATATAATGTAATTCAATATCTCCTCTTGCCACATGATCTCTAATGAAATGATGCTTGCCCCACGGGCTGGATCGGATGGTAAGGCGCCTGGTCGATTTGGTCGAGGTCACAGGTTCGAGGGTCGCCAGTTGCGCACGGGGATAAAACCCTGGTCTGCTGGCATTAATTCCCTCGACCCCAGGCGCCTCACCACACCAGACATAACCGTGATTTACCTCCTCCGTGTTGGTCCTGGGGCGGGCTGGCGGGGGTCGCTGAGGTGGCGGATCCACCGTTTTTTTGGTCTAATGAAATGATGTTTTATCTCAATGTGCTTGGTCCTAGAGTGGTGTACCGGATTTTTGTCAAGTTGATGGTACTCATATTGTCACATAGGATTTTGACCTTGGAGTAGTGAAACTCATAATCTTCTAAGGTGTGCATCATCCATAATAATTGAGCCACACATCCTCCTAAGGCTACATATTCGGCTTCGGTAGTAGATAAAGCAACACATGGTTGCTTCCTACTACACCAACTTACTAGGGAGGATCCAAGGAATTGGCAACCACCACTAGTACTTTTCCTATCTAACTTACACCCGGCATAATCCGAGTCGATATATCCTATTAGGTCAAAGTTTTGATTCCTAGGATACCAAAGTCTTACATTTAGGGTGCCCTTTACATATCTCAAGATTCTCTTGACCACCACTAAATGAGATTCTTTGGCACAAGATTGATACCTAGCACACATACCTACCGCAAAAAGTATATCCGGTCTACTAGCGGTTAGATATAGTAAGCTATCAATCATACTCCTATATTGTTTAGGATCAACTATTTCCCTTCAAGGTCACTATCAATTTTAGCATTTGTACTTATTGGAGTAGATGCCACCTTAGCATTTTCCATACCAAATTTGGAAATCATTTCTTTAGCATATTTTGTTTGATATACATGAGTTCCTTCATGTGTTTGTTTGACTTGAAGACCTAGGAAAAATTTTAACTCCCCAACCAAACTCATTTCAAATTCATTTTCCATATGTTTAATAAATTCTTGAAGAAAATCATCATTTGTTGACCCAAAAATGATATCATCAACATAAACTTGGGCAACAAATAAATCATTTTCTCTAGATTTAATAAACAAGGTTGGGTCAATTGTTCCTCTCCTAAATCCCTTAGACACTAGGAAGGATGAGAGTCTTTCATACTAAGCCCTAGGAGCTTGTTTTAACCCATATAGAGCCTTGTTAAGCTTATAAACATGGTTTGGATAGTCTTGACTCTCAAATCCGGGTGGTTGCTCTACATAGACTTCTTCCTTAATGATTCCATTTAGGAAAGCCGATTTTACATCCATTTGGTAAAGTTTGAAATCCATGTAAGCGGCATATCCTAATAGGATTCTAATAGACTCTAATCTAGCTACCGGGGCATATGTTTCATCATAATCGAGCCCCTTAACTTGATTGAAGCCTCTAGCAACCAATCTAGCCTTATTTCTAGTGACCTTACCTTGCTCATCTAGCTTGTTCCTAAACACCCATTTTGTTGTTACAATTGTATTTCCATCGGGTCTAGGAACCAAATCCCATACTTTACTCCTTTCAAATTGATTTAGCTCTTCTTGCATTGCCAAAATCCAATCATTATCACCTAGGGCTTCATCAATTGATTTCGGTTCAAAGCTAGAAATTAGAGCTATTTGACTAGCATGTTCCCTAAAGTAGGATCTAGTTCTCACTCCTTGATCAATATCTCCAACTACTTGATCAATGAGGTGATTGTGGTGATTCCTTAACGTTCTAGAATGAGTGACATCAACATTTTCACAATCATCATTTCTCCTTTCATCATCCGATTCTCCTCTTCCTCCCCCTTGATCATTGCTTTCCAATTGTAAGTTTTGAAAAACTTGGGTTATCTCCTTTTGTCTAGTTTCTATGTCCTTATCAATAGGAGATTTTCTAGGGTAAGTGTTAGAGGATTCATCAAATTCAACATTTGATGATTCCTCAACTACTTGGGTTCTTTTATTGTACACCCTATACCCCTTACTAGTGAGTGAGTACCCAACAAAAATGCCTTCATCCGCCTTAGCATCAAATTTTCTCAAGTCATCCTTTGTGTTTAGGATGTAAGCCTTACAACCAAACACCCTAAAGTAGTGAATTTTGGGAATTTTCCCATTCCATAATTCAAAAGGTATTTTTCCTAAGAATCTATGAATCACAACCCTATTTTGAATGTAGCAAGCGGTGTTAACCGCCTCCGCCCATAGATAGGTGGGAAGAGAGTATACATTCAACATAGTTCTAGCCGCTTCTTGTAGAGCCCTATTTTTCCTCTCAACTATTCCATTTTGTTGGGGAGTCCTAGGGCATGAAAATTCATGCTTGTATCCCATTTCTAAGCAAAAATTAGAGAAGTTTGAATTCTCAAACTCTCCACCATGATCACTCCTAATCCTATTGATTTTCAAAGTTCTTTCATTTTCTACCCGTTTGGTAAAGCTTATGAGAATTGCTAAGGTATCATCCTTATGTTTCAAAAAATAAAGCCATGTATATCTAGAGTAATCATCAATGATAACTAAGCAATATTTATTTCCCATCAATGAAGGAGTACTATGACAATCAAAAAGATCTAAATGCAATAATTCCAAAGGTAATTTAGTGCTTACTAAAGTTTTACCTTTGTGTGAAGACTTTGATTGCTTACCTTCTTGGCATGCATCACACATCTTATCTTTGACAAACTTCACTTTAGGTAAGCCTTTTACCAATTCCATTTTAGCAACCTTGGCTATATTTTTCATGTTGGTGTGTCCAAGTCTTCTATGCCATAGCCATCCTTCATCTTCTTTTGACATGAAACACTCAATAGATGGGTTAGAAGCATAAGAGAGATTTATGTAATAAAGATTTTGCCTCCTAAACCCTTCCAAGACACCATTTTTCAACCCTAATTGCCTAACCAAGCACTTATTGGTATGGAATTCTACTTGATACCCGGAATCACATAATTGACTCACACTAAGCAAGTTAAACTCCATATCCTTGACTAGAAGGACTTTATGAATTGTGATAGTAGAAGATACCTCAATTGTACCTCTACCTATAATTTTGAGCTTTCCACTATTTCCAAAGGACACCTTCCCTTTCTTTGTGTATTTGATTTTTGAAAACTTGCTCACATCCCCGGTCATGTGGCTTGAACATCCGCTATCCAAGATCCACATGCTTGTGTCCTTCTTTTCTTTTACCTAGACAACATAAAACACATCACTCTTAGGTACCCAAAGGTTTGAGTCACTAACATTTTTGAGGTATTTCTTAGGCACCCATGCTTGTTTTACCTTGCCCTTAAGGTTTGAACCCTTTGCATTTTTTACATCCTTCTTTGGAACCCACACTTGTTTCACATTACCCTTGACACCCTTTTTCTTGGATGATCCTTTTCTATTTACAAGGGAAATATAGGAGACTTCTTTATCTTTATATCCTAGCCCGACCTTCCTATAGGCAACCCTTTGACTATTTAGGAGCAAGTCAAGTCCTTTTGATCCAATTGAGAATTTCTCTAAGCGCTTCTTTAGATCAACAACTTCCTCCTTTAATTTGATGTTCTCCTCATTCACTTTACTTACATCACATGATTCCTCTTTGTCCTCCTTAAGGGTCCTAATTTCTTCCTTTAGCCCCTTGACCTTAGTTTTTGACCTAACCAAAGCATTCTTAAGATATGCAATAGTATCATAAAGAAATTTTTCTTTGGGAGAATCCATTACCTCATCTTCGCTAGATGATGATTCATCGCTACTTGAGTTCTCTTCTTCGCTTGATGTGTCTTGATCACTTTGATGTGCCATTAATGCCATGTGCCTTGTGATGTGGCACAACTCCTCTTCATCATCCGATGATTCGCTACTTGAATTGTCCCATTCGGCTTGAGCCACCATCACTTCTTTCTTTTTCTTCTCTTTCCTTTTGTGTTCTTTTTCTTCCTTCTTTTTCAACTCCGGGCAATTCGTCTTGATGTGCCCTTTCTTGTTGCACTCATAACACGTGACATTATGAATGGAATTAGAACTTTGACTACTCTTACCTTTTGGGGATGTGAACATTTTTCTCACATCCCTTCTTGTAAATCTTTTGGATCTTCCCATCATCTTCTTCACATAATGTGCTACTTCTTTTGCGGACATTTCTTCCTCACTATCCGAGGAGTCTTGCTCGGATTCGGAAGAGGACACCTCCTTCTTCTCCTTCTTCTTGCTCTTCTTCTCTTTCTTTTCTACAAATAGAGCAATGCCTTTTTCCTTGGAAGACAAGTTAGTTTGTTCATGTAGTTCGAATTCACAAAATAATTCATCAACTTTGACAATTGAAAGATCCCTAGACACTTTGTAAGCATCCACCATTGATGCCCATAAGGTAGTTCTAGGGAAAGCTTGAAGAACATACCTCACCAAATCTCGGTTCTCAACTTTCTCACCTATCACATGAAGACCGTTCACGATCTCCTTGAATCTTCCGTGCACTTGACTTACGGTCTCATGAGGCTTCATGGAGAAAGTTTGAAGTTGGCCGACAAGAAGATCCCTCTTGGCTCTTCTTGATTCACTTGACCCTTCATTCAACTCAATGAGCTTTTCCCAAAGCTCCTTTGCCGAGTTGAAAGGTCCAACCTTGTTTAGTTGTTCCTTTGACAATCCACATTGCAAAGTCGTGATAGCCTTGGCGTTTGCTTGAGCCTCTTTTCATATCTCTTTTGGCCACGCCTTGATCGGAAGAGTTTCTCCTTGTTCATTCGTTGGCTTCTCGAAACCTTTCACAATACTAAGCCAAGTTTCAAAGTCATTCATTAAGTAAAACTCCATCCTACCTTTCCAATAAGCAAAATCGTTCCCGTCGAAGTAAGGTGGTCGTGTGGTGCTATATCCCTCTTGATGAGCCATTCTTTATGCTTTGTAGATTGTTAGATCTTCCCAAAGCTAACCAAGGCTCTGATACCACTTGTTAGGATCTTTGCCCTAGCTAGAGGGGGGTGAATAGCTATCTTTCGATTTTCTTTCCTACAAACACGTTAGCGGAAGCAATACAAATAGAAATATGAAGGTAGGCAAGAAATCAATACTAACTCACTGATTTTACTTGGTATCCACCTCTTCAAGGTGACTAATCCAAGGATCCACACACACCACACAAAACCCTTCACTATGAACTTCTCCTTCTCAAGATCACACTTGAAGGTGGAGAAACCCTAACACAATGATCTCCCTCCTCTTACAAATGAAATGAAAGCTTGGAGGAGGAGATTGAGAGAGTTGTGAAGCTTGGAGAGCTCTAAAATGATCACACACTTCGTACACAAGGAAAGCCCCTTTTTTCTCCAAGATAAAACACTAGGTTTTATATCTTCGTCCGCGACTCCAGTCGACTACTCACTTACCAGTCGACTGGTAGGCTTCAACGGCTACAAAATATCAAATGAGTGCCTCAGCCGCCTTCGCAACGGTCGACCTCCAGTCGACTGGTACAGGACCAGTCAACTGGATCCAGTCGACTGGAACCAATTCCAGTCGACTGGCAGTCGACTGGTCGACCCTCCTTGGGTCGACTCGATTCTCTGTGTGTTGTGGTCCCAGTCGACTGACAACTTACCAGTCGACTGATGAAGCTGAGAAATCACATTTCAGCTTCCCTTTTCATCCCTTAGTCTTGACTCACGCCTTCAAACACCTTCCACAAGCCTTGTGCCTCTCTTGGATGCTTCCGAGTCCACGACTCCTCATCCTTGCACTTGCTTGAAGTGTTTCCATCGGCTTCGTCATACTAAGTCTCCCTTTTGCCAAGAGGTCACACCTCCGGGACTTCCTTTGCCAAGACTCTCTTCTTGGACTTCCCTTGCCAAGTCTTCCACCTGGACTTTCCTGCTTACTCAAAGCACACAAGTTAGAACACAAAACATTGCCTAACTTAAACTTGTTTAGCCAAACATGAAAACCATAATTACTTGGAGCAAGATTGCACCAACACATATGACTAGGAGACATCGCGAGGAGCCGAATGGCTGCTGGATGCGGGCTGACCGGGTGACTCTAAGCCTGACACTCAATATCTCTCTCTGGGACGACTTCAAATCTCATTAGATGGATCTCTCACTTGGGCCTCCCGACCCGAGTGGGCTGCCCTACCACGCCGGGTTGTCAAGGTCTCTCCATCGATGATCTGTCTCCCTACGATGCCACGTGGCCCGTCCAGGCTAAACCTAGGCATGGTCGGAATCAATTATCATTTTTTAAAGTTGTCATCCGGTATTTAACTTACGCTGACTAATCCTACGGAAGGCGAAGTTATGACTCGATCTTTAGATATACCATTGCTCCGGGGGCTAGATTTTGTCTTAGTTAATGTTGGACCAGGTAGACGAACCTAGGGTGATCGGTCCGATTCCACGGAAGTTTCTCACCGATCACCAGGGTAAATCGGGAAGCGCTCGCGATGGGCGGTCTAGAAGCCTAGCGTCCCAAGGTTCGCACCCCATTTGGAGGAAAAATTCCTACAAAATTAGATTGTCTTAGTTATAGCTTGTGAAGGTGGTGATGAAGGTTAATTCGTTAATAAACCCTATGCTTTATTTGATTGATCTTATCTCATGTCTACCCCTTTGCTTCCTTGCTACGTGGTTGTTTGGAGGGTTTTGTTAAGTCTCTTAGTTGGATTGAGGCTCAAGTACACGAAGATAGGAAGTTCCCTTTCCCTTTAGCTTATCTCTTGTTTTTTTTGACTGCACTCGCAAGTATTGTGTACCTTACGTGGTTGTGCATGGGCTAATCTCGTTTTATTTGTTTATTTGAATGGGCTTTGTTAAGACTTTTGTCTCAAGTTAGATTTATCTAATTTGTGTGCTAAGTTGTGTAGGGTCTATTAAATATACAAGTTGACTTGGCTGGCCAACGATTGGGATGATTTGATAGCTTGAGGTTTGTGAGATTGGAGAAGGATGATGCATTTGATGGATCGTGAGATGAGGAATATCAGAGCATGGCAAGTCGTGAAATAGATCTATTTAAGCAAAGGTAGAAGGATGACTAAGGTGGAGCCTGAGGGGTACAAGGGTAGAGGGTGGACGACAAACTTACGGGGATTTGACCTTAGATGTCGTTGAAGGGAGTAAGTATATATTGGTTGTTTGGCTAACTCAATACCTCAAGTTTGGTCTATTGGGGTAGTTTGATTAGGTCAGTCGATTGATTAGTAAGAATTGTTGATTGATGGTTTATACTTTGTCACAGATGTTTCGTTAACTCATCAAGTCGACTGAGGTCCTTTTGAAGCAAATAGAAGATTTTGGAGTTGACTGATACAGTCGATTGAGCTATGTTGATAGTGTGTAGAATGTTTTGGAGTTGATTGGCGAAGTCTAACTGGGCAGTCGATTATTGCTAGTTCAAACAGAGTCTTCGACGATGAAAGATTGAAATAAGATCTAGAGGATTAGTCCACTAATGATGAATCAACTTATGGTTGCTAGATCAACAAATGATTCAAATAAGATATAGAGGATTAGTCGAATGTTGTCTACTGATGGTTGCTAGATCAACAAATGATTTGAAAAGGATCTAGAGGACTAGTCGATTGTTGGTTTAGATCAATCAAAATGATAGTTTCGAGATGAAAGCTATAAAAGGATTCAATGGGCTGCGTATCGATGTGCCGTCTCCATTCAAAATCTCTTATTGTTTTGCTTTATTGTAGTTATTTAATTTATAATTGTTGATTATTATAAGAGATTTTTTCATCTCTAATGCTTATCTATAAAGGAGAAAGTATAGACGACATCGCGTGCATAGACCGTGCATATAACGACTTTAGAAAGTGTTGAGGGGTTTCTATGTAAAAATTTTGATGTGTATTTCTTTTATGTTCTTTATAACAATCAATCTAAACTGCCTTTCAAGATCGATAATGACAACTCAATTGATAGATGACTTGTTCCTTATTTACATTTGTTTGTCATTTTAATGTTCTTTTAGCCACATTGACTGTGTCTTCTTGTCTAGATTTTTCATTGTTCTCGGTCGTAAATAACCTAATGCGATATCATTTGGCTGAATTTTGTTATGATTGATCTCCTTTTTTCCGCATTTGGTCGTTTGAGTCATGACATTTTAGATTGGTGATTGATTACTTTGGTATTGTTAAAATACAAAAATTTTATATTAAGAATCTTACCGTACAAATTCATATGGACCAAGTGTAATTAGTTTTATTTTTATTATTTTTATTTTTATCAAGCTGTTTAAAATTTTATTTTTAAGATTTAATAGTTACGTTATAATATAATAATATTAAATATAAAAAAAATTAAATCAAAAAAAAATAATTAAAATTTATATGGAATTTATGCGACAGGATCTTCAACACACTAAATCCAACCTTGTTAAGTCTTTTCTTACCGGGCCCACAGTGAATTTATATGGAGTTTTGTGATTGTCTTCTTTTTCCTAGTTTCCATATTTTGAAAAAGAATTTCTTGCCCTTTGTGGGGTGTGACATATTCAGTGGAAAATTTAAGAAAACTCTCCAACATTAAATTGGGTTTTGCATGTACTCCCCAACTCAAAATTTCTTTGCATTCATTTTTTTATGGGATTGACAAGACAGTTTTGTATGTTATTTTTTTCAGTATAAAAGAGTAAAAATTCAATATACATTGTAAAGATTTGAGTATAAATTGTCTGAGATTGAGTACTAATTTAAGAAATTTGAGTATTATTTGAAAAAAATTTGAGTATACATTTTTTCAGTATATAATAAAAATTTCAGTACATATTGTAAAAATTTAAGTACGAATTAATTTAGATTGAGTATTATTTGAAAAAATTTGAGTATAAAATTTAGAAATTTGAGTATACATCATGATTTTCACAAGGGGTCATCGAAACTTTATACTCAAATTTCTTAAATTAATACTCGATCTCAAATAATTGATACTCAAATCTTTAGAATGTATACTGAGTTTTTACTCTTTTATACTCAATTCATCAGGGAGTAAATGTAAAAAATTTATCAAGTGAGGAGTGCATGCAAAGGTCAATTTGAAATTGGGGAGTTTTCTCCAATTAACTGTTATTTAAAATCTAACATATTCATATCAATGTTTTAAAAATTGGACAACATCAGCCGGTTCAACCAGGAACCTATCACTCAAGCGGTCCAATTCGACGCAAAATTGATTTTTTGAAACCTGGTTAAACCAAATAAATTGGCTACGATAGTGCTAATATCATTATATAAACCTGTACTTTTTTTTGTGAAGATTTTACAATACAATGATAATATTTTCAAACAAATATCAATGTGCATATTAAATTCATATATGGTGTAAATGACTTTTAGATATATTTTAAAATTTTAAGCATGCATTATCATATATATGGATTTTGATAAATTTTTTTTTTGAATTTAGTATTTAAAACTTAGAATATTATATTTAGAAAGTGATAAAAAATATACAGTATATGTGCAGCGTGTCAGTATTCATTTTGTTGAACCATCCATATGATTAGACCTACCTAGATGTCAGGTCATAATCGTTCGGGCCCTTAATCGAGTCAACAGGCTAGTAACGAGTATTCTAAGTAATTAGACTATAATTATTAATATTTTTGTGTTAATTAATTATTTAATAATTAATTAATAATTTTTTATATTATTATTCTTAACAATTGAAAAAAAGAGCTAGAGAGACGGCTCCTCGTTTGTTAGTTAATTTTTGATCATTTATTATTAAATGATTTTGTATGCTAGTTAATTATTTAATAATTAATTAATAATTTTTTTAATATAATTGTTCTTAATAATCATGGTCGGTTGACAATGATTTTATAAATTTATAAACTTATTTTTTTTAATATAATAATCTTGAATCATGTGAATCGTGAATCGAACTGTGAATCGGTAGTTTCAAATTGTGAACTATAACTATTATGGATGGTTAAGATTAACTATTGATCTGTCATGAATCGTTAAATTGGTGGTTTTAAAATGCGAACTGTCGATTCCGAACTATTATTGGGTCTACATAAAATGACTTCACCTGTCCAAACATTGATTCTAATTTCTTCTTTTCAATTTTTTAGACCTCCAAACCATTAAGGCCAAAGGGATCCATAAGTTGGCCATGGTAGTTTCCACAAGCGCAATGAATATTCCAGAGAGGAACACAGCTTGGTCATGTGGAGCCACACGGGAGTGCCACATACTGGTCTAAAAAAAGGCAGAACAACAAGCTCCATGGCCAAACCGTGTTGGTTGGCATGCCCGTGTCACTTGTACATGACAACCCTGATTTCTTGAAAGTGAGACAAGATGGCCATATCACTTGGCATGACTGCATCACAATGCTGAGAAGGTTAATGTGTTCTCCCTCACGAAACCCTAGTTGTGCCTCCTTTTTTTGATGCAGACAACTTTGAGAGGTCATAATTTTTGGCTCAATTGAATTACATGACCCATAATATAATAACTTTTGGCTCAATAGAATTACATTACCCATAATATATTAAATTGAAGCTTGTTCAAAGATCTACCGTTGATTATCAAGTTTAACCCATAACAACTTAATGTTAGACTCAAAAAATATCGTTTAAAGCATTTTCGAAGGCTCATACTTTATAATTAAGGTACAATGTTTTCTAAACAATAATGTTGGAAAGGCTCAAGATTGCGGGTGAAGGGGAAGAAGAGTGCATCATCCGAAAGGGGATGCCTTTTCAGAGATTTATATTGTTAGTGTCAGCCCTGAGAGTCAATCATAAGTTGAATGACTTAGGACATATTTTATTTATAATAGGCAATTTTTTTTGTTATATTTACTTTATTTTTGTGCTAGCTGAGTAAATATAATGTCCTAGAATAGTAGGTTCTAGTCTATAATATATCAATTGGTTATATATATATATATATATATATATATATATATATATATAAAACATTATTTTTAATTATTCTTAGTCAACAATTAATATACAAGGACAATATTAATATGAAAAAACTAACATATAGGTTAATTGATGACTTATTCTCACAAATCATAGATATAAGATATCAAATTTATACATGAGTATATATTAGAGAATCTGTACTGAATTGATCTACCATAAGAATTTTCATGGATTGTTATATGTCATAAACATTCTCATAGTGACTATTAGTATAAATAATCCTTAGACCTAAATATACTTTGTGCACTTTGGTATCGACAAACGTCACATGTTATAAGTTAGAATATAAAGTCGTTCACTGAGTATGCAATGAGTTATGTTGAGGGATGTGAGTGATGTAGATGAGATTTGTTCCTTCCATATAATGACAGAGATATTTGTAGTCCCCTTGATTAAGTGAGGCTATTGAAATGCATGGTCTTACTCAAATAAATCAATATGAGATATTAAACTTAATTGGTTAAGTTAGTTTACTTAGAGATCAAAAAATACATATATTGATGAGAGGATGACATAGTCTATGCCTTATGGATCAATTTAGATATCAAGGACAAAAAGACTAAGTTATGCAAGATAATGATCACTGACATGTTAGGTTGGATCTTGATATTTTCGTCACTTGGGTCGTAATGATCCATTACTAGATACCACTCATTGCTTGTGTATCTAAAATAGTTTAAGAAATACTGTTAAAGTTACGAGAATTTATTGGCTCACATACAAAGAGCATGTTGATTTGGAAATTGGTTTATTTTAGTTTGACTACAATAGTGTGTGTCTGAGCTTTTGAGTCTGAAATTGATTTCGGATCTTAAGCTTATTAAGTTAATGAGTTAATTCAATATATTTCCTTTCTTTTAAGGCTCAACCCCACTATAGAGTCTACTAACATAAACACTAATATCCATCTCTTTTAAGAGAGTAGGGAAAGAGTTAGTTTTATTCTCTTTGCCATCTTAAATAACCATTTCTTTTAAGAGGGCTGAGAAAGTGAATAGTTAGCTTTATTTGTTTTTTTATGATTGCCACCTTAAATAGCCATAGCTTTATTTTTTTTTATTGCCACCTTAAATAACCATCTCTAGCAAGAAGGCGAGGGACTCTTCAGTTCCTAAGTTCATGAGAAGAAGGAAAGGATGTGCTCGTGGGGTACCGTAGAGGCGTGGACATTCTGATCACACTCGGATTGCCTGGACTAGCAGACTTTCGAGGGTTGTTCACGCATCAAAGGTAACAATCTTATTTGCTAGAGTAGTTCTACAATCTTTGGAGGGGTCAATTTTCGCTGCGTTTTGATTTATTTTTCGCTATAAATCCCTACATACACATCCCTTGACACCATTATCGACGGAACGAAGAGCAAAACCATCATATTAATGAGATGTACACTAGGACACATTACTTGGTAACCTCCCTCACTTCTCTCCTTTTCCACCACCCCCGCAGTTTATTTTTCACTAAGGGCAATGCTTGTTCAAGTTTTTTTTTGGTTTGTTTTATTCCTTTCTTGGTTTAGTTTTGCTTATTTCATCATGTTTTTATTTATGTGTTACATTATCATGATTACCATGCCATTATGCATTTACTTATTTGTTTCTTATAGCACAACATTAGCATAATAAACTATATGTTTTCATGAAAAATATGATCATATCTTTAGCTATTTATTTCTTTCTATTTTTGGTAGCATGACATGAGCGTTGTTGGGTAGAAAAGTTTTAGTGTTGGGCTATCTGTTTAGTATCTTTCTTTCACTTGATGTTTGATCTTGATAGTTGATATATTCGAGAATAGTTTTCATTCATACATTGGACTATTACCTTGGCTTTCTTGGTGACTTGCATTTTAGTTACTAGAGAAACACTCGGGTAGTGAATCTCATGAAAAAAAAAGAATTTTTTTTTGTGTGCTTTTAAAGGCGTGAAAAAATGATGAAAAGACTTGTGTTGGATCATGAGTGGAAACGAGATGGTCCTCTTTGAAACACAATGATTTGGAAAAAACTGAGTTAGGAGACCTTTTAAGATCCTAAGGTTATTGGGGAAATACTTGTTAGTTTTTTTTAATGTCGAGTGCTCCTTTACGACTTTGTGTAGACAATGCAAAGCATTAGGGGGGACGATCTTTGTGTGTGATAGGTAAAGTTTCTCTTGCGCCGGAGACTTTGGGAACACAATTGCAAAACAAATTGACTAAGATTGATAATTGGCACTTTAGAGTAAAGCCACTTTGCAGTCCGCATGAAGAACTTTCAGGTTAGGCCACATTGAGATAATTTATATATCTTTACTTGTTAATGAAACCACTAGATAGGATTAGATAAATTCATTAGGGATTATGTTATATCATTCATACACATGAGTTTAAATTGCAGGTTTTGATTAAGCACAAACAAAAGTTTAAGTCAGAGAACATTGATGTGTGTGTTTCGTGAATAGGTTTTCAGTATTATTTTGCATGCATTTTGTTTTATTACACGAACATATTTTGCATACTTTCAACATTTTTGCATTATCTTAATCTTTTTAGTTTAGAGAACTACTCTTTGTGCAATTTTATTGACAATACGTGAACTTGAAGCGTTATTAGACTCGAAGCGTGCATACCAACATGGTGTATGATCTGACAATGTCCCTTGACACAGTTGTGCATCACATGTGGAGCGGCACAAGAAATAGAGCAATAATTTGATTCCCAACATCCTGACATGATTGTGATCTTGTTGGCGATAATCAAGAAATTTCCAGAGTTGAACACGGTTTAGTCATGTCCCTGACATGATTTGGTCATGTCCCCTAACACAATAATGTTCGACCAATATTAGATTTCCATCATGCCACATAGTTAGACCGTGCTTCCCAACATGGTCGTGGTTTGGTGGTGGCCACCCCCTCATTTTAAGAAAATTTGTATTTAAGGAAAGTGCCCTAACATTTTAGGAATGTTTGTTAAGTCTTAGTTATTGGATATTATTATTATCCCTATTAGGTGGGTTTATTTGTAAGTTGCACATGTAAATACAATCTGAGTCCTTAAAGTGATCTAACTTATGCTTATTGGGTTTCGGATTATTGGATGCGGGTTCAATGTATAGAACCTTTTAGACCAATCTGTTATTATCTATGGGCTGATAACAGATTAGATTTCTATATAAAAGGGAGGTCCCCAAGGGTCTAGAGATTATCTTGACCTAATTTCTTGTTCCCCATTGACAAGAAACTTTACGGCGCCGTCAACTCTAAGCCCCTTGGAAGATTCTCCTTCCTTCCGCTGCATTTTCTTCCATAGGGATCAAGCCGAAGACGCCACGACAAAGAGGCTAATCAATCAGGTTTTTTATCTTTCGGTTTATGCCTTTTATTTATGTTATGTCATGATTCGATGAAACAATAGATCCATGCTTATATATATTATGTTTTCTCTTCGAGTTCTTATTTGGTTTTCTAGAATTCATGCGGTTAGAAGAAAACACAATGTTCTATCAATTGGTATCAGAGCATTGATTTTGTTTCATCGTTTCTATGGTAATAAAGTTTAATTTTTTTTTCGTCGATTTATTGTATGTATGCTAGATTAAGTTTTCCTAGTATAATATAATTTTTATCGCCGAAAATCATGTAAAAGAAAATTCTAGGATAGACTTGTTTTCTAAGTTTTTTCATATTTTATGCGAAAAAATACGAAAACGGTGGAAGAACCGTCATGTTTAACCAAATTTTTTTTTAGATTAAATTGTGATGGTTTAATCGATTGGATTGGTCAATCAATCGATTATCAAGTCTAAAATTATGAACAGAATAAATTTGATTTAATTGATTGTACAAATTTATTTTAATCGATTATCGTCTTAAATTTGTGATAAGATGAATTAGGAATTATATCGATTAAAATTTTTTTATCGATGAAAATTTCTTTCATGTGAAATATTTTTTTTCACGTCGAAAAAAAATTGTTTCGTAGAAACAGTAAAGTGAATTTTATATATATAAAAGACTAATGCATCAAATATTTTTTCTTGATGAAGAGATTAAATAATATTATTTAATATTATTTAATTATAGAACCATAAAGAAATTCTAATTTTTAAAGGAGGGTTCTATATATGATATAGTTGTATATATTAAGCTTTTAGATCGCTTGGGATAATCAATTGGATCATACCATTTGATTATCATATAGTGTCAATCGATTAGTGAGCTTAATTTTGAGGTATCAAGACTAATAAAAAATAGTATCTGTTTGATTAAATATCTAGAATTTTCTTGGGTCTATCTACACAACGTGCTACTAAATTGAACTATTGTGTCGGCATAAAGGAAAACACCTTAGGTCGGTTTAGTATATTTTGTGTTGGTAGACGTATATCTATGCTAAGAGCAATCGGCCCAAAGGAAGGTTGTTTTTATGCCAGATATATGTTCAAGATAGTTTACAATTATTGAACATAATTTATTTTGTTCTGATCATGCACAAAATATGTCGGCCCAAAGGAAGACATATTGCGTGACAGATTAAAGTTGTTGTAAGCTATGGACCAAAATATAACTCATATAAAGTTTCATATTATGCACACAATGGGTCGGCCCAAAGGAAGACACATTGTGTGACCAATTAAAGGTTGAGTTATATCAGAGAGTACCGCTAACAAATTATATTTTAGTCTACACATTAAAATGCAATGTTGTATGTGGTATCTCATAAGGAGCCCATTTATATGCATTTAAAATTTTATTTATTTGCATAATTTTATTATATATATGTTCTTGGCTTTAGTTAAATCGTGAACTTAAATATTTTTTTTTATTTCAGTGGAATCTGTAACTGCCAACATTAATACCATCCTAACATTAACTGGTTCGAATTTTGCTGAATTGAAATAATACGTGTTCGTAGTCTTAGGCTGCATGGACTTGGACTATGCATTAAGGAATGATCGTCCCGCACCTTTGACCAGTGCTAGCACTATAGAGCAGAGGGCTGAATTTCAGTTGTGGGAGAAATCAAATCGCATGAGTTTAAGCATCATGAAGCTTTCCATACCGACACAAATAAAGGGTTCAATAACAGAGAGTGAAGATGCTAGGAGGTTCCTTAACCAACTGGCAGACCGATTCACCTTAAATGAAAAGGTCGAAACTACCACACTTCTTACGAAGTTAGTAACCATGCGCTACAGTAGTAAAGGAAATATAAGGGAGTACATTATGGAGATGTCCAATATAGCGACAAGTCTGAAAGCGCTAAACTCGATATGTTTGATAGTATGTTAGTGCATTTCGTCTTGATGTCTTTGCCTGTACGGTTCACTCCTTTTAAGATATCGTATAATACTCAAAAGGAAAAGTGGACATTGAATGAGCTTATTGCTCAACGCGTGCAAGAGGAGGGGAGATTGAAGATTGAAACATCTGAAAGTGCTCACTTAGCATCTGGTTCTCAAAATGCGAGCAAGAAGCGAAAGAGGATCAATAACAAAGGTAAGGGAAAGCAAACTGCAGATTCTGGAGGCAATGACCTTAACGAGCAAAAGAAGCAGGATAAGGAATCCACTTGTTACTTTTGCAAGAAGAAAGGTCATATAAAGAAAGACTGCCTCAACTACGCCAACTGGCGTGTAAAGAAGGGTAAACTTCTCAACTTTGTTAGTTCAGAAGTCAATTTAGTTATTGTACCCATTGACACTTGGTGGATAGATACTGGTGCTACTACCCACATAAGTATCACTATGCAGGGTTGTCTCAGGAGCCGACTTCCACTTGATGGTGAATGATACATCTATACGGGGAATGAAAAAAAGGTTGCAGTAGAGGCTATTGGTGTTTTTAGGCTTTATTTAGGAACTGATGTTTATTTGGATTTGGAGAATACATTCATTGTACCATCTTTCAAACGAAACTTAATTTCAATTTCTTGTTTGGACAAATCAGGTTATTCTTGTTCATTTGGAAATGAAATGTTTAGTATTTTCTATAATTCAATTTTGATTGGTAATGGTTCCTTGGTTGATAAGCTTTATAAATTAAACACCTTTACTCTTACGATTGACAACGTAATAATGCATAGTGTAGGTACGAAACGTAAATTGACCAATGAGAATTCTTCTGTGTTGTGGCATAGGCGTTTAGGACATATATCCAAACAACGCCTAGAAAGGTTAATGTCACATGGAATTCTTGATTCCCTTGACATGTCAGACTTTGATGTCTGCATAGAGTGTGTTAAGGGGCAGACAACTAACAAAAGGAACAAAGGGGCTAGCCGTTGTAGTGATGTTTTGGAGCTAATACATATGAATATTTGTGGACCATTCCCTAAGACATCTTGGAATGGACACATATTTTATTAGCTTCATAGACGACTATTCTAGATTTGGCTATCTGTACCTTATTCATGAGAAGTCGCAATCTTTGGACATATTCAAAATTTTCAAAGCCGAAGTTGAACTTCAACTAGGTAAGAAAATTAAAGCCGTCCGATCCGACCGTGGAGGGGAATATTACGGTCGATATGATGGATCAGGTAAACAACGTCCAGGACCTTTTGCAAATTACCTTGCTGAGTATGGGATTGTGCCTCAGTATACCATGCCTGGTACACCCAGTCAGAATGGTGTAGCTGAGCGTCGCAATCGGACCCTAAAAGACATGGTAAGAAGTATGATGTCTTTCACTTCTCTACCGGAGTCTTTGTGGGGCGAGACATTCAAGACTGCAGTTTACCTTCTTAATAGAGTACCTAGTAAGATAGTAACTAAAACCCCATTCGAGATGTGGACGGGTAGAAAGCCTAGCATTAGACATTTACACGTCTGGGGTTGTCCAGCTGAGGCTAGGCCTTACAAGCCTAATGAAAAGAAACTGGACTCAAGAACTGTTAGCTGCAATTTTGTAGGTTACTCTGAGAGATCAAAGGGGTATAAATTTTATGATCCATCTAATAAATCCTTCTTCGAAACAGGAAACGCCAAGTTTATTGAGGACAGTGGGAGCGATAAAATCAGGGAAGTATCTTTTGAGTAAATCGTTGGCAATCCTCCTATGGTCACTACTAGTGCAATCAGTAGTGGTATGGTGACCATACTACACATTATGGATATTGCACATCCAGTGAGCGTAGTGAACCAAGATATTCCCATGACATTTCCAATGCAATTGGAGGAGCCTACCACTGAAATTGAAGTATTGCCTCATATTGATGAGCAAGTACCTCAACCGCCTCAAACACAAGTGCCCTTAAGGCGATCCACAAGGGAACGGAGAAGCACGAATTCTCGTGATTATGTTTATCTCCATGAGTTTGATATAGGGTTGGAAAGTGATCTTACATCTTTTCAAGAAGTCAAACAATGCTCTAACCCTGAAATGTGGATTAACGTCATGCAAGAAGAGTTAAAGTCTATGACAGACAATAACGTTTGGGAGCTTGTCGAATTGCCTAAAGGTTTGAAACTCGTTGGTTGTAAATGCATTTTTAAAACCAAGCAAGATTCGAAGGGCAATATCGAAAAGTATAAGGTTCGTCTTGTTGCCAAAGGATTCACTCAAAAGGAAGATATTAATTATAAGGAGACTTTCTCACCTGTGTCGACGAAAGACTCCCTTAGGGTAATCATGACACTTGTAGCTCATTTTGATTTGGAGCTACATCAAATGGATGTAAAGACTGCATTCCTCAATGGAGACATAGAGGAGTCTATATATATGGTGCAACCGGAGAACTTTGAGTCCTCAGACTCAAAGCACCTAGTATGTAGATTAAAGAAGTCTATTTATGGTTTAAAGCAGGCGTCCCGTCAATGGTACCGAAAATTTGATCAAGTGATTACCTCATTTGGATTTAAAGAAAACCCCGTTGATCAGTGCATATATGTCAAGTTTAGTAGGAGCAAGTTTGTTATACTTGTTTTGTACGTGGATGATATATTGCTTGCGAGCAATAATAAAGGTCTACTGCATTAAACCAAGTCATTTCTATCTGGTAAATTTGAAATGAAAGATCTTGGTGAAACATCTTTTGTTCTAGGCATTCAGATCTGTCGTGTTCGATCAAGAGGCATTCTTGGACTTTCACAACAAGCCTATATTGAGAAGATGCTTATAAGGTATGACATGCAGAACTGTACACCTGATGACACACATATGTTAAGAGGTGACAAGTTCAGTTTGCAGCAGTGTCCACGACTTGAACTTGAAATAAAGGAGATGGAACAATTCTCATATGCATCAGCAGTGTGAAGTCTCATGTATGCACAAGTTTGCACTCGACCAGATATAACATTTGTAGTTGGGATGTTAGGCAGATATGTTAATAACCCAGGACCGTCGTACTGGAAAGCAATTAAAAGAGTGATGCAGTATTTGCAAAGAACTAAAAAACACATGCTCACGTATCGAAGGTCAAATCATCTGGAGGTGATTGGTTATTCAGACTCCGATTTTGCTGGATGCTTAGATAGCAGGAGCTCCACTTCACGCTATATCTTCATGCTTGCTGGAGGGGCTATATCTTGGAAGAGCATCAAGAAGACGCTAGTAGCTACTTCTACTATGGAGGCATATTTGGTAGCATACTATGAAGCATCCAATCACGGGATTTGGCTGCGGAACTTCATCACAGCATTGCATATCGTTAATGGCATTGACAGGCCACTGAGGATCTACTGTGATAATAAAGCTGCAGAACTTTATGCCAAGAACAACAGCAGTTCGTCGAAGTCCAAGCACATCGACACTAAGTTTCTAGCGGTTAAAGATAGAGTTCAGAGTCGCCAGATTATGGTAGAGCACATCTGCACAGATTCCATGTTGGCCGATCCACTCACCAAAGGCTTGGTGTCCAAGGTGTTTCATGCGCATGTTATAGATATGAGAGTTCTTCTTATGGAAGAAGAACTCATCTAGTGGGAGTCTGTATTTATTTTATTGCTCTATGTTAATAAAGACAAACATTTTTATTTTGATTATTGTACGTACTTCAGGTTCAAAATATTAATAGGGATTCATATGTTTAAAATATTAATGAGGATTCATATGTTTGTTTGACACTCTGAATACGATATCATGATTTACTACTGTTGTTTAGTATTTGCTGTTTGTAAATGTGATACAGATTCCTTTTGGAATCATAAAATTTGGATCATGATTTGCTGTTGCAGTTTAGCATAAGGTATTTGCAAATATGATCAGACTCTTTTGAGTCGCTTTAGACCAGTTGGAAATTGACATGTACTGATCACATTTCATGTAATTTCTACTTTATACATCCGCATCTTGATCTATGTCGTTAATGACATTGGTATTATGATTACTGTTGGGGCTTGTTACGATCATATACAGTAACTATGACCTCTTTAGTCCTATACCAATGAAGTTAATGGACCAGATTGGTTATAAGGGTATCTTGTACCCATAAAGTTTGATATCAACTAAAGTTTTGCTTGTATTTATGATACAACTCACATATAGCCTAAGTGGGAGATTGTTGGATATTATTTTTATCCCTATTAGGTGGGTTTATTTATAAGTTGTACATGTAAATACAATCTGAGCCCTTAAAGTGATCTAACTTATGTTTATTGGGTTTCGAATTATTGGATGCAGGTTCAATGTATAGAACCCTTTAGACCAATCTATTATTATCTATTGGCTGATAATAGATTAGATTTCTATATAAAAGGGAGGTCCCCAAGGGTTTAGGGATTATCTTGACCTAATTGCTTGTTCTCCATTGACAAGAAACTTTACGGCGCCGTCAACCCTAAGCCCCTTGGAAGATTCTCCTTCTTTCTGCTGCATTTTCTTCCACAGGGATCAAGCCGAAGACGCCACGACAAAGACGATGGTTAATCAATCAGGTTTTTTGTCTTTCGGTTTATGCCTTTTATTTATGTTATGTCATGATTCGAGGAAACAATAGATCCATGCTTATATATATTATGTTTTCTCTTCGAAATCTTATTTGATTTTCTAGAATTCATGCGGTTAGGAGAAAACACAATATTCTATCATTAGTATCTTTGGAGGCTATAATTAAAGGGCCAAGGGAGCATCTGTTTGAAGCATCTGGGATCAAGGTATTCTCCCGTTCCTATCAAGGTTTTCCTCGTGATAACGAACTCTAGAAGAGAGTCATTTCTAAGAAGCCATCAGGATTTCATTTATCGAGGAGCTTGGAGATCTTCTGAAGATGGCATCGACATCTACACATGAGATTTCTTATCTTTCTCTTTTTCTTATGAGTTGTAGAATGCTTAACTCTATGTCTTCGGCTTGTATCTCGATCTCTATTGAGTAGTTTTCTAATTTTAGAATTAAGAAGTAGCCTAATGTATTGTTGACAATTGTTTTTATTTATTCAATTTTTTTATCGAATGACGTGTTTGATATATGATTCGACTTTAGTATGCATATATGATTCGGTGATAACGTGTGTTCTCACATCATAGAGATAAGGAAGGACTGAGAAGTGAACATAATTCTCTCACCTATAAATCCTAAACTTGATAGTTTATTTACGAAGATAATCAAAAACCTTTCGAAGGCACCTTTAGCTATCACGTAGTTTAATGAGTCTGCCTCAATTCAACGTCACAAAGAAAGGGATAATACCTAGAGGATTGTGGAGTATCGTGATAGTAGCCTCTCTGAGAAAGTGATCACTCTAGTATGGTTACCTTGAAAGTACGCATCATGTATGAGTAGATATATTAGTATTGTCTGAAAGAAAATAGCAGAAATAGCAGGTATATCGGGAGAGACCACCTTCATGCATATTGAATACAAAGGTAAAAGAGTGAGTTACATTTAGCGCATCAATGATCATCGCGGTAAAACCAAAATCTAAGAATTGGTTCCAAAATTGGTTTTCCCCACATACTCTCATTTACTTTCTTAGTTCGTTTTCTTCAAACACAATTCTCTCAATCTTGATCCATTTAGATAACCTATTTTACATTCGGATTAGTATTCGATTTAATAGTCCCAAAAGAAAATATTTTATTATTTGACAATAATCGTGCACTTACGATTTGTACATATTCGAAAGCTAGTGTGGACATACTCGATCAACTAGAATTGTTGATCGATCGATCAGAAAACTAATCAGATCCGTTAACAGAATGGGATAAGTTGTTGATTGGTCGACTGAATGAGCTAGTTGAGTTGACTGAAAAAATACTATAAAAATAGCTTGACTCTGAGACTCAAAACATTAATTATATTCAATCAATCAAAACATTCAAGCAATCAACTCTTTCTTAAGTTTGGCTCTTTGATGTTCAAATTCACGTCAGGTTTATTTCTCTCCATTGAACTCCACAATCCAACATTACCTTGGTAACCCTTTAATTATTGGCAATTTACCAAAAGCCATACTCATATTTGTGAATTGACTAAAAGACGTACTATACTTTGATATTTATCAAAGACCACATCCAATTTACTACTTTTTCCGTTCTACCCCTCAATCATTTCTCTCTTTTCTTTCCTTTCTCCTATGCATGTAATTTCTCTTCTCTTTTCTCACTCGCCTCCGGAGCTACGGTGCAACGGCAGGACGACTAGTCGTCATCCTAGGCATCTGCAGTTTGATCTCGAGCAATGATATATTTTATAGGAATTTTTCCTCCAAATGGGACGCGAACTCTGGGATGCTAGACTTCTAGACCATCCTCTGCGTGCACTTCCCGATTTACCTTGCGATCGATGGGAAACTTCTGTGGGGCTGTGTCGATCGCCCCATGTTCGTCTATTACTTAGTTCATCATTTTCGACATGAACGCTTCCCAATTTACCCTGGTGGTCGGTGGAAAACTTTTGTGGGATTGGATCAGTCACCCCAGGTTCGACGTTAGCCAACCTGACTAATCATTTCTTTTCTCACTCATATGCATGCAACCTCCCTTCTTTTCTCTCTCCTCTTCTATTTCTTCTCTCTTTTGGATGCATGCATGCATGAATAACATGGACCTGATATGATTCATATCAGGCCCACGGGGTCAGAATTTAGCTAATTTTTATGATAATATTCTAATACCTCTAAAGAAACCGAAATATATAATGGACGACACCATTGGACTCCTTACAGCCTCAGATATTCATAAAATCTAAAATGGATCCAATCCGACCTGTTTAAGTCTATCAGTGGGTCAAAACCCACTGATCGACCTAGAGATTCAGATTGTAATCATTTCAGATCATGTGAATTTTTGAAACTGCAAGAAGTCCAACAGAACAGTCCATTGTATATTTTGGCTTCTCCAAAGGTGTTTAAATTTTATCGAAAAACTCAGCTAAAGCATAAACTCATTCTTATCAAGTCTGTGTTAGGCTTAATATGATTTCATATCAAGCCCAACGTGGTCTGATATGAATTCATATTAGGCCCAATATTTTTCCATATTAGGTCATGCTTGGTCTAATATAAATTTGTATCAGGCCCAACGTGGTCCTTATATGGATTTATGTCAGGCCTAACGTGGACCTGATATGATTCACACAAGAATAAAAATTATAGAAAAGGTTGCCCTTACTTTGCATCTATGATCACATAACATAATCTTCTGGAAAGATGAATCACTTTTTTTGTTAATTTCTAACTCTCCCATAATAAAAGGAAAAGATGGATCTCAAAGCACAATAATTAGCATAAGGTTCAGGTAACATGCTCTATAGACTGAAAGTAATGCTGGAGAGGCTATAGAGTAATCCAGCTACGTCTACGTTTACCTTGTATTGTAGGATTTACAACACATTAGCTGCTATTGGAAGCTAGGCAGCAACGACAGATTCACCGGTGTCAAATTTCTCGGTCGCGTTGGATGCTTGAACAACATCCTTCATGGAAGTCAAAGAGCATTTCTCTTTAATGTCAACTTGGTTTATGTGTTGTTGTTTGAACTCGAGGTTACAGAAGGCAGTATCACCCCTGTGAAGAATGATATTTAGCAGTACTTTTAGTTTAGCTCAAAGCATAAAAAAATCAGCATATATTAGTTACAAAATTTATGGAAGTTGAGTGAAGGACAAGTTATCAAATAGATATTGATAAATTCTTTCCATAGTCAATTGTTTCATTGAAGCAATCAAATAAAAAAGAATAACAAGAAAAGAATAGGATCCAAGAAAGATATAAACAAGATAATTTAGAAGCTCCTCTAATAAAAATTATATATACATGCATGTTGATCGTATGTATGTATGAACTAGCAATATTAACTACATTTTTTTTTTCATTTTCAGCAAACAAGTCTGTCTAAACAAGTTAAGCACATGAAGTGAAAAGATTAGTATGAAATGATTGAGACAATATCTCTCGTAGTTCACAGTATTTTTCTGAGCCTGCACAAAGATTTATAATTAGCCAATTACTAATTTGTGACATAATCTGGCTTCTATAAATTGACAAAGATAGCTGAAAAATGATGCAATATGACAAGCACTTGCAAGATCTTGAATATTTCCAATGGGGTAAGCATGAACTTGAATATCTACATGTTTTCACTCATTAGAAAATGGAGACGAAACAAATAGGTTTGTGTATGATCAGTAAGTAAATATATGTACTAAATCATCTCTATGATTTCTTATAGATCACGAGCAATTTCTTTCTCAATATACAAAATCATACTATTGTTAAGATATTCTTACTCCATTTTGTTGCGAAGTTGGGTCTTGAGAAGCTTCAATCCTGAAAATGCCCTCTCTGTTGTTGTAGAAATTGGAAGAGTTAAGACTAAACGAATCAATCTATCAATCATGAAGTAAATCTTTGACTTCTTTGTTTCGGTTAGTAGTCGACATAATTTACAAAGAGAATCGATATATTTAAATCGTGGATCTTCAAAAACATCAAGCTTGTAATGTTTCAACTGACTTCTCAAATGTTCCACATCTTCTCAAAAAAAAATCACAAGGATTAAACTTCTTAGCCAAAGAACAAATAGCACTCTTAAAGAATGATTTGAATCCCTCGCTAGGATTCAAGGCATCACACAAAGTGAGAAGCTCTATTTATTTCTCAGAAAATCTGTTGCTCAACTCCATCAACTGTTTGTCAACCACAACATTGAATACATGAAAATGATAATACTCCTCCAATGTGAAATGATTTTTTTGCTAACAAGAACGATTAGTGCCTTGGAGGTATGGATCAGATAAATTAGGCACTTCAATGTCATGAACACCACAAAAATCATTTATACTCCATATAAAATCCTCCCATTCATCATTTCGCATCTTTTGGAAAAGTAATTTTGTAGTTGTGACTAGCTTCATTGCATTCAAAATATCTTGATCTTTTCGTTGCAATGCCTGACATAACACATTTGACATTTCCAAAATTCTATGCATCAACAACAACATGAAAACAAATTCAAATATCATTATTCCAATATATAAAACTTTAGACTATGTATGTATATTAAAGTTTGATCTATTCTCCATAAGATCTTCAAAAAGTATAAAATTGAAAGAAATAATTCAATAACTCTGCCAACAGAGGTGTAATGTGAACTCCAACGAGTAGACTCGGGACGTTGTAAATCACAAGCTTGATTAAACCCACTACCAGTCCTAAGTTCTCCTAATAATATCAAATCCACTATTTCATCTTCGCGAATTGATTGTAACTGGTCACGTCATTTCAAAGAAACAATCACAAAATTGACAATGGAAGTTGATTTAGAAAAAAATAGTCATACATCTGATATCTCTTTAGCTACTGCAACTAAGGCAAGTTGGAGTCGATGAGCAAAACAATGAACATAATATGCATATGGACAATCTTTAAGAAACAAAGCTCGTAGCTCATTCCATTCTACCCTCATGTTACTGGCACCATAATACGCTTGACCTCGCATGTTTACCACCAAAAGCTTATGGTGTGATAGTATGTTACAAATTTGTATTTTCAAAGTCATAGTATTTGTGTCATTAACGACAATTTCTATGACTTTTGACAAAACAATATCACCAATTTCTTTACATAACTCTGCTTGAAAATTGACCAATTCTAGAAAATTATCTTGGTTGTGAGAATTGGATGACTCATCATGTCCTCTAAATGCACAACCTTGCAATGCTAGCTATTGGTGTCGGATGCACCGATCGAATTTTGTTTTGATATTGACAAAGGGTTCAAAGTTAAGTGTTAATTGTGATCTAACAAGCTACTCTAAGTGCTAAAAAAAAAAGCTACTCTAAGTGTGCAGGAAAGTCCTAATTGACCTAGGCACTAAGTCCTGATCTGTAGGATTGGGTACTAAGTCCTGGCCAAGAGCTGGTCAACGAAGACCTGGTTTGGAAGACTGGGCACTAAGTCCTGACCAAGGGCTGGGCACCGAAGTCTTGAACTGGAGAATCGGGCAGAAGACTTGGTAGAGTGAGGATGACGGACAGGTGTCAAGACGGGTCGAGGATCGGACGTCGTGAGTTTCAGAGTCATTGGAGGCTGAGGAAAAGTCCAACCGGGGTTGGCAACAGGTAATCTCTTCTAAGAGGAGTAGGTGAAGACGCGCTCCTCAGAAGAGGGAACAGTATCCATTTCATTTATATATTCTTGTCTGTGTTCTAACCTTGTTTTGCAGCAGAACAAAAAGAAGGAAGGAAGCTTGAAGCTTTGGAAGACTCTCGGGCGCTTGAGAAGATACGGGCGCCTGGACTCTCGGGCGCCCGGGATGATACAAGCACCCGTGAAGGGTTTGGCCCAGCTCTAACGAGGATGAGCTAGTGTGCGCTAAGTGGTCGATGACAAACAGCTTTGAAATTCCAATAAAAAGTTCCCCTTCTTCTCCCGGAGCTCTTGCATTAAATAGAATTGCTTTACAATTTATCTTTAGTAACAAAGTAAATATAGCTACCATATTAATTACAGATAATCTAATTTAAGTATGTACTAATTACAAATAATCTACTCTAGGTAATAATATATACACAGCTAATTAGCACAATTATGGCAAAGTAAATTCCATATTTGATATGCCATAATATCTGCCATTGATATCCCCCCTCAAATTGATGCTGGATGATCAACAAGCATCAATTTGTCAATAAGAAAGTGATGACGGTGTCGGGAGAGAGCTTTAGTAAACACATCAGCAATTTGGAATTCGGTGGTTATATGTGGAAGAGTGATGACACAAGCATCATATGCTTCACGAATAGAATGACAATCTACTTCGATGTGTTTGGTGCGTTCATGAAATACTGGATTAGCAGCAATTTGAATAGCACTAGTATTATCTGCATGAAGTGGAGTAGGTTCAAGTTGGGAAAACCCAAGTTCACCCAACAGTCCCCGAAGCCAAACTATTTCAGAACAAGCAGAGGACATAGCGCGATACTCTGATTCTGTGGAAGACTTAGACACCCGATCTTGCTTCTTACTTTTCCAAGCAATAAGAGAGGTACCCATAAACATGCACCATCCTGTAACTGAGCGTCGAGTATCAGAACAACCAGCCCAATCAGCATCACTATATGCAACAAAACGAATAGGAGAGCCCACAGAAAAGAAAAGTCCTCGGGAAGAAGTACCATGCAAATAGCGAACAATGCGTCGAATTGCAGCCAAGTGAAGATGTGTAGGTGCTTGTAAAAATTGACTAACTTATTGAACAGAAAAGGCAATATCAGGTCGGGTAATAGTCAGATAGTTCAAGCTCCCCACTAGTTGTCTATATAAAGAGGGATCTGGGAGAAAATCACCCTCATCACGGCGATATTTAACGTTCACCTCTAAAGGATGATCAACAGAACGACCATCCTGCAGACCAGCCAAAGCCACTATCCCCTGGAGATATTTATGTTGGTGTAAGAAAATTCCAGCTGGAGTAGAGTGCACCTCAAGCCCCAAAAAATAGTGTAAAGATCCCAAGTCTTTCATATGAAAAAACCCCTGAAGATGCTCTTGAAGCTGAGAAATTAAGACAGAGTCGGACCCCGTAATAACAATATCATCAACATATACCAGGAGCAAGACGATTCCTTTTTCAGTTTTGCACAGGAATAAAGAAGAATCATACTGACTTTGAACAAAAGAGAAGTTAATAAGCGTAGAGCGGAACTTGTCAAACCAAGCACGTGGAGCCTGCTTTAAACCATAGAGTGAACGTTTTAGTTTGCAAACATCAGAAGAGGGTGTAGAAAATAATCCTGATGGTGGAGTCATATAAATTTCTTTCTTAAGATCTCCGTGCAAAAAAGCATTTTTCACATCCATTTGTCGTAATGACCATCCCTTGGAAGCAGCAATAGCTAGGATAAGTCGCACTGTCGTCATCTTACCTACAGGAGCAAATGTCTCCTCATAATCCACTCCATACTCCTGGCGATTACCAAGTGCCACCAGCCTTGCTTTATATCTATCAATTGAGCCATCAGATCGTAGCTTAATAGAATATATCCATTTACAACCAATGGGCTTAACACCATTTGGGCAAGGAACAATATCCCAAGTGTGATTCTCCTGAAGAGCCTGAAGTTCTTCCTGCATAGCTTTAACCCAACATGCCTGCTTAGTCGCATGCGAATAAGAGGTAGGAACTGTAGTATCAGCTAAAGTGGCAGAAAAACCATATTTATCAGGAGGATGACGAGTGCGAGAGGATTTTTGAAGAACCATTGGATTAGGATCGGGAAGAGTTTGTGATGGTGAGGTTTTTCGTCGTTGATATATAACGCCAGGTATAAAACGATCAGTTGATGGAGAGGTATTCTCAAAATGAGGAAGAAGACTACTTCCAGAAGGAGAAACATGTTGCGGAAAATAATACTCATGCTCAAAGAAAATCACATTTCGGGAAATACGAAAACGATTAGCAATCGCATCATAACATAGAAAACCTTTTTGAGCATTGTTGTAACCCATAAAAGCACACCGTTCGGATTGAGCTGTAAGCTTGTGACGCTCATGAGACGGCAAGTGGACAAAACAAACACACCCAAATGTGTGCAACATGTGATAATCAGGATGCAACCCAAAAAGACGATAGTAAGGAGAATCAAAATTCAGTTGTTGAGAGGGCAACCGATTAATCAAATACACAGCAGTAGACAAGGCTTCTACCCAAAATATAGGCGGAACTAAGGACTCTAGGAGTAGTGTGCGTACCATATCCAATAAGTGACGATGTTTTCGTTCAGCCACCCCATTTTGCTGGGGAGTATAAGGACATGACCGTTGTGATAAAATACCTTTGTTTTGCAAAAGAGCTTGAAATTCATGTGATAGATACTCACCACCATTATCAAATCGTAAAATCTTAATGCACGTAGAGAATTGTGTCTCAATAAAGGCCAATTTTTTTTGAAAAACAGTGAACACATCAGCTTTCCTACGTAGAAAATATATCTACGTGAATCGACTATAGTCATCAATAAACGTCACAAAATATCTTTAATGTGCATGGGAAGTAACTGGAGTAATGCCCCAAACATCACTATGTATTATCTCAAAGCATGTTTTAGCACAACCACCATGAGTAGGAAAAGGTAAAACTTTACTTTTCCCAAGTTTACAAGTAGTGCAGGCAAGAGGTAATAGATGTTTAGAAAACTGAATGTTGTCACCAAGAAAGCCATTCTTCATTAAATTAGATAAAATCACATTATTCGGATGGCCCAATCATTTATGCCAAACATCAGTCTTATTTGCAGTAACAATAGAAGAGAAGGACAAATTTCTGGGAACAGAAAACTGCAACGGAAATAATCTTCCCACTTTAGGCCCCTTCGCGATCACTTGACCCGACACCTGATCATGTACAATACAACCACCACGAGAGAAATGTACATCACAGTGATTATCAACCATCTGACCAACAGAAATTAGATTTGTAGACAACCCAGGAGAGATAAATACATGACTAAAAGAAGACCCTATATCACCAATGGCTGTAATTGGAAGATTACTGCCATTAGCAATCTGAATATTTTGTGATCCATTATACTGTCGTACATTATGCAGTAGATCAGGTGACCCAGTCATATGATTGGACGCCCCAGAATCAACAATCCATGAAGAAGAAATATTCGTACCTTGGCCCTGAAGAGTAAGAGTAGAAAAGGCAGTGAGAATCATTTGTTGGACCATTTCTGGCGTAAGAACAGATTGATTGGTGCCAGTGACTGTAGATGTAGGACCAATAACATCAAGATTTGGAATAGCAGCTTGAAAAGCTTGGGTCCGTCGATTTTCCGGACGTGTAGGACACTCCTTGATAATGTGCCCATGTTGCTTACAATAGTTGCAGAATTTCTTACTGCAGTTGCGAGCCATATGCCCAAACTCCTTACAACTATAGCACTGCAGTTGATCCTTACCACGGTTCCTCCCTTGAGCAGCATAAGCAACATTGATAACTGCAGATTTTTCTTGTGATGCACCTAGAACAGCTTGGGTAGCCAATCTTTGTTCTTCATGCAACAATTCTCCAAGACATATATCCAAAGAAGGAACTGGATTTCTATTTAGCAATCCAGCCCGAGCAACATCAAAATCTGATCTCAATTTCATTAAAAACTGATCACGTTTACTAACTTCATGAATTGCCTGAATACTAGCTAAGGCCTCCTTTGGTACTTTTGAATATATAATATTAGAATATTCGCTCCAAAGATTAAGAAATCCAGAATAATATTGCTCAATAGAAAGATCACCTTGACTGAGGTTACCAATCTCAAGCTCTAGTTGGAATCGCCTTGCAGTATTATCTTGACGATATATTCGTTTCAGGTAATCCCACATCTCCTTAGCCGTATTAAAAGGTCGTAAATTGTTCACCATATGAGCTTCGATGGATCCGAGAAGCCAAGAGATAATTCGGGCATCCTTTGTCTCCCATTGACCAAGGTCCTTAGCATTTTCAGGAGCCATTAACGATCCATCAATGTGACCCCAAAGCTCCTTCCCTTTCAGAAACATCCGGAACTGAAATTCCCATGTTGTATAATTTTTTCCAGTAAATTTGATAGCCAAAGTCTCCATAGGTATTCTTCCAGAAAAATTCTCAGTAGCCATCCGAAAAACAGAAATCTTAATCCAAACTCTCAATCACAAGTCAATCAATCGAGAGAAGAGAAAAAAAAATCCCAAAAAAAAATTGTTGATTGGAAATCAACCCAAAAGAAACAAACCAGAGAGCTTTAAGGGCAGAAGAAATTTCAGCCTTCCTTTGGCTCTGATACCATGACAAACAGCTTTGAAATTCCAGGAAAAAGCTCCCCTTCTTCTCCCGGAGCTCTTGCATTAAATAGAATTGCTTTACAATTTATCTTTAGTAACAAAGTAAATATAGCTACCATATTAATTACAGATAATCTAATTTAAGTATGTACTAATTACAAATAATCTACTCTAGGTAATAATATATACACAGCTAATTAGCACAATTATGGCAAAGTAAATTCCATATTTGATAGGCCATAATATCTGCCATTGATAGTCGATCCACGTCACTAACATAGGAGCCCGTGCTGATACGAGCGCTCGAGAGTGGATAAAGGTTGGGATAAGGCTTCAATGATCGACTGCCACGTCATCGAGTTGGGGGCACCCGGGATGGCTATACTAGCGCCCGAGTGACCCTTTATAAGGGGCCTTAATTCAACCAATGGCCTAATGATCACTACTACTATGCTTTCTTCTTTTATGTGTTGTGCCAAAAGTTGTCCGACAGTACCAAAACCTTGCTCCGATGACAATGTGTTCATTCGTTCTTCATTTAAGTCGTTGGTATATTTATTGCTATTTGTACTTAACTTATTAATACCTTGTACTCATTTTCGAACTGATAGTGATTGCCTAAAGTAAACTGTCAAGGACCATGGGCTTTGGAGTAGAAGCCATCACAGATTCTGAACCAAGTAAAAACAAATTGTGTTAGCGTGTTTGTTTTTCCTTGTCTTATTTGCTTCCGCTGCGTACTCATTTTCGAAAATCAAAAGTTTTTGTAGAGCGCTATTCACCTCCCTCCCACCTCTATCTCTCTTCTCGATCCTACACTTGGTATCAGAGTGAGGTCGCTTAGAATTGATGAAACCACCTTTCGAGCATTGTCTTTCGATTTTTTTCCTCGTTTCGATTTTGTGTTTTTCTTCTAATTAATCAAAAGTAGTATTATCGCCTTCTTCTAATAATTTTCTAGTTCATAGTTTTTTGTTACTTGAGTTGGTACAACACCACTCGAGATTTTTTTTTCTTAATTCTTTTAAGCACTACTAATCTAAGACCAAGTCTTGGTACTTATTTTTATCATTTTTGTGTTGCAAGGTTCTTTCTTCTCTCTATGGCTCAACAAGAAGCCTATAGTACCACACACCCTCCTCTTTTCTCCGGAGAAGACTTCGGCTACTGGAAAAGCTGTATAAATGTCCACCTGAAAACTTAGGTAGATGTGTGGATAATAATCTGCAACGGCCTGGAGCTACCCAGTGATGAAGATGGAGCAATCATGGGGTACGAGAATTGGGACAACACCATAAAGAAAAAAAATAGAAGCAGATGTCAAGGCAACCCAGACCCTCTAATGTGGACTTACAAAGGAGGAATTCAACCGCGTTGGCTCTTTCAACAACGTGAAGGAGTTATGGATCAAACTGATAGAGCTCCACGAAGGAATTTCGAATACTAAAATAAGCAAAAGGGGCCTCTATTTGAATAAGTTATATAACATGAAAATGCAAGAAGAAGAGACAACCACCTGGCTCTATGCTCGCATCCAGGAGTTGCTTAACGAACTCCACACGATAGGCCAAAAGGTAGAAAACCGCGACATCATAAGGTACATACTGAATGCCTTTATGAGAAATACCTTATGGGCATCCATTGTAGATTCTTAGGATAGAAATGATTAGATAAGGACGTAGATCTGATTGAATCTTGCTCAACCTAGTACCAGGGTGGGGAGAGATAATAACACGTTAGGGAAGCCTGTCTAAGGAGTCATATAGGGAAAGGAATACCTTATTTTGTCCACTTAGTCCGGTAGAACTAACTAAAGCTACTTCGCCACCTCCTAAAATAGTTAGACCATGATTTCTCAAATAGTAAAGTCAAAGTATAATTTTTTTAAAAGGCTATGTCTAGGAAGGGGTCATTATTCCGATACTCAAGAATGCCCTTGTGTCTCACCATGACAAGGAAGTCAATTATTGAAATATGATTTTGAGTTACTATTTGTTAAACTTAATCTAACTCAAGGTTCAATCAAATGTTAGATTTTCAAACTTAATTTCAAGATAAAATTGATAACATCTCACAAAATAGATAAGGCTTCCCTATTACTTAGAAATGGGTGAGATGTTAAATTTTTAAAAGATTAGTCAAACCCAACTGTTCCGAAAGCGAATGACGGGGATGATGAATCACCAAAGCGTAGCCCACGGCGACAATGACGAGGAGAGGATGTCGACGCCTGCGAGATTAACACAAGCGTAAAGAAACATTCACCAAAGCGTAGCCCACGGCGACAATGACGAGGAGAGGATTGCTATCCAAGGGAGGCGACATGATAGCCGACTTGGAAGAAACATTCGCCACCCTCAAGTCTAATAGGCTGAAGTTGAACCCCGCTAAGTGTTTGTTAGGGGTAAAGAACGACCGATTCCTGAGGTACATGGTGACAGAGAGGGGGATTGAGGCCAATTCGAAAAAAGTGAAAGCTATTCTAGATATGTCACCCCCTCACAACTTCAAGGAGGTACAACGGCTGAACGAAAGAATCACAGCGTTGTCCAGATTCATCTCCAAGTCCGCAGATAATACCCTATCATTCTTCAAGATTCTGAGAAAGGCAGCCAAGTTCGAGTGGGACGAACAGTGTGAGAAAGCCTTTGCAGAGTTGAAGACTTATCTCGCCGCTCTCCCCATCCTCTACAAACCGGTGGAAGGGGAGACCTTATTTATCTACCTGTCGGTCGTAGAGCAAGTTGTGGGCTCGGCGCTAGTTCGAGAACAAGATCGAGTGTAATATCCCATATATTTCTTCGGACATCTTCTAAAAGATGCCAAAACGCGATACACCACAATGGAGAAGTTGACTTATGCCCTGGTCTTAATGGCCCGGAGGCTACGGCCGTATTTCTTAGCACATCCCATTGTGGTCCTCACCAACAGCCCGCTCGCACGAGTCCTCACTAACCCCGAAGCGTCAGGCCGGTTAATCAAATGGACGACGGAGTTAAGTGAGTACGGCATCGAGTATCAGCCTCGTGCCTCTATTAAGGCACAAGCCCTCTCAGACTTCATGTTAGAGACAGTCCCGGAGGCCCAAGCCGAAAGAATATGGAAAATCTATGTGGATGGGTCCTCTAATAGCTAACATAGCGGGGTGGGTGTGTTAATGGTTTCCCCTCGGGGAGACACATTACATTTGTCCATTCGGCTCCACTTCAAAGCTACCAACAATGAAGTCCGGTCCGGTGATTAGAGCTTGTAATCCCATGTTAGAAGGTAAGGTCCGGTCCCCCTTCTAACGTGGTTTTTCTTTATTTTTAATAATAAGCTATTTAAAAAAAACAGGTCTGCAAGCAGCTAAGCACATGGGGCTAGTCGAGTTACGGTATATTCAGACTCCTAGCTGGTGGCGTAGCAAATAAAGGGCAATTTTGAAGTCAGGTGTGAGCGCCTGCAGAAATATGTAGCGCTTTACGAGCGGCTGAAGGCCTCCTTCGTTGAGGTTATCTTGCAGAAGATCTCCAGGGCTGACAATGTCCGGGCTGACGAGCTAGCCAAACCGGCTAGCTCTATCTCCACTTGGCAGCTAGATGAACCTAGTGTCGCGGAGCCGATGGTAGTGCAGATCGGAGAGGCAGCAGGGGTGACCCCCGAACTGATTGGAGGGAGCCATATGTCACGTTCCTGCGAAGTGGGATTGTTCCAAGTCGGGACCAAGAAAGCCGGCTATTCCACCGTCGGGCAGCCAGATTCACGCTGGTCGGTGATCAACTGTATAGGAGGGCCTTTGCGCGACTTCTCCTCAAATGCATCGGGTCGGACGAGGTCGACTACGTGATGAGGGAGGTACATGAATGCATCTGCGGTAGTCACATCGAAGGAAAATCCTTGTCCAGGAAGATCATTTTGGCAGGGTACTTTTGGCCTACCCGACAGGCTGATGCTCTCAGGTTTGTGGTCGGATGTGAAACTTGTCAAAAACATCAACATGTGACTCACCGCCCGACTGAACCCTTGCGGGTCTTTACAGTGTCTTGCCCTTTCGATCAATGGGGGATGGACATTGTGGGCCCCTTTCCCATTGGACCATAGTAGATGAAATTTCTACTGGTTCTCGTTGATTACTTTTCCAAATGGGTAGAAGTCGAACCTCTGGCAAACATCACGGAGGCGGCGGTGATGAAAGTCCTCTGGAGGGACATTGTCTGCCGATATGACATCCCTCATAAGCTGGTGTTGGACAATGGAAGACAATTTTCAGGAAGCAAGCTGAAAGAATGGTGCGAAGGGTTGGACATTCAGCAAACCTTCACCTCAGTAGCCTACTCGTAGGGCAATGGACAAGCCGAAGTCGTCAATCGAGAAATCCTGTGGGGACTCAAGATAAAACTAGATTATGTCAGGGGATGCTGGGTCGAAGAACTCCCTTGCATCCTGTGGTCCTACCGTACTACCGCACGTGAAGGAACAGGCGAGAGCCCTTTTCAACTGGTATATGGGGCTGAGGTCGTCATCCCAGTGGAGGTAGGATAGGAGTCTGCCCAACGGCAATACTATCGCAAGGAAGCCAACGATCGGGAGCGACTGATTGACTTAGATCTCATCTCGGAGGTGCGAGACAAAGTCACGGCTCGGTTGGAAGCCTATCGACGAAGGATGCAGCAAACTTATAATCGTCGGGTGATCGCTCGCAACTTTGAGGTTGGTGACAAGGTCTGGAAGATGATCAAGCCGGTCGGCGACTCGGGGAAGCTGGAGCTGTAGTGGGATGGACCATATGTTGTCATCAAAAAGTTCACTAGCGGTAGCTATTATCTAGAGGACGAAAAGGCAAGAGGATGGAAAGGCCATGCATGGCATACCAACCATCTTCGCCCTTATCGTACTCTGTGAGGTATTGCTTTGTTTATTTGCCTGCTGTATTCTTTATTTCCACTGCCTTGCAGCTCAATAAATAATTAGCATACGCAAAATATTATGCGGGAAGCGCTGCATCTTTACCTGTGTAAAACCCTACTACCCCTCGATGAGTAGGCTTGGCCTCAAAGCTGCACATGCCCGGCCAAGAGCTGCAAAACCCTACTGCCTCTCGGTGAGTAGGCTTGGCCTCGGAGCTGCACATGCCCGGCCAAGAGCTGAAAAACCCTACTGCCTCTCGGTGAGTAGACTTGGCCTCGGTGCTGCACATGCTCGGCCAAGAGCTGCAAAACTCTACTGTCTCACGGTGAGTAGGCTTGGCCTCAGTGCTGCACATGCCCGCCAAGAGTTGCAAAACCCTACTGCCTCTCGGTGAGTAGGCTTGGCCTCGGTGCTGTACATGCCCGGCCAAGAGCTGTAAAACCCTACTGCCTCTCGGTGAGTAGGCTTGGCCTCGGTGCTGCACATGCCCGACCAAGAGCTACAAAACCCTACTGCCTCTCGGTGAGTAGGCTTGGCCTCGGTGCTGCACATGCCCGGCCAAGAGCTGCAAATCCTACTGCCGGCCTCGGTGCTGCGCATGCCCGACCAAGAGCTGCAAAACCCTACTGCCTCACGGCGAGTAGGCTTGGCCTCGATGCTGTACATGCCCAGCCAAGAGCTGAAAAACCCTACTGCCTCTCGGTGAGTAGGCTTGGCCTCGGTGCTGCACATACCCGGCCACGAGCTCCAAAACCCTAATGCCTCTCGGCGAGTAGGCTTGGCCTCGGTACTGCACATGCCCAGCCAAGAGCTGCAAAATTCTACTGCCTCTCGGCGAGTAGGCTTGGCCTCGGTGCTGCACATGCTCGGCCAAGAGCTGCAAAATCCTATTGCCTCTTGACGAGTAGGCTTAGCCATGCATGACATGCCAACCATCTCCGCCCTTATCGTACTCTGTGAGGTATTGCTATGTTTGTTTGCCTGCTGTATTCTTTATTTCCACTGCCTCGTAGTTCAATAAATAAAAAGCATACGCAAAATATTATGCGGGAAGCGTTGCATCTTTACCTGTGTAAAACCCTACTACCTCTCGGTGAGTAGACTTAGCTGTTGGTGACGAGATGGCTAGAGAGGAGGGGGTGAATATAGCCAACACTTTCTCTTTGAGAACTTAGCAAGTTTTCTGCACTTAGCTTATCAGTAGCACAGCGGAAGAAGCAAAGGAAAAACAAAACAGTGCAGTAAACTAACAACAAAGATGAAAGCTAACAACCACAGCTACCAAGATCGCTAACAAGAGGGTTTACAAGGTTCGGGGATAACTTGCCCCTACTCCTTGGCGTGCCCTTAAGGTGAGCGATCCCTTGATCATCGGCAGATCAAGCCCCGGTGATCACCGGATATAAAGCAACCTCCTTCTCGGTGGAGAAACCTCTCCACAGCGTTTCAATCAGATAAATGTTTAAGCTCAATGAAACAACAAGAAAGATCTTACTCAAACACCCAGCAAAGAGAAGAACGCAGCAAGCTTCCCTGAGCTCCACCCAGTGGCGATCTCACGCAAGAACCCTTCTTCGTGTCTTCCCACTGTCGGACTCCAAGCCTCTCGTTCTCTCCTTCAAGTGCTCGAGTAATGGATGATTGCTTCTCGATAGCTTGCTCAGAATGATGGAAACTTCAAGAACACAGCAAGCTTGATGTGGAGAACTCAAGGCACAGGAACTCAAGAACACCAGCTGTAAGCTTTCGAATGCTTCTCTATTTCTCTGCCTCTACCAAGCTGTCTCCCGTTCCTTTTTGTTTCTCCGCCAAGCATCAAGTGACCTCATCTCCAGCAGCCTCCAGCTGCCTCACTGCCAACGCCAGCTACACTGAACCCTTACTGAACTTCCTGAGCTCCCTCAGCCAAGCTTCAGTCAGCGGCTTCAGTCCTGCAGCTCCAGCCGTTGCAACCTGAGTGGAGAAATGGACAAACCTGCTCCAAGGAAAGCCCCCTTTGACTTCTCCTTGAGTGTTTGAATCCTCCCTTGTCACCTGCAGCTTAGTCAGAATATTAGAGCAGTATATCACACAGTAAATCAAGTATCAGAGGCAACCATCAGCGAATCGGATACGGTCAGACGTGATCAGAGCGTCTGACAGTGCAATTTGAATTAAAGTGATCGGTCACCCGACCGATCAGAGCGACTCCTGATCGGTCACCAGACCGATCAGGCTAGGTCCAGACCGATCAGGCTAGCGCCTGATCGGTCCCCAACGCTCAATCAGAAATCGCGATTTCTTTGTGACTTCTCCTGGATCGATCACCGGACCGATCCCAGGTTGTGGATCGATCACCCGAACGATCCACCCCTTTCTTGGGCGATTTCTGAGCTTCGCAGTCCAGACCTCCTGATCGGTCATCAAACCGATCAGACAGCCTCCTGATCGGTCACCAGACCGATCAGATCATGACCAGACCGATCAGGCTCCGTCCTGATCGATCATAGAGAGGAACCTGCGACGCTTGATCGTTCTCCGAAACGATCTGCACAGTGATCCTGATCGGTCACCCGACCGATCAGGAGCAGTTCAACAGGGGAACTCAACCTCACTGCTCGCTCCCTGATCGGTCACCAGACCGATCAGGAGCCAGTCAATGGGTGAAACGCATACTCCCTGATCGGTCACCAGATCGATCAGGAGCAGCACAGTAGGTTCCCAACCTCACTGTGTGCTCCCTGATCGGTCACCCGACCGATCAGTCATCGCTGGATCGGTCACCAGACCGATCCACGAAGGAGCAGCGTGCCAGAATCCCTGATCGATCACCAGACCGATCCAGGGATTCAAACTCAGCCCTCCAAGCTAAGTTTCCATCCACCTTAGCCCTCCAAGCTAAGGATTTTCCATCTAACTCTCCAAGTTGAGAATTTGCACCTAACCCTCCAAGTTAGGACTTTTCACCTAGCCCTCCAAGCTAGGACTTTTCACCCAACCCTTCCGAGTTAGAACTCCATCCAACCTAGCCCTCCAAGCTAGGCACCTGACCCTCCAAGCCAGGACTTTTTCACCTAATTCTCCAGGATGGGAATTTGCACCTAACCCTCCAAGTTAGGACTTTTCACCTAGCCCTCCAAGCTAGGACTTTTCACCCAACCTTTTCGAATTAGGACTTTTCCAACACCTAGCCCTCTAAGCTAGGACTTTTCAACACCTAACCCTCCAGGTTAGGATTTTCCAGCACCTAGCCCTCCAGACTAGGATTTTCAACACCTAACCCTCCAAGTTAGGATTTTCCAACACCTAGCCCTCCAGACTAGGATTTTCCATACCATGCCTGATCCCCGATCAGGACTTAATCATAATCAATCACTACAAAAAAAACTCGATTTTGTGACAAATTTTGCGACGAATTTTTATAAAAAATTCGTCGCAAAAAATTTTTGCGACAAATTTGCCGACAAAAAAAAATTCGTCGCCAAATACTCGTCGCAGAATTCTGCGACCAAAAAAAAGAATTTGTCACAAATTTTGCGACAAATTATTATTCGTCGCAAAATTTCCAACAAATTAAATTTTCGTCGCCATCTTTGTCGCAGATTTTAATATAATTTATATAAATTTTTGTAACGAATTTGAAAATTCGTCGTAGATTTTGCGACAAATTTTTAAATTCGTCGCAGATTCTGCGACAAATTTTTAAATTCGTCGCAGATTCTGCGACAAATTTTCAAATTCGTTGCAAAAAATCTGCAACAAATTATAAATATTTGTCGCAGAATTTGCGACGAATTTAAAAATTTGTTGCAGATTATTTCCAACGAATAAAAAATTTGTCGCAAAATTTGCGACGAATAATAAAATTTTTCGCAGATTTTTTCGGACGAAAACAAAACTTGTTGCAAAAACTGCGATAAATTTTTTATTCGTCGCAAAAAATCTGCGACAAATTTGAAAATTCGTTGCAAATTCTGCGACGAATTTTATAATTTGTCGCAAAATCTGAGACGAATTATTAAATTTGTCGCAAAATATCTGCAACAAATACCTAAATTTATCGCAGATTTTGCGACAAATTTAAGAATTCGTTGCAGATTTTGCGACGAATTTTTGACTCGTCCCAAATTATTGCAACGAAAATTTAATTTATTGTAAAATCTACCACAATTTTTTTTAGATTCTGCGACAAATTTAGCAACAAATCCTAAATTCGTCGCAAAATCTGCGACGAATTCTATAAATTTGTCATAGATTCTGCGACAAATTTTATAAAATTGTCGCAAAATCTGCGACGAATTTTATAAATTTGTCGCAGATTTGCAACGAATTTAGCAATAAATTCAAAATTCGTCGCAAATTTTCGATAAATTAAATAGTAATATCGATAATTTTGCGACGAAAATATTTTCGTCGCAAAAGTCATCGCAAAATGATTAAAATGTTTTTAAAATTATATTTATAAATAAAATTTTATTAAAATAAATCTCAAATCATTAGATTCAAAATTCATACCTGTTTTATTTTCTCAAGATTTTCAATTACATTTCGCTCTAGTTGATTAAAAATTATATTTATAAATAATATTTTAATAAAACTAATCTCAAATCATTAGAATCAAAATCGATAGCTATTTTATTTTCTCATAATTTTCAACTACAATACGCTCTAATTGATTATCTATCAATAGCAAGATTAAAAGAAAAAAGAAAATTTAAAGACAAAGATTACAACTAATTCATAGTTTGCTTAAATGAAATCTAAAACAATAAATATTATACTTTACATGATAACAAAATCGCAAACAATAAATGTAATAGTTTACATAAAAGAAGTCAATATCAACTCAAAAGATAATGACCATCATAATTACAAGGTAACGAGTTAAATTTCCTATTACAAAAACCTCAACAAGCTTCTAGGTGACATGGAGAAATGAGAGGAGATGACCTGTCGCTATCCTTTAAAATGATTTGTATAGTACCTGATAACATTGAAGAGAAAAAGTAAGATATTCATGAAATGGAACAACAATCTTAGTGTATGATGCTCTAATACAATACAATGAAAAGAAATAGTGCAGACAGTAATATAGATAGCATAATACCTCCATGCTCTTATGCACTACTATTATTGAGGATCTCAATGATAAAGACCATAAAGGAAACTCGGACTTCCATATTAATGCAGGCAAGATAAAACCCAACTATACAAACAAGTATATATGTCAAATAAATCTAAAAACTAAGAACTTACTACAAGCCTAGAAAATGATATCTCTGTTATTGGAATTGAACTATAAGATGTAAGACCAAAAAATATAATGGTACATAGAAAATAAAATAAGTCGTAAGAAAACCTTACCATATTCGTAGAGATAAAGAGAATGTGCAAATCCTGTGACGACAAGATATCACCTGTGATGACCTATAAATAGCAAGAAATATAAAGCATTAACAAATAATATATATAAGATTACAAATGAGATATCAACTATACATTAATTTTTTATATTAAGATAATAAACTTACCCATCATCAAAAATCAACGTCCTCATTGTCATTGTCATTGTCATCCTCATCCTCCACCTCGTCCTCCTCCTCCTCCTCCTCCTCATCATCATCATCATCATCATCATCATCATCATCAATTTCACTTGCATCCACATTTATCACTATTCCACTGGGATCTCATAATGTTGGAATATTATATTCCTCTGTCTGAAATGTATTTACAACTTGCTCTTGTTGATATGCAATGTCTTCCCAACGTTCCTCAATTTTTTTCCGTGCTTTCGTTTTACAAACAGCCCACCAATCCAATTTGTCACGTTTCAAACTAGGATATGAAGCATAAAATACTTGAATTGCTTGTTGTGCCAATATAAATGGTTTATATCTCTTATACAATCTCTTATGATTTATTTCAACCAAATTATACTGTGGATGCACATTCATCCCTTTGATAGGGTCAAACCAATGACACATGAATAGAATAACTCGCATAGCTGGGCCAGGATATTCTACCTCTATAATTTCATCCAGCAAACCATAAAAATCATTGCTTGGATCTTCATCATTTGATGATTTTACACAAACTCCACTATTCATTGTACTCTTGCCCGTGCCATATTCTTGAGTATGAAAATTATATCCATTTATAAAATAAGCTGGCCAAGTGTGTGCCAATGCTTTTGGACCCCATGATAGATGGAACAACATTTCATGTTGAATGTGAGTTCGATTATCATGAACCTAATGACAAAGATGTAAATTGTTAAAAATATGTTTATATAAAACCAAATTTGAATTTTATACTTACATATGATTTGAACCATGGTGCAAATTCTTCTTCACATAAACGATCAAACTCGTGTGTCGATAATTCAGAATATAAGTTTTGAAAAATCCTACCATCAAAAAAAAAATAAGTATGCAATAAATTTAACACATAAAAATTGGAAATTGAGGGAATATATACTTACTGATAATATGGCGATACTTTAGGACAATTAAGTAAAATATATGTATGCGCTGCCCGCCATTCTTGACCAGTTAAGTATCTCTCTTTACATTGTCCACTTGGTCGACCAAGATAATTAAAAATTGAGAATGAGTTAAAATTAGGATCAATAGGGACCCTCATCATTTCTTCCTGGTCTCCGTCTCTTGCTTTGAACGTGGGGTTCAAAATAATAAGATGCAAAAGTTGTAACTTCTTCCACAATATATGCATTAACAATAGAAGCTTCAACTCGTGCCTTATTTTTAATTTTTTTCTTCAAATGATATAGAAATCTAATTGTAATAAAATAACTTATATTAGATATTAATATATAATAAAATGAAATAATTACTATGCATTAAGATATTGTCTTAGGATATTTTACCTTTCAAATGGATACATCCAGCGAAAATGTACAGGTCCTCCAACTTTGGCCTCGTATGGCAAATGAACCAAAAGATGTTCCATAGAATCAAAAAATGAAGGTGGAAAAATCCTTTCCAAATTACACAAAATAATTGGAATGTGCCTCTCTAACGCCTCCATGTGTGAATGTCTTAAAACTGTTGAACATATATCATGTAAGAAAATGCTTAACTCGCTAATGGCACCCCAAACAAAATTCGGTAAGAATTCCTTAAAAGCAATAGGAATAAGTCTTTGCATGATTATATGGCAATCATGACTTTTCAAACCAATCAATTTGTATTCCTTCAAATCAACACATCTTCCAAGATTAGAGACATAGCCATTTGGAAATTTCAATGATTTAAACCATTCACAAACAACACGTCTTTAATCCTTATTTAATGTATAAATTACCTTTGGCTTTGGTCCTCTACTATTTTCATCAACATCGAGAGTGGGTCTTTTGCAAAGGAGTCGCAAATCTTTTCTTGCATTCAAATTGTCTTTGGTTTTTCCATTGATATCCATTACTGTATTTATCAGATTATCACAAACATTCTTCTCAATATGCATTACATCGAGATTATGATGAATCAAATGACTATACCAATATGGTAAATTCCAAAATATACTTCGTTTAGTCCATTTATGTGTTCTTCCATGTTCATATGTTGTATCATGCGGCTTTTCAATAACAGATGAAAAGTCAGCCACTCGCCACCATATCTGTTCACCAGTTAATCTCAATGGTGGAGGTGTTCTTTCAATTCTGTTCTTGGTGAATTCATTTTTATTTTTTCTGAAATTATGATTTGTTGGTAAAAATTGTCTATGACAGTCAAAATAACTCGGCTTCTTTCCATGTTTCAATCTGATAGACTTTGATCTCTCCATACATATTGGGCATCCTAAGATCCCAGCGGTACTCCAACCGGATAACATACCATAAGCAGGAAAGTCATTTATTGTCCAAAGAAGAGCAACCTTCATTACAAACGTATGATTAGTATGAACATCGTATGTAGAAACACCTTCATCCCATAATTGTTTAAGTTCTGCAATCAGTGGTTGCATATTAATATCTATTAACTTCTTCGGATTTTGCGGGTCAGGTACAACTAAAGTTAAAAACATATAAGGTGTTTTCATGCACATCCCAGGTGGAAGATTATACGGAGTTAAGATAACTGGCCAACATGAATAGTTTCTTCCTGATTTGCCAAACGGAGCAAACCCATCTGCACATAGACCTAATCTAATGTTTCTAATCTCCTTTGCAAATTCCGGATATGTTCTATCAAAATTCTTCCATGCCTCTGCATCTGATGGATGACACATTAGCCCCTCTTCTGTTTGATGATTTGCATGCCATGTCATGTGTTCAGCAGTTGCTTTTGAAGCATAAAGTCTTTGTAATCTAGGAGTTAAGGGCAAATAAAACATTTGACTATATGATTTACATCGTTGTTGATTAGTTCTACTGCTCTTGTACCGAGATTGATTACAGAATTTACAAACCTCTGCATTTTCATCAACTCCCCAATATAACATACAACCATCTCTGCAAACATCAATTCTTTGCACCGGAAGACCCGATTCTTTCACGAGTTTTTTCATACTATAAAAATCATTAGGTAGTATGTGATCACGTGGCAATGCCTCTCCAATAACTTGAACAAAATCATTAAAACAATCTTGTGACACATTATGCTCTGCTTTGACATTTAACAATCTTGCGGTAAGAGATAATTTAGTGTGACTGTCACAACCAGACCATAATGGTTCATCAGCAGCACTGAACACTTCTTGAAATTGAAGATATGTGTCATTAACAGGTGGTACTTCTACTCCCTCCAATGGTGATGTATAAGTAGTAAACATTTGTTCAACTATTGGTGGATAACTAGAACTTGCACCACACATGTCAGGATTGAAATTCTGACCGACTGCATCCAATACCATTCTTTGATATGAATTAAATTGATCATAATAACTCTAATCACCACCAACTGAGACTTGTATATTTTATTGATAATCTTCATCAGATATGAATGGTTCACCGTGAGATGTCCAATTATAGTAATTCGGGGTAAATCCAAATCTACAAAGATGTTCTTCAACTTTATCGCAGAGTAAAAATTTACCATTGTGACACTTTTTGCATGGACATCTTATCTTATTGCCATCCATATACTGAAATTGACTAGATGCAAAACTCAAAAATTGTCTCAATCCAGTAATAAACTCATCAGATAAACCCCGACGATCAGGTAAATTTTTTTTATACATCCACCTCCTTTCATTCTGCATTTTGCCTGTTTATAAATTATAATAACATAAATAATAATTTCCAAAAAAATTAGATATGCATAACAATATTCTTGTGAAATTAGTTGATTAAATTTATTAATTAAGGTATAAATTAAGATTTAAGAATTAATAGTTAGCTAATTAAATTATTGAGTTTACGATTAATTAATATCATATTTTTGAATTAATTTAAAATTTAAAATTAATTAATTAAGTTTGATATCACAACTGTATAAATTAATTAAAATAAATAATTAATTACTAATAATTTCATAATAGGTTAAATTAATTATTTTATGATTTTATTAATATGGAATAAATAATTTTTAAAATTTAAAATTAATTAATTAAGTTCGATATCACAACTATATAAATTATTTAAAATAAATAATTAATTACTAATTATTTCATATTAGGTTAAATTAATTATTTTATGATTTTATTAATTTGGAATAAATAATTTGAGATTTACTTAAATTAAATAATTACTTTTATATTAAAATGAAGAATTAATTAATAATATCCTAAATCGATGAATTAGTTAATCACATACAAACAAAGAAAAACACATGATCATCCAAATAATATCCTAATTGTATATTCTAATACAAGCAAACACAAATTTTTACAAATCAATATAAACTAACAAAACCTAATCTTATATAGCACTCACACTAAGACATGGAATACTATAGTAAACATTAATCAAAATAATAAACAATAAAAGAAGGATACAGACGTACCAAACAAAGGTCACCAACAAAGACGATGGTAGTCAATCCAAACACATCCACTTAAGACCTACACAAAAAATATTACACAGTCAAATATATATATATATATATATATAAATCACACTTGAGCAACGTGGCACAAGCCGAGCCAAGCTTGATATGTTCAGCCTGGACCAGCAAGGCCCGGACCAGTCCCTCCCAGACCAACCCAGCATGGACCAGCCCGGCCAAGCCAGGCCCAGCCGAACGGGCCCGCCCCGGCGCGGCCAGTCCCGTACAAAATGGTCGCGCCCGCCTAAGAAATCGAGAGCAAGCCCACGCAGGCCGGGATCGCGTGACCGGGATCGCCTGACCGGGAACGCTCGAGGGAGGCTGAGCGCGGCAGGAAGAGAGCGAGCGACCCAGTCCGTGCGCAGCTGGTATCGCGCGACGTCCCCTGCGTGCGCCAGGTATCGCGCAAATGCACCCGCACGCGACCGGTAGCGAGCGAGGCGACCGCCGCCGCGTCAGGCCGGTAGCGCGCGAGGAGAGCACGGCTGGTAGCGCGCGAGGCGAGCGGCGCCGTGAGACGCTGGTAGCGGGCGAGCGCGGCCGCGCGCGGACGATAGCGGCCGAGCGCGGCCGGTAGCACTCGAGCGCGGCCGTGCGAGTCCGGTAGCATGGGCGGACATCACGTGCTACCGAGCGCGGCCGGTAGCACGCGAGCGCGGCCGTGCGAGTCCGGTAGCGCGTAAACTCGGTCGTGCGATGCCGGTAGCTCGCGCACGGTCGGTAGCGCGAGCACGGGCGCGCGCGATCGGTAGCTCGAGCGCGGCCACGCGCGGCCGAAGAGAGAAAAGAGGGAGAAAAATCGCAGCCAGAAAAATCACGGAGAAAGAACAGAGAAAGAGTAGACGCTTACCGGAGCGTCGTCGCAGGGATGGAGCGCGCACCAGAAAAATCACACAGCCGCCAAAACCCAAAACGAGATAGGGCAAAAAGCAGATCTGGAGGTATATATAATTAAAAAGTTGCGACAAAAATTAATTTGTCGCACATTTCGACCATAAATTATTTTTAAAAAAAAACATAAATACCTTCAAAAAAAAATAATATGGTGTTATAAATAATGAAGAATTTTCGACCCAAAATAATCTGCAAAATATATTTTTATTTATAATATTTTAAATATTATTTACTCTAAAAATATAATTTCGAATAACTTTAATTAAAATTTTGCGACGAATTTCAAAATTCGTCCCAAATTCTGCGACGAATTTCAATATTCGTTGCAAATTTTGCGACGAATTTACAAATTCGTTGCAAATTTTGCAACGAATTTTGAAATTCGTCGCAAATAATTATTTTTAAATAAACCAAAAGAATATTAATAAATTTCTTATATGGACCTACAGAACTCGGAATTTAACGAAACGAGTTTCTACGTGCTCGTATCGATATCCTCGTGATATAAATGACCTCAAAGTTAAATTTTACATAATATATTTTTATTTGTAATTTTCTAAATATTATTTACTTGGAAAATATATTTTTGTGTCTTAAAATTTTTTTTCTATAAATTTATCTGGTAAAATTTAAGTTTGACGTCACTTATTTCATGATGAAATCGCTATGAGCACGTAGAAACTTGTTTCATGAAATTCGGAGATCCGCACATTTATTTATGATTTTTTGAAGGTATTTAGGTTTTTTTTAAAAAATTTAAACTTTTGCGATGAATTTTCAAATTCGTCCCAGATTCTGCGACGAATTTCCAAATTCGTCGCAGATTAGGGACGAATTTTGAAATTCGTCGTAGAATTAAATTTTTAAAAAATCAAAACAAATACCGTTTAATTGTCGTAGATGGACCTAGAGAACTCGGAATTTAATGAAACAAGTTTCTATGTGTTCGTATTGATCCCCTGACGAGCTAAACGACCACAAATATGTATTTCCGTCAATATATATTTTTTATAGTTAATTATTTATATCAGCGAATGACTTAGTTAAAATTTTCTAAGTCTGAAACTGTTATAAGCAATTTCATATTAATCCTTCATGGATCCCTAGAATTTTTATTGAAATTTGTGTTTAAGATCATTTATATCACGAGGACGTCGATACGAACTCGTAGAAACTTGTTTCATGTCATTCCGAGTTCTGTAGCTCAATCTGCGACATTTCGAATGTATTTTGGATTTCCCAAGTTTGCGATGAATTTTTAAATTCGTCCCAAATCTGTGACGAATTTCCAAATTCGTTGCAAATTTTGCGACAAATTTACAAATTCGTTGCAAATTTTGCAACGAATTTCGAAATTCGTCACAAATAATTATTTTTAAATAAACCAAAAGAATATTAATAAATTTCATATATGGACCTACAGAACTCGGAATTTAACGAAACGAGTTTCTACGTGCTCGTATCGATATCCTCGTGATATAAATGTCCTCAAAGTTAAATTTTACATAATATATTTTTATTTGTAATTTTCTAAATATTATTTACTTGGAAAATATATTTTTGTGTCTTAAAATTTTTTTCTATAAATTTATCCAGTAAAATTTAAGTTTGACGTCACTTATTTCATGATGAAATCGCTACGAGCATTTAGAAACTTATTTCATGAAATTCGGAGCTCCGTACGATTATTTATGATTTTTTGAAGATATTTAGGTTTCTTTTTAAAAATTTAATTCTGTGACGAATTTTAGAATTCGTCCCAGATTCTGCGACGAATTTTCAAATTCGTCCCAGATTCTGCGACGAATTTCAAAATTCGTCCAAATTCGTCGCAGATTAGGGATGAATTTTGAAATTCGTCGCAGAATTAAATTTTTAAAAAATCAAAACAAATACCGTTTAATTGTCGTAGATGGACCTAGAGAACTCGGAATTTAATGAAACAAGTTTCTATGTGTTCGTATTGATCCCCTGACGAGCTAAACGGCCACAAATATGTATTTCTGTCAATATATTTTTTTTATAGTTAATTATTTATATCAGCGAATGACTTAGTTAAAATTTTCTAAGTCTGAAACTGTTATAAGCAATTTCATATTAATCCTTCATGGATCCCTAGAATTTTTATTGAAATTTGTGTTTAAGATCATTTATATCACGAGTACGTCGATACAAACTCGTAGAAACTTGTTTCATGTCATTCCGAGTTCTGTAGCTCAATCTGCGAAATTTCGAATGTATTTTGGATTTCCCAAGTTTGCGATGAATTTTTAAATTCGTCCCAAATCTGCGACGAATTTCCAAATTTGTTGCAAATTTTGCGACAAATTTACAAATTCGTTGCAAATTTTGCAACGAATTTTGAAATTCGTCGCAAATAATTATTTTTAAATAAACCAAAAGAATATTAATAAATTTCATATATGGACCTACAGAACTCGGAATTTAACGAAACGAGTTTCTACGTGCTCGTATCGATATCCTCGTGATATAAATGACCTCAAAGTTAAATTTTACATAATATATTTTTATTTGTAATTTTCTAAATATTATTTACTTGGAAAATATATTTTTGTGTCTTAAAATTTTTTTTCTATAAATTTATCTGGTAAAATTTAAGTTTGACGTCACTTATTTCATGATGAAATCGCTATGAGCACGTAGAAACTTGTTTCATGAAATTCGGAGATCCGCACATTTATTTATGATTTTTTGAAGGTATTTAGGTTTTTTTAAAAAAATTTAAACTTTTGCGACGAATTTTCAAATTCGTCCCAGATTCTGCGACGAATTTCCAAATTCGTCGCAGATTAGGGACGAATTTTGAAATTCGTCGTAGAATTAAATTTTTAAAAAATCAAAACAAATACCATTTAATTGTCGTAGATGGACCTAGAGAACTCGGAATTTAATGAAACAAGTTTCTATGTGTTCGTATTGATCCCCTGACGAGCTAAACGACCACAAATATGTATTTCCGTCAATATATATTTTTTATAGTTAATTATTTATATTCAGCGAATGACTTAGTTAAAATTTTCTAAGTCTGAAACTGTTATAAGCAATTTCATATTAATCCTTCATGGATCCCTAGAATTTTTATTGAAATTTGTGTTTAAGATCATTTATATCACGAGGACGTCGATACGAACTCGTAGAAACATGTTTCATGTCATTCCGAGTTCTGTAGCTCAATCTGGACATTTCGAATGTATTTTGGATTTTCCAAGTTTGCGACGAATTTCTAAATTCGTCCCAAATCTGCGACGAATTTCCAAATTCGTTGCAAATTTTGCGACAAATTTACAAATTCGTTGCAAATTTTGCAACGAATTTCGAAATTCGTCACAAATAATTATTTTTAAATAAACCAAAAGAATATTAATAAATTTCATATATGGACCTACAGAACTCGGAATTTAATGAAACGAGTTTCTACGTGCTCGTACGATATCCTCGTGATATAAATGACCTCAAAGTTAAATTTTACATAATATATTTTTATTTGTAATTTTCTAAATATTATTTACTTGGAAAATATATTTTTGTGTCTTAAAATTTTTTTTCTATAAATTTATCCTGTAAAATTTAAGTTTGACGTCACTTATTTCATGATGAAATCGCTACGAGCATGTAGAAACTTATTTCATGAAATTCGGAGCTCCGTACGTTTATTTATAATTTTTTGAAGATATTTAGGTTTCTTTTTAAAAATTTAATTCTGCGACGAATTTTAGAATTCGTCCCAGATTCTGCGACGAATTTTCAAATTCGTCCCAGATTCTGCGACGAATTTCCAAATTCGTCGCAGATTAGGGATGAATTTTGAAATTCGTCGCAGAATTAAATTTTAAAAAAATCAAAACAAATACCGTTTAATTATCATAGATGGACCTAGAGAACTCGGAATTTAATGAAACAAGTTTCTATGTGTTCGTATTGATCCCCTGATGAGCTAAACGACCACAAATATGTATTTCCATCAATATATTTTTTTCATAGTTCATTATTTATATCAGCGAATGACTTAGTTAAAATTTTCTAAGTGTGAAACTGTTATAAGTAATTTCATATTAATCCTTCATGGATCCATAGAATTTTTATTGAAATTTATGTTTAAGATCATTTATATCACGAGGACGTCGATACGAACTCGTAGAAACTTGTTTCATGTCATTCCGAGTTCTATAGCTCAATCTGGACATTTCGAATGTATTTTGGATTTTCCAAGTTTGCGACGAATTTCTAAATTCGTCCCAAATCTGTGACGAATTTCCAAATTCGTTGCAAATTTTGCGACAAATTTACAAATTCGTTGCAAATTTTGCAACGAATTTCGAAATTCGTCGCAAATAATTATTTTTAAATAAACCAAAAGAATATTAATAAATTTATATATGGACATACAGAACTCGGAATTTAACGAAATGAGTTTCTACGTGCTCGTATCGATATCCTTGTGATATAAATGACCTCAAACTTAAATTTTACATAATATATTTTTATTTGTAATTTTCTAAATATGATTTACTTGGAAAATATATTTTTGTGTCTTATAATTTTTTTTCTATAAATTTATCCAGTAAAATTTAAGTTTGACGTCATTTATTTCATGATGAAATCGCTACGAGCATGTAGAGACTTATTTCATGAAATTCGGAACTCAGTACGTTTATTTATGATTTTTTGAAGGTATTTAGGTTTTTTTTAAAAATTTAATTTTGCGACGAATTTCAGAATTCGTCCCAGATTCTGCGATGAATTTTCAAATTCGTCCCAGATTCTGCGACGAATTTTGAAATTCGTCGCAGAATTAAATATTTAAAAAATCAAAACAATTACTGTCCAAATTTTGCGACGAATTATATTTTTAGGATAAATTAAATATTTGTTGTAAGTTTGCGACAAATTTTAACTTCGTCGCAAATTTTGCAACGAAAAAAATATTGTTGCAAATTTTGCGACGAATATTCATTTTCGTTGCAAAATTTGCAACAAATTTTTTTTCGTTGCAAAATTGTTGCAAAATTTGCGACAAATATCAAATTCGTCGCAAATTTTGCAATGATTTGGCAACGAAAAAAAATTTGTTGCAAATTTTGCGTCGAATAATTATTTTTGTCGCAAAATCGCAACAAATTTGGCAACGAAAAATTTTTGTCGCTAATTGGCGACAAATGGGTTTTCGTCGCAAAATTTGTTGCAAATTAGCAACGAATATTATTTTTGTCGCAAAATTTATCGCTAATCTGCGATGAAAATTTTTCATCGCAAAAATTTGTCGCAGAATACCCCTTTTTTTGTAGTGATAACTTTGAAGACCCAAGGCACCCTATTTGTGATTAAGGGTGCCTCGGATGCAGAAGGTGAAGCTTCCGTAGAAATGCGTGAGGGTGCCTCAGTTCAGATTGAGGGCACCCTAGGTTGGAACTAAGGCACCCTCAGTCAGAACCAGGGCCTCCTAAGTTGAACAGTAGCCATTAAGACTACTGTTGGTTGCATGAATAAACCTATCCACTAGAGGCGCCCTGGATCAAGTCTTAATTTGCAAGATTATTCATCCCCTCTAGTCGGCCTACACGGGACCTACAGATGATGGATTATAGGATGTGATTAGTTAATTGATTCATGTTGATTAACACAGGGATGATTTGAGTGGAAATTAAATGAATTAAAATTCATGAGTTGATTAATTAGCTGATGTACTTAAGGTAATTAGATAATTACCTTATTTTTGAACTAATTGATAATCAATCTAATAATTGAATAAAGGGTAAATAATTAGGTTAAATGATTCATTCAGGTGAATAACCGGTGTGATTAAGGAATCAAACGTAGATAAAATATTTGATGATTAATTATGATTATTGGTCTGATTGGATGATTAATTAATCATTGGGATGAGTAAATTAAGAAGTCAATTCATTAATTAATATAATTATTGATTAATTAGTAGGATGATATATTGATTGTAGATCCTTAGTTTTGCTTCGTATCCTGTATTTGTAGGATTCAAGCTTGATGCGATCTTTTGGACTTGAAGACAGTCAGAACGATTTATATTAAAGACAAGTATTTCTTCCTTGACCTCTATTGTCATTTACCTTAGTGCATAGATTTCAATTGATAGAATATGTTGCTTTACCTTGACTTTACTCGTATCTTTACCCTGTGCTTGATACTAATTACTTCATCCTAGAGATGATCTATTTATGTTCATACAGTCTCAGCTTTGACTTTTCATATTTTGTAATGTGCACACTGATATGATATATATGTTAGAAGTTATCATGTTAATTATGCATATGTTATAGCATGCACACATGTACAATATATACGATAGGAGTTATCAAGTTGATTATGCATATGTCGTGTTGTACCCACTTGCAGGGTATATACTATAGGAGTTACACTTACTAGCTATTTATATGTTGTAGTTGTACCCATGTGTATGAGTTGTACTATAGGAGTTATCATTTTGACTGTCTATATTTTGTGGAGTACCACGTATAGTGAGTACTATTAATAACTGTGCCATACATGACATGTGGTAGATACCTGATTACATTTTTCCTGTATACTTATTTGCATGACTAATAGATCATGTTACCTGTTGTACCTTATACACACTATATTGTTACATGGATGATGACCTATTGTATCTTATGCATATCATGCTACCACTAACTCCCTTGTGGTTGAGACGGATCGTCAATTATATTCCTGCCCACTCGGCCATTCAGGATAGTGGTAGTTAGAGTGTGAGAAGTTATCCTATTGTGCCACACTCAACCACTCAGGGGTAGTGGTAGCTGGAGTTATGTGCACACAGTGGACATCCTCTTCTATTGCTTTGGGGGTTATAGAGCTATTGGCACCTCCTTTTCTTGGGGTATAGAGTGTTGGCTTCCCAGTATCCCATCTACTTTACCACTCAGAGTTGTAGTAGTTGGAGTGTGTATAGTTGTCACAACCCTGCTTACTTGACAACACTGATATGATGTGATGGTAGATAGACTGGTGTCTAAGGATGACACATGTCATTGTATCATATGCATATAATGCATTGTTGCATTTGCTTGTAATTGCTGCATTTGATTGAGCTATGTTTTGTTGTATATGATTGACATGTACATACAAATTTGTGTATCATACTTATTATGTTGTCATAGTATGCTCATGTGGTTTCGAGATGATCCATTACTGATCTCAAATTTTACTGATCATTATACTACGTGTTTAACCGGTTCTGATATGTGTATTTATTATGTCAGTTATGTTAGGACCAAAAAGAATTTAGATATCTCCACAATGGTATGATATTATCCACTTTGGGTCTAGCCCCTTATGATTTTGTTCTTGGGTTACACCTAAAAGGCTTCATACCAATGGAGATATATTTCTCTTATAAGCCTATGATATTTTTCATGTGTTTTCAATGTGAGACTATGTTTGTAATCTTGCAACCCCAACAAGTTATGGTTATGTACATATTCTGTTACTACCTGTGAGACTGTATATGCTTTGATCTCCTTACACTATTTGACTATGCACTATTTATTTCACTATTATCTGTTGGGGCAATCGACCTAAGTATGATCGGGAGATCATGGGTTTTGATGTGTGTGTCAATATGATTAAGCTAGGGTTTCATATTGATCTAATATGTGTATGTGATTGTGTAGGTTTGCAGGATACACATAAACTTGGTTGGATGTCTTCAGGTACGGTGAAGGGTGGCATGGAAGCAAGCCGTTGGCTTGTGTGTGCATCTGAGGGACCATGGACAAAGCAGGGACGATGAGCCAAGGGACGCGGACTTCAAGGCATGTGTGAAGGATGACATGGAGGCAAGCCAAGGGCTTGTATGTGCATCTGAGGGACGGGAGCCGAAGATGAAGAGGGTGCGAAGGCAACAGATCGAGGCTGCTGGATGAAGAGTCAACCAGGTCGTGAGGGTTCGAGTACTGAGGGAATTGTACTCGGGAACTAAGTCATGAGGGTTCGAGTGCGGAGAGAAATGTACTCGGGAAGGATAACCTTGGACTTAGGGATAGACCAGTTGATTGATCCAGGATCAGTCGACTGGTGTGACCGGAATTTGAAGAGTCAAGCTGTGACTTTCGAATTCGAAAATACCAGTCGACTGGTAACGGTCATATTCAGCCTCGAGCTCTATTTAAGGGAGCTCATTTAAGGCTGTTTCTCCTTGGCGAAACTTGCTTGGTTAGAGCTTGTAGTAGCCTATATTGCTCAGGAGTTGTCCAAGGTCTGTGGCGAGGTTTCTCCAGCCACAAGGAGCGACAAGAGCTAGCCCGAGGTGCTCCAAGGAATCATCCACCGAAGGATCGGGATCATCCACTTTATGGATAGCCGTGGAGTAGGAGTTTCATCTCCGAACCACGTAAATATGTGTGTTCTTCTTGTTTGGTAGATTTAGGTTTTATTATTCCGCTTGCGCACTAACCATTGTAGGAAGACAAGTTCGAAAAAGTGCTATTCACCCCCTCCCCATCTAGCACACGGTAAGATCGTAACATTATCCGTTGAGTCACTCGAACTCGCCACCGCTTTGTTTGTTTTCATTTTATCCAAGTAACATGTAGATGTCATGGAGTCGCTTGAAGTATCCTGACTGTCAGTCTCACGTCACATCCTAGGATGCATTCCTTATATTCCTTCCATTATTATTTGCATTCTGGATTTTATAATTTGGCATTGTATTAATTTGTCGCGGGCTTGCTGTTTAGCCTTGTGGCTACTTTTGGTTGGATTTGTGGTTATTGTACCAAGCCGGGTCGACTTGCAGTCATTTATGTTTTATGTCATCTGCTTTGATGTATTTGTTTTACTCCATCCGTGTGGGCTGTATAAACTGTGTGGTTGTTGATCCAGTCGTGGATTGTAGTATTGAACTATGTGGTTGATGTTTTTCTTTTATTGCTAGTCGTGTGGGATGTTGATATATATCGTATAGCCGTTTCGCTATTGTATCCAAGATCCATATGTTGTCCGTACAGGGAAGATGTTGTCTATTTGTTGGGCAAGCATTGCCCCCAGGGCATGACAGATTAAAAGGGCTTCACAACTCTATTAAGTCTTCTCAATCAATAATTTCCTATACAAGATATGGGTAATGCTCATTTTTTTTCTTGGTATTGAACTTATCCCACATGATGAAGATTATCTCCTCTCTCAAAGTAAATACATTACTGAGCTTCTACAAAGAGCTAAAATGGATGGAGTATGCCGGATCTCCACACTAATTGCTATTACTAACTTTACAGCATCGTCTCTTGCTATGTCTGATCCCAGATTTATTGAAGTATTGTTGGAACTTTACAACATGTCATTATCACACGACCTGATATTACCTTGCGATAAATCATGCTTGTCAGTTCATGCATCCTTCCACTGAATAAAACTGGAAAGGCGTGAAAAGAATACTTCACTATCTCAAATATACTATTCTATATGATTTTCTTTTATATCGACAATCATCTCGAGATATACATGCATATAGTGATGTAAATTAGGTAAACTCTCCTGAAGACAGACACTCTACTAGTGGATATGATATATGTTTTGGACGAAATCTTATATCATGGAATTTAAAAAAACAACATATAGTATTTTGTTCAAGACTGAGGCTAAATACAAAGTTATAGCAAATACAATATCTAAAATTATTTGGCTTCAATCATTTTTCTCTGAACTTCATCTTGCATCAAATATTATACCAAAACTTTGGTGTGATAATATTGAAGCAACATATCTCACAGCAAATTTAATCTTTCATACTCGCACAAAACATGTGGAAAGTGATTTTCATTTTGTCCGAGAGCATGTGACGACTTAACAATTATCAGTATCTTATATTTCTATATAGGATCAAATTACTAATATCTTTATTAAGTCATTATCCAAACTGTGTTTCAACAAGCTAGTAAGTAAATTATTCTAGACCTTTTCTTTATCAATTTGTTAATTGACAGTTTCTTTGTTAATCTGTCAATTGACTAAGTACCCTAAGACTTCTATTACCTTAATATTTGCATTATTTGCATATCTTCACAATGGTATGATATTATCCATTTTGAGCCTAAGCTCTCATGCTTTTGTTCTTAGGCTCTACCCAAAAGGTTTAACGGCAATGGAGATATCTTCATCCTTTTAAAACCCATGATCTTTTATATGTCTTTCCAATATGGAACTTTGATTGCATTCTCAACAATCCACCATTTAAATGAAGGATCACCATTACTCTCATGGTCTGGGCCTTCCCGCAAGCATCTGGTTACTCATGACTTACTCCGGACCTCCCCTCAACTTTGTTTAAGGACACCCCACATGATATCTGGTTTGGACCACGACTCTGATACCATTTGTTGTGATAGAAGGATTTGTTCTTGGGCTTTATCTAAAAGATCTTATATCAATGGAGATATCTTCATCTTTTTTAAACCCATAATCTTTTCTATATAGTTTCAATATGAAACTTTGATTATATTCCAATAGTTAATTAATCAATATTGACAAAAATAAAGTAATTATATTGTAATAGTTATGTAATTGCTATATCAAAGTGTTATTAATATTGATAAAAATTAAAGTGTTATAATATAATATTGATTAGTATTAATCAGAGATAAAATATCCATATTATAACATATATAAATTATAATAAATAATATCTTACCCGACGTTCCTGTGCGATCGTGAGCGACATCCGATATCCCAGATCTAACACGATATTGTGATAAATCTCATCTCTTTCCTCTCTAATCTGACACAGTACTGTGACAAATCTCATCTCTTTCCTCTTTCATCTGAATGTAACAAAATAAAAGTCTCTCTTCTCTCTTTGACACATATATGCATCTGACGCATATGCATTACCTCCAATATAGTTGTAGTAGCTACTCGATAATAGTTGCTACAACGTAACAAACTTCTAACACTATAACTTTAAACTCGGACATCAGAATGATGTGATCATTTTTTTTAAATTATAGTTTTTTGAACGGGCTTCGATTAAAAAAAATTATCTCGTTCTAATATTTGAGTCAAAAGTTAAAGTTTTTGAAAATTTGCTACATAGTTATAACAACTATTCAATAATAGCTTCTACAACTGTGTAGTAAACTTTAAAAAATCATAATTTTTGACTTGAATATTAGAATGAGATAATTTTTTTAAATCGAAACTTGTTCAGAGATCTATAATTAAAAATATTACTTCATTCTGATATCCGAGTCAAAAGTTATAATTTTTGAAAGTTTACTATATTGTAACAACTATTGTCGAGTAGCTGCTATATGCTGTAGCAACTACTGGTTGAGTAGCTGCTACAACTATGTAGCAAATTTTCGATGACTACAACTGTTAAAATACTAAAAATTTGAGGGACCAGAATGTAAAGTTGCCTAATTTTAAGGGCCTAAGTCGGATATGTCGGAAATTTTGAGGATCAGAGGGGTTAATCGCAAAAATGGCACCCTTTATATCTGTTTTTTTTCCCTTTTCCTCCGCCCGTTGCCCTAACACGCAGATAAACCGACGCCGACTTTTTCCCCTACTCCTCTCCTTCTCTTTCGCTTACTCTTCCTCTCCGCCATCTCTTCTCCGTCGCCGACCGGTTTCGTGAGGCGTCCAGGGCGACTTCCTCTTCTTCCTTGGGTCTGATCGAGGTTTCGGATTACCCTCTTCCCCATCTAGAGCAGATCGTGGATTTGGAGTTTATTCCGTCATCGTTTACTTCCTCGCGAGCGGGTAGCGATCACGCCACTACCTGAGAGACGAGGAGGTGATTTGCTTGATCCAGACCTAGTGTGTAGTCTCAGAGTTCCAATCTGTCAACGAATCGCGATTTGAGTGTGCCTGAGTTCGGTTTTAAAATCTAGGGCACAGGCGAATTCCGTCCTTGAGCGATTTTGGGTAGAGGAGTACAAGAGGTTTGGGGAGTTGGAATCTCAGCGAGCACAAAATCAAAACCTTCTCTCAGGTAAGGGTCGTTGATTCTTCTTTTCGACTTCTCTGATCTTGGATGAAGAATCGTGATTGTGGACTGGTTTTCCGAGTTAAGATCTCCTATGGATCAAATTGGGATTTGGAATTTGTTCTTGATTGTGGATATAGGGTTGTATCTGTTTTCTGTGTTCTTGATCGATTTCTGCTAATGTTAGATGATAGCTGTTGCAAATGCGATTTGAATTGGTTAGGAGTATTTTGTTACAGGTGGAGGTTTGGAGCGTAGGTTTCGGCCAGCAAACACACAGAGGTGAGCTTGGTTTATCAGTATCTTTGATTGGTTCTTTAGGGTCTTCCGATTTGGAATCTGTTATGGATCAAGGTGGGATTAGAGATCTGTTCTTGAGCTAGGATCTAGAGCTTATATTTGTTTTTAGTTTCTGATTAATTCATGCTATTCTATATTAAATTTAAGCTGGATGGAAGCTGGAACTTGAGCTTGCGGATTAGTTGCTGTGATTGTTTCCCTGTTTTGATTTCGCCATATTCTTGGTGTTTTCATCTCTGTCGAGAGAGGACTCTGACGCGGCTATTTGGATTCCACTTGAGGCGGATATTATTTTTGGACGGGGGGTTCTTACACGCCTGGACTTCTTCGTATTGAGGCGGGTACCTCTGACTTATCTTTTAGATTAGTCCTAGCAGATATGCTTGATATGCTATGTTTAGCGGTAGGGTAATGTAGTATTTTATACCTGCTCTACCTTGGCTGATACTGTTTATGATGTACCTGACATGTGATACATATACCTTTAGGACTTAGGCTATGGTGCATTTGTTTATGATCCTTGCATATCATGTTGATATAGGTGGACTAGATAGTGGATGCTGTTTGACCAGAGTCATGCATCATCGTGCACTGTGCATCACTGTCGATCAGGGGCCCCCTTATGGGTGAGTCAGGTCGACAGTTATACTGACCTATCCATACGACCACTCATGGGTTAGTGGTTGACGGAGTATGGGTAGTGTGCTCTGTGCTGCTCAGCTCATGCACTCATGGGTTAGTGAATCGGAGCGTGGTGGCAGACAGAGGTCCCTCCTGGAGTAGTCCATATACCAGGAGTAGAGAGAAAGAGAGGTCTCTTCCCCATTTATATACATGGGGTAGGTGTTAACACTCAGATAGAAATATCCTCCAGAGATGGCCTGGGGCTGATAGTGATATAGCCAGGATAGGTGATGGCCTGGGGCTGATAGAGATATCGCCAGGATAGGTCTTAGCCTGGGGCTATTAGTGATATAGCTAGGATAGGTGATGGCCTAGGGTTGATAGAGATATCGCCAGGATAGGTCTTAGCCTGGGGCTATTAGTGATATAGCCAGGATAGGTGATGGCCTGGTGCTGATAGAGATATCGCCAGGATAGGTCTTAGCCTGGGGCTATTAGTGATATCGCCAGGATAGGTCATGGAGTAGGGGTGTTACACCGACAACATCCCGTCTACTCGGTTGCTCAGGAGTAGCAGCGGCAAAGTACGGATGGCAGTCACAGCTCTACGCAGGAGGGTGAGCGAACACTTGCCGTGCTTGTTATACTTGGATGTTGCATTTGTTTGACATGCACATACAGGAGACCCTTATGTCAGTTTCGATGACCCAGCCACATTGGTATGGTATTTGCTATTTCTGTTTCAGTTGTACTTACCACTGCATGTACCTGTGTTATTTCGATAGCCTGTTACTCTATTGCTAGCTTAGACTATCCTGTATATCTGATGAGATATTCGCTGAGTATTATGACTCACCCCGTTAGCTCCCTGTTTTTATTTCAGGATGATTATCTGGAGTGCCCGGCAGCCTGTCCCAGTTCGCGTCTTTCTCGAGATGATTCCGGGATGTCTCTTTTACTTTGTTGGTGGTACATGTTGGTACCCGTTTTCTGTTCCTTTTATTTTACTTTTCCGCTGCTATACTCGTGTTTGGTTTTGTCATCTTATACGGCGGTATAGTTGTACTTTTGTGAGCCATGGAGGCCTTGTGCTTTGTGTTTGTCGTAAGTCGTACCGGTACGCAGCTTTCATCGCCGTCTTGCTTTTGTTGATTTCAGACGGTTGTTCCAGCCCTATAGGCTGTGGTACAATCATCTGAGGTAGTCGTAGAGGTTAGGTTTCTGAATTGTCCGTCGGTCGAGGGAGTGGCAGTTCGGTCGGTATCGGACGGGCAGCTCCTCGGGGCGTGACAATTTTTGGTATCAGAGCCAGGTTCTCGAGATACCTTGTGACCTTGTGGGTGTTTTTAGACCATGTGCCGGAGTCGTTTTCTCGTTGGACGTGATTGGGACATGGTGGCGACCGGACAGCTCCAGGCGTTGATCGTACTTTCTGTTGCAGGTTTTGTTATTAATTCTAAAATTACTAGGCAAGTAATAATGATTGGCGTATCCCTACAGGTATGCCGCGACGTATTGAGTTGACTCCACCTCGCCGACCCGGTGGGCCGGGTTGACCCTCACATCGGACGACGCGAGTGTCGCAGCAGGCGACGATGACTGGGACAGAGGGGGTTCCGGTGAGACGGACACGGACCGGGTCCGGTGGCCGAGGACGAGCTTCCTCCGAGACTCGTGATGTTCAGAGATCTCAGTCTCCACGGATACCGTCTCCATTTTTGACCACAGTACCCGTGGTACCTCCGGTAGGTCCCACTGCAGCATCAGTCCCAGTGGCGCCTGCTACAACACCTCAGGATGCTGCATCATCGATGATGCAGCAGATGATGCAGCAGCAGAGGGAGCAGCATCAGCAGTTGATGCAGCAGCAGAGGGAGCAGCATCAGCAGATGATGCAGCAAATGTTTCAGATGTTTCAGACACCGGCTGTCCCACCATCCGCTCCACCAGCATCTGCTCCTGCTCCTTCGGAGCCCCAGACTGCACAGCCTACGGAGATACAGTCGCAGGGGCCGACGGTACCATCCGGGGATTCTGCAGTCCCCTCGGCGGTTCCTCTTCCTTCTTCCACTACTACTACCACTATTCCGAGTCAATCAGTGGCTCGGATTCCGGCATTAGCACAGGCGGCCAAGGGCCGTCTTACACTGTTCCAGGGAGCTGCTGATCCGACCGTGGCTCACTCTTGGCTGGAGACGCTAGAGAGGACATTTCCATACCTGGAGTGTACTGACTTGGAGCGGGTTGAGCTTGCGGCATATCATCTGCGTGGTCGAGCGGAGACATGGTGGATCACTCAGCGATCGGTTATGGGCACTCAGCCGGTCACTTGGGAGAGATTTCGCCAGACCTTCACCACTCAGTACTTCCCAGCTGCACAGCAGCTGGCCACATGGCAGGAGTTCTTGGAGATTCGTCAGGGAGAGCAGTCGGTGGCGGATTATGATGCAGAGTTCCACCGACTGTCCGAGAGTTGTCCTGAGATGTTTCCCGGAGATCGTGAGAGGATGAGGCATTTCATTAGAGGGTTGGCACCTTATATCCAATCCAAGATGTCTCCTTGGGATCTGACCTCATATGGACAGGCACTGGATCGCGCTTTACATGTGGAGGCGTTACAGCAGAGACTATCCTCAGAGCGGAAGAAGGAGAAGAAGACCTCACAGACTTCTCAGTCCCAGTCCTCGCGGAAGCGGGGTAGACAGGAGCAGTCGACACAGGATGCTTCTGGGGCCGCCTCTCGGCCTCGGAAGACGGGAGGTTCCACGTCCGGAGTTACTCAGGCCTCGGGGCGTGACCAGCAGAGTTCCACGACTTACCAGTGCGCTTGGTGTGGTTCCAAGGGGCACGATAGATCGAGCTGTACCATTGGACGAGCTGTTTGCTTTCATTGCAAACAGCCTGGCCATCGGAGACGTGACTGCCCTCAGAGGCCACAGGAGACGAGTACAGGAGGCATATCTGGAGGAGGATCCTCTAGCCAGCCGGGGACCCAGCGAGGAGGCCGGAAGGCCCAGACTTCTACACGACAGCAGCAGACTGCCCCTCCACCTATTCAGCTCTACTGCCTATTTGGTCAGGGTCAGGAGGCTACATCATCATCTGTGGTATCCCAGTCTCCATTTCAGCCTTCTGTTTCAGAGCCTCGTCAGCAGTTGTATGCCGGGTATCAGCTACCGGTCTATCAGCAGTCGCAGATTTCTGGAGCACCGGTACCTCAGTTACCTGCAGTGCCTACTGTACGGGCATTACCCCCACCCCCTCCTCCGCCAGAGTCGGGTCGAGTGTATGCTGTCACCCGAGAGGAGGCTCATCTGCAGATGGATCCTTTTTCGAGGTACAGTTTTACTTTATGATGTACCGCAGACTTACTCATAGATACCGGTAGTTCATATTCTTTTATACACGGGTATTCTTGAGCAAGATCTGCAATTGCCGACCCTCAGGGCACAGCGTCTATCAGTGACGCTACCTTCAGGAGATGTTCTGGAGGTAACGCAGGAGGTCAGAGGGTGTCCCTTGGACTTTGGGAGGGTCACCCTTACCGTGGACCTGTCTGTGCTGGATATGATTGAGTTCGACATCATTCTGGGCATGGACTGGCTCACGACATCACATGCCACCGTCGATTGTCATTCGAGGGTGGTGACTTTCCGACCCCCAGACCAACCCTCGTGGGAGTTCCTTGGCATTCGAGATGACGGTATAGCAGTTATCTCCGCACTTCAGGCGCAGAGACTTATTACGCAGGGTTGTCAGGGATTTCTGGTGTCATTACTCAGCACTTCAGATGGTAGTACTCCCCAGATCTCCGACGTTCCAGTGGTCAGGGATTTTCCGGATGTATTCCCAGACGAGTTACCGGGCTTGCCTCCCCGGAGGGAGGTCGAGTTTGCCATTGAGTTGATACCGAGGACTGCGCCGGCATCGAAGGCACCATATCGGATGACACCGCGTGAGTTGGACGAGCTGAAGGTCCAACTCCAGGAGTTACTAGATCGGGGATTTATCCGACCGAGTGCTTCTCCGTGGGGTTCTCCAGTCCTTTTTGTGAAGAAAAAGGATGGTTCTATGCGACTTTGCATTGATTATAGACAGCTTAACTCAGTCACAGTCAGGAACAAATATCCGCTACCGCGCATTGATGATCTGTTTGATCAGCTGAGGGGTACATCTGTGTACTCCAAGATAGATCTGCGGTCTGGTTATCATCAGCTGAGAGTCAGAGATTCAGATATTCAGAAGACAGCATTTCGCACTCGTTATGGACATTATGAGTTCTTGGTGATGCCATTTGGGCTCACCAACGCTCCGGCCGTGTTCATGGATCTCATGAACAGGGTATTCCTCCCATATTTGGATCAGTTTGTTATAGTATTCATCGATGATATTCTGATATATTCTCGGTCTGAGGAGGAGCACGCTCGCCATCTTCGCATCGTTTTGGAGGTTCTCCGAAAGGAGAAGCTCTATGCGAAGTACGGCAAGTGTGCATTTTGGCTATCTTCTGTGGGTTTTCTTGGACACATAGTATCCAGTGGAGGCATCTCAGTAGACCCCCAGAAGATCGAGGCAGTCACCAGTTGGGAGCAGCCCCAGTCAGTCCATGACGTGCGCAGTTTTCTGGGTTTGGCTGGCTATTACCGACGCTTTGTCGAGGGATTCTCCAGCATTGCCTCTCCACTCACGTGCCTGACCAGGAAGGGCGTGAAGTTTGTATGGACTGACGATTGCGAGACCAGCTTTCAGGAGCTGAAGCAGAGGCTGGTATCTGCGCCAGTTTTAGTACTGCCTTCAGGAGAGGACGGTTTCACTCTGTTCACTGATGCATCACTCCTGGGTTTGGGCGCGGTACTCATGCAGCATGGACGGGTGGTTGCTTATGCTTCTCGGCAGCTGAAGGAGCATGAGAGGAACTACCCCGTCCACGATTTAGAGTTGGCCGCTATTATTTTTGCGCTGAAGATCTGGAGGCACCTTCTTTACGGGATCACCTTCGAGATCTTCACGGACCACCGGAGTCTTCAGTATCTCTTCACTCAGCGAGAGCTGAATCTTCGACAGAGGAGATGGATGGAGTTCCTGAAGGACTACGATTGCACCATTGGCTATCATCCTGGGAAAGCCAATGTGGTAGCGGACGCACTGAGTAGGAAGACCAGAGCAGTCTTAGCCTGTCAGCGGGTGATTGTCACAGAGTTGATTCAGAGTTTTGCGGAGCTGGGATTAGAGGAGCGGTCCCAGACAGAGAGGGGTTTGCTAGTGGCTATGGTGGCGCAGTCAGCTATTAGGTCCAGGATCAGAGAGGCGCAGGCCAGTGACCAGCATCTGCAGTCTCTGGGCAGTCGCATTTCCGCCGGGCAGCCGTCTGACTTTACGCGGGACGATGAGGGCATTCTGTTTTTCCGAGGGAGACTATGTGTGCCAGAGTCGCACCCAGTCATGGAGGAGTTGTTACAGGAGGCTCATCGTTCGCGGTTTGCTATACACCCAGGCGGGACTCGGATGTATCGTGATTTGAGGCGTTCCTATTGGTGGAACAACATGAGGAGAGACATTGCGAGTTTTGTTGCTAGATGTCTCGTCTGCCAGCAGGTTAAGGCAGAGCACCAGAGACCTGCTGGGTTACTTCAGAGGATTCCCATTCCCGAGTGGAAATGGGAACACATTACGATGGATTTTGTGGTGGGACTGCCCAGGACTAGGAGAGGGCACGATGCGATTTGGGTGATCGTTGATCGATTAACCAAATCAGCACATTTCTTAGCTACGCGGAGGACGGATTCCCTCGACAGGTTAGCGGAGTTATATTGTCGAGAGATCGTCAGATTGCACGGAGTACCCTTGAGCATTATATCGGACAGAGATCCTCGATTCACTTCTCGTTTTTGGCAGAGCCTACAGAGAGCCTTGGGGACGGATCTTCGATTCAGTTCGGCATTCCACCCGCAGACAGACGGTCAGTCAGAGCGTACGATTCAGACATTGGAGGACCTGCTGAGATCATGTATTCTGGATTTCGGAGGCAGCTGGGAGGATCATTTACACTTGGTGGAGTTCGCCTACAACAACAGCTATCATTCGGCGATTCAGATGGCGCCGTATGAGGCGTTGTATGGTAGGCCATGTCGGACACCCACCCTCTGGGAGGAGGTTGGGGAGACACAGCTGATAGGATCGGAGAGAGCTCAGCAGGAGGCAGAGTTAGTACGGACTATCCGACAGAGATTATCAGCAGCACAGGATCGCCAGAAGAGTTATGCTGACCGGAGACGCAGACCATTAGAGTTCTCTGCGGGTGACCATGTTTTTCTTCGAGTCTCACCCACGAAGGGGGTGAAACGTTTTGGTCTCAGAGGTAAGCTAGCTCCACGGTATATCGGTCCATTTCAGATTCTGGAGAGGATTGGAGCTGTAGCTTACCGCCTAGCTCTTCCACCGTCTTTGGCTGGCGTCCACGACGTGTTTCATGTATCTATGCTGAGAGGTTATGTGCCAGATCCCACCCACATCTTATCCGAGGTGTCTGTTCCGCTTCAGCCTGACGCTACTTATGAGGAGGTACCTGTACGGATATTGGGTTTCCGAGAGCGTCAGCTACGGAACAAGACGATCCGGCTAGTCAGGGTCGGATGGCAGCATCACTCGGATGCAGAGGCTACTTGGGAGCTCGAGGACACTATCCGAGCTCGATATCCCCATCTATTTGACTGAGGTATGTACGGTTAGTTCATTCTACATGTATACTTCATATGTATGGCGTTAGTATCTACCATGGGCAGTGGCAAATTTGGGGACCAAATTCTAATTAGTGGGGGAGAATGTTAAAATACTAAAAATTTGAGGGACCAGAATGTAAAGTTGCCTAATTTTAAGGGCCTAAGTCGGATATGTCGGAAATTTTGAGGATCAGAGGGGTTAATCGCAAAAATGGCACCCTTTATATTTGTTTTTTTTCCCTTTTCCTCCGCCCGTTGCCCTAACACGCAGATAAATCGACGCCGACTTTTTCCCCTACTCCTCTCCTTCTCTTTCGCTTACTCTTCCTCTCCGCCATCTCTTCTCCGTCGCCGACCGGTTTCGTGAGGCGTCCAGGGCGACTTCCTCTTCTTCCTTGGGTCTGATCGAGGTTTCGGATTACCCTCTTCCCCATCTAGAGCAGATCGTGGATTTGGAGTTTATTCCGTCATCGTTTACTTCCTCGCGAGCGAGCAGCGATCACGCCACTACCTGAGAGACGAGGAGGTGAGTTGCTTGATCCAGACCTAGTGTGTAGTCTCAGAGTTCCAATCTGTCAACGAATCGCGATTTGAGTGTGCCTGAGTTCGGTTTTGAAATCTAGGGCACAGGCGAATTCCGTCCTTGAGCGATTTTGGGCAGAGGAGTACAAGAGGTTTGGGGAGTTGGAATCTCAGCGAGCACAAAATCAAAACCTTCTCTCAGGTAAGGGTCGTTGATTCTTCTTTTCGACTTCTCTGATCTTGGATGAAGAATCGTGATTGTGGACTGGTTTTCCGAGTTAAGATCTCCTATGGATCAAATTGGGATTTGGAATTTGTTCTTGATTGTGGATATAGGGTTGTATCTGTTTTCTGTGTTCTTGATCGATTTCTGCTAATGTTAGATGATAGCTGTTGCAAATGCGATTTGAATTGGTTAGGAGTATTTTGTTACAGGTGGAGGTTTGGAGCGTAGGTTTCGGCCAGCAAACACACAGAGGTGAGCTTGGTTTATCAGTATCTTTGATTGGTTCTTTAGGGTCTTCCGATTTGGAATCTGTTATGGATCAAGGTGGGATTAGAGATATGTTCTTGAGCTAGGATCTAGAGCTTATATTTGTTTTTAGTTTCTGATTAATTCATGCTATTCTATATTAAATTTAAGCTGGATGGAAGCTGGAACTTGAGCTTGCGGATTAGTTGCTGTGATTGTTTCCCTGTTTTGATTTCGCCATATTCTTGGTGTTTTCATCTCTGTCGAGAGAGGACTCTGACGCGGCTATTTGGATTCCACTTGAGGCGGATATTATTTTTGGACGGGGGGTTCTTACACGCCTGGACTTCTTCGTATTGAGGCGGGTACCTCTGACTTATCTTTTAGATTAGTCCTAGCAGATATGCTTGATATGCTATGTTTAGCGGTAGGGTAATGTAGTATTTTATACCTGCTCTACCTTGGCTGATACTGTTTATGATGTACCTGACATGTGATACATATACCTTTAGGACTTAGGCTATGGTGCATTTGTTTATGATCCTTGCATATCATGTTGATATAGGTGGACTAGATAGTGGATGCTGTTTGACCAGAGTCATGCATCATCGTGCACTGTGCATCACTGTCGATCAGGAGCCCCCTTATGGGTGAGTCAGGTCGACAGTTATACTGACCTATCCATACGACCACTCATGGGTTAGTGGTTGACGGAGTATGGGTAGTGTGCTCTGTGCTACTTAGCTCATGCACTCATGGGTTAGTGAATCGGAGCGTGGTGGCAGACAGAGGTCCCTCCTGGAGTAGTCCATATACCAGGAGTAGAGAGAAAGAGAGGTCTCTTCCCCATTTATATACATGGGGTAGGTGTTAACACTCAGATAGAAATATCCTCCAGAGATGGCCTGGGGCTGATAGTGATATAGCCAGGATAGGTGATGGCCTGGGGCTGATAGAGATATCGCCAGGATAGGTCTTAGCCTGGGGCTATTAGTGATATAGCCAGGATAGGTGATGGCCTGGGGTTGATAGAGATATCGCCAGGATAGGTCTTAGCCTGGGGCTATTAGTGATATAGCCAGGATAGGTGATGGCCTGGGGCTGATAGAGATATCGCCAGGATAGGTCTTAGCCTGGGGCTATTAGTGATATCGCCAGGATAGGTCATGGAGTAGGGGTGTTACACCGACAACATCCCGTCTACTCGGTTGCTCAGGAGTAGCAGCGGCAAAGTACGGATGGCAATCACAGCTCTACGCAGGAGGGTGAGCGAACACTTGCCGTGCTTGTTATACTTGGATGTTGCATTTGTTTGACATGCACATACAGGAGACCCTTATGTCAGTTTCGACGACCCAGCCACATTGGTATGGTATTTGCTATTTCTGTTTCAGTTGTACTTACCACTGCATGTACCTGTGTTATTTCGATAGCCTGTTACTCTATTGCTAGCTTAGACTATCCTGTATATCTGATGAGATATTCGCTGAGTATTATGACTCACCCCGTTAGCTCCCTGTTTTTATTTCAGGATGATTATCTGGAGTGCCCGGCAGCCTATCCCAGTTCGCGTCTTTCTCGAGATGATTTCGGGATGTCTCTTTTACTTTGTTGGTGGTACATGTTGGTACCCGTTTTCTGTTCCTTTTATTTTACTTTTCCGCTGCTATACTCGTGTTTGGTTTTGTCATCTTATACGGCGGTATAGTTGTACTTTTGTGAGCCATGGAGGCCTTGTGCTTTGTGTTTATCGTAAGTCGTACCGGTACGCAGCTTTCATCGCCGTCTTGCTTTTGTTGATTTCAGACGGTTGTTCCAGCCCTATAGGCTGTGGTACAATCATCTGAGGTAGTCGTAGAGGTTAGGTTTCTGAATTGTCCGTCGGTCGAGGGAGTGGCAGTTCGGTCGGTATCGGACGGGCAGCTCCTCGGGGCGTGACAACAACTTTTGACACGGATATCAAATCTCATCTCTTTCCTCTCTCATCCACATGTAACAAAATACAATTCTCTCCTTTCTTTGACACATGTATTACCTCGTACATAGTTATAACAGCTATTGTTGAGTAGTTGCTACATGTTATAGTAGTTATTACACAGTAGTTGCTTCAACATATAGTAGCTATTATCGAGTAGCTGCTGCTATTACAACGTATAGCAGCTATTGTCGAGTAGCTGCTATACGTTGTAGCCACTACCGGCGGGTAACTATTACAACTATGTAGCAAACTTTCAAAACCCATAACTTTTGACTCAGATATCAAAATAGATGATTTTTTTAATCGAAGCTCGTTCAGAGGTTTATAATGCAAAAAAAGATTGTTTCATTTTGATATTTAAGTCAAAATTATGGTCTTCAAAAGTTTACTATGTTGTAATAGCTATTATCGAGTAGCTGTTATACTTGTAGCATCTACTGTGCGCTATTACACGTTGTAGTAGCTTCTGTGCAGTAGTTGCTATAAATGTATAAGAGGTAATATATGTGTCAGATGCATGCATGTGTCAGAAAAAAAAGAGAATTTTATTTTATTGTATTCAGATGAGAGAGGAAAAAGATGAGATTTACCTTAGATGAGAAAGAAAAGAGATGAGATTTGCCACAATGCTGCATCATATCTCCCACATCAAATTTTCCTCATGATTGTGTAGGATGTGTCGGATGTAATATCATTTCTATATAATTTATAGTAATTAAAAAATAGTATTATTAATATTAATAAAATTATAATATTTATATTATAATAATTATAAAATTAGAACTCATAATTACGGTAATAACATCCAAAGTTGAGATGCGTTTTAATAATTAATAAATAAAAATGTTATTTTTGACCATTCTAATTTAATAAAAAAACAGTGAGCGTTCTTGATTTTTTTTCCCCTAAAAAAATATGTCGTTTAATATCCGATGGGATATAAATAGGGCTGTAATCGAATCGAGCCGAGCCGAATATCTGAGAGTTTGAATTTGGTTCGTTTATTATCGAGTCAAGTTCGAGTTTAATTTATCGAATATAATAATGACTCGCGAGCATATTCGAGCCTAATCGAGTCCTAAACGAACTTATCAAATATAAATTATTAATTAAATTATTCATCAATTTATTGAAAAAAATAAATTATATATTTTAAAAAATATAAAATATTTACTAAAATCTATGATTTTATTTAAACAAATGAGTTTTATTTGATATTTTATATTTATTAAATGTAAAAATGTCAAAATTATATATTTAATGTTAAATATTAATTTTATATTTTACGAATTACCTCACGAACTTATTAACGAGCTTATTCACGAGTTAACGAGTCGAATATTGTTGAGTTTGAGTTTGATTCGTTAATATTAATGAGTTTTATTAAACGAGCTCGAATGAATTTCTATTAAATCAAGGTCCGAATAATTCACGAACGACATGAATCATTTACGGTCCTAAATATAAACTGCATTGATCTTTATCGGATCCAAATCCAATTAAATGTCAACTAGTTGCTCCGACAGTCACTCACCCCCGTCGCCGCTTTCCCAGTTTCGGGGTCCCGCCTGGATCGCCGTAGCAGCCGTGGGCTCCACAACCCGTACGGACGCAGTAACAATAACTTCCCCATCACGGCGCATTCCCTGTTCCCTGTCTCCACACTCTTTCGTCCACGTTGTACTCTGCGTCTCTGCCCCATCGTGGCCCTGGCGATCCCTCCCGCCACCACGCACGCAAACTCAATCCACCCACTGTGATCTCCCCTCTCGCGGGCCCCACCGAACGCCCTCATCTTCACCCGCGTATGACATGTACAATCTATTGGTGCGGACTCACGGACGCACGGAAGTGGAGAGCGACGATGAGGAGAAGATGGAAGTCATTCCATAAAAAGCATCAATCCACCTCTTCTCCTCCTCCTCCTCCTAAGTGATCATCTCTTTCTCTCTCGTGTTCTTGGATGAATTGGGACGGCTGTTCAGATTCTCGATCCGGTAATCCTTTTCTGTAAGGAAAAAATAAAATTAGAATATTATTTGGGTTGTTCTTGCATCCGTAACACACTAGGCGTCTTCTCGTTTCCGATTATCTATGCTGTTTCTCGCCCCCAAGAACGGCGTCCGATTTCGTGCGCTTTATTCGGAAACCCAGCGCCTTTTTTGCTAAAAAGGGAAATAGAGAGATAGATTTGGTGTTGGATTCTGAGGCGGCGCGGTCGGGTACTGTTTATAGGGCGAGCGATCATGGTGCGGGAGAAGATACAGATACGGAAGATCGACAACACGGCGGCGCGCCAGGTGACGTTCTCCAAGCGGCGGCGGGGACTGTTCAAGAAGGCGTCGGAGCTCTCGGTGCTCTGCGACGCCGACGTGGCGCTCATCGTCTTCTCCTCCACCGGCAAACTCTTCGAGTTCTGCAGCTCCAGGTTGGTAATTAATTATTTCCAACAGCTTCATCTTGATCTACTTCAGATTCCACTACTTTATCTGGAAAAGATCTAAGCTCAACTCTACTGTAGATTCGGTCGTTCCATCTTTGGCAAACAACCAAATATACTTGTGTATTCATTTCTTTTTGTTGTTGTTATTTTGGGATAATTTGCAGTTTGTTGTTGGAGATCAAACAGAGTATACAACAACGGTATTTCTCACATTTTATGTTAAATAAATTAATTTATGCTTTGTTTTTCTTCTGTCTCTCACATTCAATACACAAATTCTCTCGGCATCCTTAAACATGATCATATTCTTTAAAATATTTAATTATAAGATCCAGTTATTCTACTATAAACTTTTGCCTTAATGAAATGACTCATGATATTCACACAAAAATACTAGAAGTCTCTATCATAATCTCATCGGTTTCTCGTTCAATAGTCTAATTAAATCATCACTTAGCTAGGGCTGTTAGATTTCTTGCCCAAGTTTTATATTGGTTTAGTCATCAATCAAAATATATATATATATATATATATATATATATATATATATATATATATATATATATAGAGAGAGAGAGAGAGAGAGAGAGAGAGAGAGAGAGAGAGTTTTGAGTTTTGATATGCCGCTCACCTTACGTAAACGTGAGTTCCTCAAATTTTTTTTGTCTTAAATTTTTTTTACTTAATACTATAACCCAACTTCTAAATTCTAAAGACAACCCCCTAAATGATTTAACCACAAGCCAAAAAAAAAAACGCGCACAAGTGCGCCCACGCGTGACTGTGGTGCGCAACTTTTTTTTGTTTTTGTTTTTTTTGGCTCGTGGTTAAGACATTTAGGGTTTAGGGGTTGGATTATAATATTAAGCACAACAAAAATTCAAGGTACTCGGGGTGTGCGACATAAGATGAGCAACATATCAAAACTCTATATATATTTTACAACGATAATTGATCAAACTTAAACTTGATAAGCACAATTTCAGCATATGGTTGAGTGAAATATCACTTTAAAAACATAAAGTTTATCTGTAATTAATTATAAACAAATGTTGCTAAATAACTTTAAGTGACAAAGATACTATAAAATAGTCTACGAATGACATAAATAAAATTTGACTAATGTCACATCTAATGACATCAAATTAAAACTATTTTTGATAGTTTTAACCACATAACTTATTCAACAAATTTAATGTTACATCATCTTGTTTCCCTCTTATGATCAAAATTATGTTAACAGTTGATATCATCCAAAAAAATTTCCCAATATGCTTAATTCATCATTAAACTAACTTTCGCTGTTTGCCAAGGCTTCAAGTTTTGATTTATAGTCTCAAATTAGATAGAATGTTCTATAAATGTGTGCTTGCAATATATAAGGTTGGGCATGCTGATCTGCTCCAAGTATGGATGCTCTTAGCTTGTCTTCATGTTAGCTTTTATATTTTTGATAGTTTTCTCGATTAGATTTTAGGAGAAAAAAAAGTTCTCACTTTCTAGCAAATTCATGTTATAAACCTTCTTTTTCGAAAAGGTTACATCTCAGTTTATTAACTAATCATCAATCTCTTTGATATCTTTTATATACAGTGGAAATTAAGTACTTGCGAGATCTACAAATGGATGATCAACACACAAGTAGAATAACAACTGTAACATAACGTACAAACTAGTTAAACTACATTAAAATCTACAAAAAAAAATCTCTCTTAAAATATAAATTATAAAATAACAATTCATAGTAACCAATGAAAAGATAAAAACATCACACAAAATTTTAATCCCAATGGAAAACAGTCATGCAGCTTACTAGCTTCGGGTTAATAAGGTAACAAATGAAAAAAGGTGAATGTAATCCACCGTCTCCCAAATCTATCGATCAATTCAATACATAAATATAAAACTAATCATGGCAAATCCCTAATCCACTTATATAAACACATAAAGTTAGATGTATCACATAAATCAACTCAAAGATTTCTTTGCTTAAAGTCAAAATTCTATGGTGTCTCGTAAATTTCAACGAGACTAATGTTCACGAACTTATAGTATCTATGATCACACAATCTTCAACTATGTAACATTTAACCATTTTATATGATACCCTCATGACATCTCCAAGGACATGCGGTTATAAGGCACTAGCAAATTCCATAAACACCATGAACTCCACTTACCCTTAAGTTAAATTATTTCCAATTAAGCATAGACAACCTTAAATGTCATGTACTAGACAACTTTTTTGAAGTCATGTGATAGCCCTAGAGAGTATTTATGTTAATCATTTATTTTTTATACGTATATAATTAATGATAAAATCCCATGGATTAATAGTTATATTAATCTGAAAATAGTCCTTGATCGGATAGATATCTAGAGGAGATATAGATATCTAAATCAATGCTAAGTATACTAAGTCGAGATAGACTGAGGGATGGATATCCAAGTTGTACTTGGGGGTGCCTTGAAATTAGAGGTACACTGGACATGACACGCTTGAGAGGAGTCCACATATTAAGCATCATTGGACATTCCTCTTATGAATGAGTATAACTTATTTTTTTGACTTGAGTCCTTCATTTATCCTTTGTGTGAAGTTATGTACTTTGACGTCGTTAAAAGCAGTCTTTAATTGGATTGTGATTAGTACAGTAGTTGGGTGTATGATAAATCGTAGAGAGAATAGTGTTGGGTCAATAAAGGATTCATCGCTCTTTTGGATTAGGAAGTTAACATCCTGAGTGTTTGATAGAAATATTAGTGACTCTATAAGAGGAATGATTTATCATTATATCTTGGAAATCAAGTTAACAATTAATTTGATGGTGGTGCATAGTGCACTTAATTAATTGGGATGTGGGCTAGATAAAGAAATTAAATTACACATTAATCGGTTCTTGATGGATTATAGTTTATGACTAATATTTTATTACGTTGAATGACTAAAAACTGTTGTTAGATAGTTACCTTAGTCCATGTATGGATTTATATTGTTTTCGTGTATAGAACCTAGAGGGTCGCACGCATAGAATGTAGACATGAGCATTATCTATAATTGATTATTTTAATAGATATTAAAATTAATTAATATTATTTTTGAATTAGAATTAATTGGATTATTAATTAATTTTGAATATCGGAAGCTAGAATAGATCGAGATCAAATATGGATTTATTTGATTCAAAGAAAAGAGAGTGGAGTTAGTGGTATCCACCTCTCCTATTCTCCCTTGGAGAACTTGGACAGTCACAATCTTGATGATCGTTGTAGAATTTGAACAACCACAACCTTTTTATCTTCCCTCTGGAGAGTTGAAGAGACTCGGATCTTTTCGTCTTCCCTGGAGGTTATAAGTAGTCATCCTTGGAAAAATTTGGATAAGCAACCTTCTCCGCTTCTCCCTTGAGTGTGTGACAAGAGAGAGTCAATTTTAATATTGCCTAGTGAATGGTTGTCTATTTATCGAATGAAGCCTTCGATCATAGAAATGCCGAACACCATCACTGCTCAAAATCCTGATGCATTTCAGAATGACAGTGAAGAGGCATTCAGTTGATTCACAACTCTAATTCACATCTCAATTACTTGTAGATGTTAATGTTACTTACGAGGATATAGATGACGAAGAGATGTCCAGTAGTGAGGATCATCCAAGAGGTTAACACCTAATGGATCATGTCGAGTTTATGATCTAGTGTGTGTGGATACCGCTAGAGGAGTTACACGTGAGACTCTCATTTGTTTGTGATATCATTCACGAAGAATCAAGGACTACGAGGTATGTTTCATTTCATGACATTTTGCTTAAAACTATATGCATCACGAAGTGATCCATGTTTTTTACGGGAAAAATCTGATTTAAATATTTGTATTCCACTGTGCTTGGATACTAATAGTGGCTTCAGAGCAAGTTTGTGGTTGGATCATATAATTCGAAACCCCTTCTCAAAGTTTTGTAGAGTTGGTGTTTTGAGAGATTTCAAAGGAATTTTGGTTTCTCTATTTCTGGTTACATGCGTTAACATTTCACTTTATCAGTTAAATATTTCAAGAGCAATTTTAGTATTATTGAATTATTGAATAATTTATATAATTGCTAAATAGATTGGAATTATGTGGTGCATGATTTATGAAAATTTCTTGTAATATTTTGACTAATATCACATGATTATATTAACATGCTAAAATTCTCTAAGGTCTATTTATCTTAAAATGCTATGAGGATTATTTTGAATAATAAACCAAGAATCAAGATACATTAACAAGTTATGGCCAAAGAACGTGATTACTTTAAATTAATGGAGACAAATCGCAATGAATTTTCTTTTCAATCTATAAATGACTTACTGTCTGCTAGAATTAAATCATTTAATTATTAAGATTGTGCGAATGCACAAGAAGTTAATTAATAGTGATACATTTTTAATTATAAAATTCCGTAAATATATTAATTCAAGATTTGTTAAATGCCCTCCATTAATAACTATGATGATAGTTAGAGTTTTGCACGAGTCGGTGCAGCTGAGCCGTAGGCTTGTGTCAGAATTTTTGGAATTTATCATAATTATTAGTGGATCGACTTAACTTGAATTCATTGACTTGTTTAGCTCAGCTAAGGTCAATTGATTTGAGGGGCAAGTGTTGATTTGAAAGAATATAAGACTTGACAAGAATATACCGAAAGTCACATACATTTGTGATTGACAAGTTAAGGCATAGTATGTAGGTACAGCTCATCTGTGTACATACTATATGATTCAGGGTTTCGATCCTACTAGGAATTGTTAACCAACTCTCAATTCTAACAGTGGGGGATGTTGGACTTAAATAAAATAGTATGAGTTATAAACATTTTTTATTAAATATATTCCATAACTACTAAAACTCTGCTTTAAATTGTCATTCGAGATGACAAACACAAGGACCTTTTCACTGTGAAGCATTCTCGAGAAAGAGAATACCCTCCTCAATTCAAACTACTGGGATTGATATAGGAAACTGACAATCGTCTTGAAACACGAGAGAAAAAAAAACGTTTCGGAGGAAGATTAGTTATATTATTCTCAATATATGGAAGATGCACGGGATGTGCAATGCATCATGCCATCGTTTGTCTCCCCAGTTGTAGAGACAACATGAGAACATGAGTGCTAGGGAGATTGATTAGCACTTGTATGGGTTCTTCCGAGAGAGTGCGAGAGTAGAGAGGTATGAAACCACTCGAGCATTATTCCGTATCATGCTGGTGGAAGGAAACCAAGTTGGTTCTTATGTACTCAAGATGATCGAGTACATAGAGAGGCTCTAGAGCTTGGGTTCTAAATTGGACCAGAATTTAGCTGTTGAGCTGGTCATGTCGTCACTACCTCCATCATTTTCCCAGTTCGTGTTGAACTTCAACATGAACATGGACAAGAGTTTGACTAATATGACGATAATGTTGAAAACTACTGAGAAAAATATGAAGGTGAATTCTTCACTGTATACAATGATGGTCAGAAAGACCAACAAGCGCTCTAGCAGCGGGAAATTTAATCCCATGGCTAATGTAGTAAAGAATCTCAGATATCAAGTTTAGAAGAAGCTTAAGAAAGAGTTGTAGGTGTCCCAATCTGGTGGTTCCATTGTGGCAAGAAAAGTCACTAGAAGAAAAACTCTTACATTTTCATAAAGATGAATGTAGTGGAGCGGATGCTTCAGGTATCTTTATGATAAAGTGCAATCATTCATGTTTCTTCATCATGATTCATGGGGCATAGAGAAGTAATTCTCACATTTGTGCGAATATGCAGGATCTAAGTGACTACAGACGGTTGTTCAATGGCGAGATGGGCCTATTAGTAGCTAATAGAGCAAGAGTTGCTGTGTTAGCGGTAGGAACTTATTCAATAAATTTGTTTAGTGGACTTGTTTTGAATTTAGAAACCTATTATTTTGTTCTTAGTTTCTCAAAGAATATCATTTCTATGTCGAGTTTGAACGCCCAAGGGATTTGTATTTCAATTCAAGGACAAGTCATGTTCCTTTTATTTGAACAATGTGTTTTATGGGAATGGTTAATTGAATAATGATCTTTATGTTCTTAACTTAGATGAACTGATTTATTATATTGAAAGCCTGAAGTAGAAATCGTATGACTCAAACTTGACATATCTCTAGCACTATAGAGTTGGCTATGTAATCGAGAAATGCATCACTAAATTACATAGTAATTGGTATTTGGACTCTTTTGAATTAGAGCTCATAGATACACGCGAGCATGTTTATAAGGCAAAATGGCCTAGAAGTCTTTAACCAAGATAAGGTGAATGGGCAAAGGAACTACTAGAACTCATACATAGATGTATGTGGGTCATTGCAAGTTCAGGCTAGAGGGGCATATACCTAGCAACTTTGTGACTTTTGTTGGTGCAATCGACCCAAGTTTGATCGGGTAGATCATGAGTTTTGATGTGTGTGTTAATATGATTAAGTTAAGTTTTTATATTAGTTTGATGTGTGTGTTAATATGATTAAGTTAGGTTTTCATATTGGTTTGATGTGTGTGGTTGAGTCTTGCAGAGCTTGCAAGACTCAACCACACATGAGGAACAACGGAGTGAAGCATCTAAGGGACAAGAGACGAAGGAAGAGGACTTCAAAGGGCGAGCCGAGGAAGTAGACTTCAAATGTATACGTGAAGAATGGCATGGAGACAAACCACGGGCTTATATGCGCATCCGAGGGACGAGAGTCGAAGGAAGAGAACTTTTAGGGGCAAGCCGAGGAAGTGGATTTCAAGGCATGCGCGAAGGATGAACTCCGGAGAGGTTGAGAGTGAGTTTGTAAGCTGGGCAGTCGACTGGCAAGGGAAGCAATCGACTGGCATCGCTGAGAGTGAACTATAGCAATCGACTGGTAAGGGAACCAGTCGACTGATCTTTCTGTAAGGTCGAACAGCGTGTAGCAGTCGACTGGTCTAGGGTCTGTTCGAAATCTAGCTATTAGGTTAGCCATTGGCGAACCGTTGGCTGGACACCAGTCGACTAGTCCTGTGGCAGTCAACTGGTGTCGGGGCTGAGCTGTTTTGTTAACAGCTCTCTCCTCTATTTAAAGAGGAGCTTGAGACTTGAGAAGGGTTAGCTGTGCTATTGTGAAACATCCTTGCTCAATTGCCCAAGCTTCCAAGTCCACTCTTTTCCTCCTTACCCTAGCTCTCATCTTGTAAAGAGGAAGAGACTTTGTGAGAGGTTGTTCTCCACCGAGAAAGAGAAAGCATTAGCCGGAGATTGTCGGGGATTCATTCACCGAATGATCAAGGGTTCGTCCACCTCAAGGACACGTCGTGGAGTAGGAGCAAGCAATCTCCGAACCACGTAAGAGGTTAAGTGTTAGCATTGTTTCCAATTGTAAATTGCATTTCCGCTTGCGCATTAACCTTGTAGGCAGACTCAATCGACTTGGGGGAATCGAGCTATTCACCCTCTCTCTAGCCGGTCCATCAGTCTCAACAACTTTTTCCAACGATTTAAGTAGATATGGATATATCTACTTAAATGAGGCATAAGTCTGAAACTATAAACAAGTTTAAGGAGTTCAAGGTAGAAAATCAACATGGCAAAAGATTAAGGCAGTTCGGAGTGATCGAGATGCCGAGTATCTAAGGTAAGAGTTCATTGATTACCTAAAATAGATGGCGAGTATCTAAGGTAAGAGTTCATTGATTATCTAAAAGAGTGGGATAGTTTCTCAACTTACACCTCCTAGTCAGAGTGGAACAGTGTTTCGAAAAGGAAAAATCACACACTCATAGATATGGTTATATCAATAATGAGTCATGCAAGTAGTTCGATGTTATTTTAGGGTTATGCCTTACAAACAACAACATATATACTTAACCGGGTTCCAACTAAGTCAGTATATAAGATTCTTTATGATTAATAGTTTGGAAACCAAATTTGTCTTATCTAAAGATATGGGATTGAGATGTTTACGTAAAGAATGAAAATTCTGATCAGTTGGTAGCAAGATCCATGAAGTGTATGTTTATAGGTTATCCCAAAGCTACAATGAATACTATTTTTATCTCCCAAGTGAGTACAAAGTTATTGTTGCTCAATATGCTAGTTTCTTGGAAAGAGTTTATTTCTAAAGAAAATAGCGGAGTAAAGTAAGTCTTGAAGAAATTTAGACTCTACAAACAGGTTGGAAGATAGAACAGATCAAGATCAAATATGGATTTATTTGATCCAAAGAAGAGAGAGTGGAGTTAGTTGTAACCACCTCTTCTATTCTCCCTTGTAGAATTTGAACAGTCACAATTATGATGATCCTTGGAGAATTTGAACCGCTACAACCTTTTGATCTTCCCTTTGGAGAGTTGAAGAGTCACAGATCTGCTCGTCTTCCTTGGAGGTCATCTTTGTAAAAATTCGGATAAACAACCTTCTCCACTTCTCCCTCGAGTGTGCTACAAGCGAGAAAGTTGATTTTAATATTGCCTCCACGATTTGATCAATCCAAGAGGCTAACACCTAACGGATCGTGTCGAGTTCATGATCTAGTGCATGTGGATACTACTAGAGGAGTCACGTGAAACTCTCATTTGTTTGTGATATCGTTCACGAAGAATCAAGGATTACAAGATATGTTTCATTTCATGTTATTTTGCTTAAAACTATAACCATGAAGCGATCCATGTTTTTATTGGAAAAATCTGATTTATCTATAAGTATTCCACTGTGCTTGGATACTAACACCAAGATGAAGAGTAAGCGATCTATGACTCGGTCCTCAGCTGCAAGGTTTTCGTTCTGGAAGATGATTGAACAACGAGAAGTCCCTATCGGGTTAAACCAGCCATAAACAATAGTATTAAAGATTTTTAGAAAATTCCCTACGTGCCAAGTTTCTGTTAAAGGATTTAACGATTGTAGTCCAACCAGGCAAGGCAGCGATTAGTGAACTGTGAAAGTGTTTCTTTTCCCTTTGTGATTTTGTTTTTACTATTCCATTTCTCCCCTTGTTTTGTGTTCTTTCATTAATTCTTAAAAACTGCGGATACATAGCAAAATTTTCAATTCCTAAAGATGATATGTATACTTTTTTCACACTTTTGTCTAACAATTATAATTCATTCCTTATTGGTTTTGAAGCATGAAGCAAATCCTCGAGAAGTATAGCTCACACTCGAAGAACCTTGAGAAGCAAGATCAATTCTCCCTCGACTTAAATGTAAGCAAAAACTAATTATTCCACAATTGTAAGAATCAAAACACCATCAATTGGAGGAACCATGAATTTCAAACATATATCCTCCTAATAAACTATACATATGGAATGTGATTTCAATTTCATAACTACTTACTAGAGACAATCGACATTGTTTTCGCCTCTTTGCTCAGTTGGACAACAACAAGTATGTGAGTCTGAAAAAACAAGTTACAGAAGCAAGCCTCCAACTAAGGTTCTCTTTCTATATTATGCAAGATTTGTTTTATTTATTCATTTATTTCTTCCCTTAATTATGTTAAAGCTTCATAAGAGTAGGCAGATGAGAGGGGAGGCACTTGAAAGTCTAACCGTAGAGGAGCTACAGCAGTTGGAGAAAAAACTTGAAGCGGGATTAAATCGCGTGTTAGACAGAAAGGTAGAGTACTATTTCTGCTGAAGATGTCAGTTTAGTATGTAGTTTTTCGATATTTCATTAATGTTATTTCTCAGGATGCACACTTCACGGAGCAAATTAACACTCTTCAGGAGAAGGTAAATAGATATATTATAGTTCAATACTGATTGTCACTGCAAACGATTACTATTAGCTCATCCATTTATGGATTTCTTGTTCACTTTGATGGTGAAGTTATCATCACTGACCTCATAATCTGTGCGCAGGCACTGAGATTGGCAAAGGAGAATTTGCAGCTTAGACAAAATGTAGGCGGCCCTTATTTCGCTATTGTTGCTTCAATTCCCTTCAAGTGATTGAATTTGGAATTGCAGATTTCAGAGATCCCTGGCATGGGAAAGGAGCAATTAATGGTGGAAGACAGAGAGAATGTGGCTAATGAAGATGGACAGACCTCTGAATCGATGACTAATGCATCTTCGCACTCGGGAGGAGGTCCGCCGGAGTGCGATGATAGTTCAGACACATCGCTCAAACTCTGGTAGATATGATACTAAACTCAAGCACTTCACTATTAGTAATTGTTCCAAACAAACTGATATTCTGTGTGTAGGCTGCCTTACTGCTAGTCGGAAGAAAGCTTGAGCATCTGTGGATGGAAGAGCAGGGAGTAAGGAGCATAGTGTAACTGTAATATAATGCAGACGTGGTAGAGATGAAGTAACTCGTGCACATGTTCGTTGAACTTTTGAACTCATGATCATGCTTGTCTTCATGATGTGTTTGATCTTGGAGGATGAAATATGAATGTATTCGTATTTATGAGTGTGCTATCATTGTTGTTTGAGCTTCTCTGTGCATACTGTGCACTCGATGCCCTGAAGAGTTGTTGGAGTGGGGTATACAAAGGGTACTACTAATGGAAATGCAAGTTCAAATAAGTTTGATAAGAGTGGTTTCTGCGAGTACTAAAGAGTTTGGGAAGTTGAGTCGGGCGAGCATTGAGTGAGTCAGGGTGCTCGGGAGGTAGAACCGAGTTACAGTGTCTGAGACACACGGTCGAGTCAAGGATCTTGGGATGTAGCCGAGTTGGGAATACTCGGAAGATTGAGTTAGATAGTTGGGAGACTGAGCTGTTGAGTCGGAAGGGCAATTGGCGAACGACTCGGGAGACCATGTTAGTGGGTTGAATTGCGGGTGACTTAGGAAGTTGAATTGAGTGGTCGAGAAACGCCATTGAGATTCATGATGAACAAATTTTTCTTAATATAGATTTAGTCCTTAATGCAAGACGAACATAGAAATTTTAATTTCAATATATCATAATGTTTGACTTTGAGACTTAGAATCAAATTTTGTTTATTTTCATCGTAACTGCAAGTCCACGATTATAGATGGTTGATTAAACATTAGTTAATTTTGCAAAGTAAATTATCTAGACGATCGAAGATTATGAGAATACAAGTGTGCACAAGAGAGAGAGTGAGGGGGGGGGGGGGGGGGGGGGGGGGGGGATGGGGATTTGAGAGACCGCTAGAGTAGAGGTGTTCAATGGAAGACAAGTGGTCAAGGGAGAAGTTGGAATTAGGGGATGATTCTAGGATTTCGATTTCACTATGATGCTAGTTGATATCTTATATTTTGTTTACTTCCTCACCTCCATGTTTATGCACTTGTAGGGATTCTAACCAAATTACCAATACGAACTCATGAAGGTTGCATTAGAGTGTTTACCCCATTGAATTTCATTGAATTTCAATGTTATTAAGTAAAGAGATAGCCTATAAAATCTGGTTAAATGGATACCCCCATGTCACATGAGGGCTCCCCGATCATATAGTCTAGATTACACAAATCATTTTCTAACATTAAATTGGGGGAAAACTTATTAAACTCTATTTAGCTATCCTTGTAGAGAATTGTTGCCTCAGGGCATAGCACAGGTAGTGGGCGCATAACATTTCTGGCGTAACAACCACAGTCGATTCTCGGGAAGTGATGACCTGATTTCACCCTACCTTGCACCTAACGTCTATGTACTTGAATTAACCTCTCTCCATATCTATGAGATCAATTCTAGAGGGGGCGTTAAGGTAGCGGGCCTATCTTTTTTGTTTAGAGAATTGTCTCCTATTTCAAGGCAATACTCTAAACAGTTTGGTTAAAGGGATACCCTTTGTCACTAAGAGTTCGGTCATACGATCTAAAACATCTTCTCTATATGGTGACCAATCTTTCACATCTATTAACCAAACAACACATACAATTAATTATTCACCACACTCACATTTAATCAAACAAAAACAAGTCATAAACATATCATAGAATAAGAAAATGACCAAATCCATTTACACATCAATATCACATCATAGTTACTTCGACATCCTAAAATTTGTAGGACTACTCCATAGCAATGGAAATACAACCAAGGGACAAGAAAAATAGTAAATTACAACTCAATACATGAAATAGAAAGAAGAGAATGTTTATCCATGCATTATCAATTTTCTTGAATGAAATCCTCACTTCAAAGTGAACAAATCGTCGAAATGGATGAAGATGGTTGTTCTAGGGTCTCTTCTAAAGGGGAAACTCTTCCCCAAAGACAGGAGTAGAGCCTCAAACCCTAGATACCCCAAAAGAAGGGTTTCTTGATCCTTTTATAGGATCACATGGGCATGTTTTGACACCACACGGTCATGCCTTTAAGGCATGACCATGCTGTGAAACCCTCTGTGAATAAGGCATGACCATGCCATGTAACCTACTGTGCTTGCCTTTGGGAGACACGACCGTGCCAGGAAGGCACGACCCTAGTGAAGTATGGCACAACCCTAGTGACGTAAGACACGACCTTCGTGGTGTAAGAGCACGACATGCTATGGAACCTGCTATACTTTCCTCTGGGAGACACAGTCATGCCAGGAAGACATAACCATAGTGAAGTAAGGCACAACCGTTGTGAAGGCACAACCTTGGTGGCATGAAAGCTTCTGTAAGAGCACGGTCGTGCCTCATGGGCACGACCATGCCGTGGAACTTGCTGTGCTTGCCTCTGGGATCCCTGGTGTTGATGCAGTCTGGCCCTGATTATTGTTTTGATGTTGACACCGATTTTAGTTTAGGTTGATGATTATGATGATAATGATTAAGTCCTGATCGAGGATTAGGCAGGGTTTGGAAAATCCTAACCTGGAGGGTTAGGTATGTAAAATCCTAGCTTGGAGGGCTAGGTGTTGGAAAGTCCTAATTCGGAAGGGTTGGGTGAAAAGTCCTAGCTTGGAGGGCTAGGTGAAAAGTCCTAACTTGGAGGGTTAGGTGCAAAGTCCCAACTTGGAGAATTAGGTGAAAAGTCCTGGCTTGGAGGGTCAGGTGCCTAGCTTGGAGGGCTAGGTTGGATGAGGTTCTAACTCGGAAGGGTTGGGTGAAAAGTCCTAGCTTGGAGGGCTAAGTAAAAAGTCCTAACTTGGAGGGTTAGGTGCAAATTCCCAACTTGGAGAGTTAGATGGAAAAATCCTTAGCTTAGAGGGCTAAGGTGGATGAAACCCTAGCTTGGAGGGCTGGGTTTGAGTCCCTGGATCGGTCTGGTGACCGATCAGGGATATTGGCACGCTGCTTCTTCATGGATCGGTCTGGGGACCGATCCAGCGAGGACTGATCGGTCTGATGACCGATCAGGGAGCGCACAGTGAGGTTGGAAACCTACTGTGTGGCTCCTGATCGGTCTGGTGACCGATCAGGAAGCAGGCAGCTTCCTCACTGACTTGCTCCTGATCGGTCTGGTGACCGATCAGGGAGCGAACAGTGAGTGAGTTCTCCTCCGGATCAGACCCTGGATCAGTCCGGTGACCAATCAGACACTGGATCGGTCCGGTGACCGATCAGACCCTGGATCGGTCCGGTGACCGATCAGGGACTTAGGATCTGATTACAGAATTACTGTTCATTTGTCCTGATCGGTCTGAGTGACCGATCAGGCTTCACTCTGATCGGTCTGGTGATCGATCAGGCGTCACTCTGATCGGTCCGGTGACCGATCAGGCGTCACTCTGATCGGTCCGGTGACCGATCAAGCGTGTATAGCTGCGAGAGCTGGGAATCCCAGCGAAGCAGTGGATCGGTCTGGTGACCGACCCACAAGCCCTGGATCGGTCCGGTGACCGATCACTTTAATTCAAATTGCACTGTCAGACGCGATCAGAGCGTCTGATTGTATCCGATTCTCTGCGCTTCACTTCTAAATCTTGATTTACTGCTTGATATGCTGCTCTAACACTCTGATTAAGCTGCAGGTGACAGGGGAGGATTCAAACACTCAAGGAGAAGTCAATGGAGGCTTTCCTTGGAGCAGGTTTGTCCGTTTTCCATCTCAGGTTGCAACGGCCGGAGCTGCAGACTGGAGCTTGGCTGAGGGAGCTCAGGAAGTCCAGGGAAGGCTCAGTGGTAGCTGGCGTTGGCAGTGAAGTAGCTGGAGGTTGCAGGAGATGCTGTCACCTGATGCTGAGTGGAGAAACAAAAAGGGCGGAGAAGGCTTCGTGGATGAAGAGTTCGGTTTTTGCGAACTGAGTTTCTTGCCGCGCCTTGAGTTCTCCACAACTTGCTTGCTGTGTTTCTGAAGTTCTCATCACCTTGAGCAAGCTACTGCATTCTTGAAGCAACCATTACTTGAGCGCTTGAATGAGAGAACAAGAGGCTTGAAGTCCGACAGCGGGAAGACACGAGGAAGGGTTTCTTGCGTGAGATCGCCGCTGGGTGGAGCTCGAGAAAGCTTGCTGTTTTCTTGTCTTTGCTGAGTGCTTGAAAACTTTATAAGTGTTTAAAGTCGAAGTGATTGGCTATATTCACCCCCCCCCTCTCTAGCCATCCGTTTCCAACACCTGGGAGATATAGTCATGCCAGTAAGGCATGACCCTGGTGAATAAGGCATGATCCTAATGAATAACACATAACCTAATAAATAAGACACGATCATGCTTTGCTTAATTCTTTTCCAAGCTTGCTCCATGCTCCATTTTTTCTTTGAAAACACATCATATCAATGAAAATAAGCAAAGAGCAGTTCTTCGAACTGAAAGAGTAAAAGAAATGAAATCACATAGAAATACGGTGTCTGAATGCAAATTGTTGAGACCCAAAGGATATGCATATCTCTACAATGACATGATATTGTCCACTTTGAGCCTAAGCATTCATAATTTTGGTCTTGGGCTTTACCCAAAAGGTCTTATGCCAATGGAGAGATCTTTCAACCTTTTAAACCCATGATCCTTTCCATAGCTTTCAATTTTGTAGGATTTTGATTGTATCCCAACAATCCTCTCATCAAACGAAGGACCACCATTACTCTTATGGTCCGGGCCTTTTCGTGAGCATTTGGTCACTCTTGACCTGCTCCGGGTCTCTCCCGTGAACATCCAGTCACTCTTGACCTACTCTGAGTCTCCTCACGAGCATCCGGTCACACTTGACCTACTCTGAGCTTCCCCACGAGCTTCCACTCACTCTTAACCTACTCCGAGCCTCCCCGCAAGCATCCACTCACTCTTGACCTACTCCAAGCCTTCCCACAAGAATCCACATCCGGTCACCCTTGACCTGCTTCAGGCCTCCCCGTGAACATTTGATCACTCTTTGACCTGCTCTAGGTCTCCGCACAAGCATTCGGCCACTCTTGACCTGCTCCAGGCCTCCCCGCAAACATTTGGTCACTCTTGACTAGCTCTGGGTCTTTCCGCAAGTATCTAGTCACTCTTGACTTGCTCCAATTCTCCCCTTAACTTCGTTCAAGGACCCACCATATGACACTCGGTCTGGACCATGATTCTGAAACCACTTGTTGAGACCCAAAAGATTTACATATCTCCACAAAATATGATATTATCCACTTTGGGCCTAAGCACTCATGGTTTTGGCCGGGCTCTATCCGAAAGGTCTCATGTCAATGGAGATATCTTTGTTCCTTTTAGCCCATGATCTTTTCCATGTCTTTTCAATGTAAAACTTTTATTGTATCTCGACACAAATCATAATTATGAATGCAGTAAGATATATGCTAAATGATGTTTAAAAACATATATAATTTACGCACATCATCTGTGCTGACATATATAAAATTTGAAAAATTTTGTTACCAGGGAACCCGGAACCGTTAGGTTTCGGACCCAAAATCCACCATTTCAGTTTTTTGAGCCTCCGAACATCATTTTGCTATTTTTAGTAATGTTTATTTTTATGGTTTTTATGATATTTTTGGTATGTCGAGTATTTATGGATTAGGGTTTGTCTATGTAAGCGCCCTATTTTATTAATTGCTTTTGGTTATGAATTTTCCTTTTATGTTAAAGATTTCTTTGCTTTCTTTAGAAGATTAGAATTATGGTCTATATATTAGGATCTTTTTTTCTTTCTTTAAATCTAGCTGTTTGAGAAATTATCCTCTATTCTTAATAAAGTTTCCTTTCGTGGTAAAACTTGAGAACGTAGGATTTCTCTTTATTTCGGTGGGTTCTTTTCTTGCTTTCTCCTAAACTCTTTTCTCGTCCGTTCACAAGATAATGACTATTCTTTTTCTAGTAAAGATTTTTTTCTTTCTTTATAAGATAGGAATTGCGGTCTGTATATTAGAATTGTTTTTCTTTCTTTGTCTCATCTAGTATCTATATATACATCTATTTAGTTGTTTAAGGAATTCTCTTTTATTTTTAATAAAATTTCCTTTCTTAGTAAAACCTTGAGAACGCAGGGTTCTCTTTATTTCAATGGTTTCTTGTATTGATTTATTATCAAAATCTTTTTCTCGTCAGTCCATAGCATAATCACTAGCTTATTTGGCAATTATATTATAAATTTGATTATGTTATCCCTAATCAAATATAGCGCTGCAAAGCAAAAAGCTTCTATAGGGCACAAAGATGCAGAACTCGGAAACCTTGAAAAAGCAACTTTTTCCAGTCGACTGGCGGACACACAGGAGAATACCAATTGCTTCTCTAAATTTAAGTTGCCGACACTAAAGCATCAGTTATTATTAAAGGATCTGTGAATTAGAAATAAATCTTCTGATAATGCACTGCAAAGCCTGATCCACCTGAAATGGTCTGAATCACATAAACTATAGAGAAGCTCAAATCTGCTTTGTCGACATTAGAACAGACTCCTGACAATTGATGCATTAATTCTGTCAAACTTTTTTAAAGTTGCGACACTTTTTAAGCTCTCTCGGTAGTATTTCATTGTGTTCGAAGGTTTGAAGCTTCAAGTGTTCTCTAATTTATTTGCATAGCAAACAAAACAAAGATCTGCAATGCTCAACAATCATCTATTCCTCGGTCTATTTGTGATCCTGTTATCGTGGATGGATGACATAAGAGCTTGGGATCATAGCACGACTAATGCTCGGAGAGTGCACATCATTCATCTCAACACAATTCTTCTTTGCAAGAGAAATCATAGGTACAAACTCAACTTGCAACTCTGCCACTTTATGAACATCGTAAAAACTCACCTATCATTTTCGAACAAACCTCTATGCATACCCAATATGGTCATGCATTGAGTAACCGAAATAACCACCCGCCGAAAAAAAAATCACAAAATACAAAAGCTCATTGGAAACCAAATTCATTATTCTTATTGTACTTACATGAACAAACCTTGGCTTTTGGGGTCCTGCATTGTTGTATGAGCTGAGGAAGATTATGGGGCAAATATGTATCTGAATCTGAACTCATATGGAAGAACTTGAATCGGCTGCGGAAACGGACTTCTTCTGGCCACTTCGAGGCACTTTACTGCTTCACTCCTCAACTCATTTGGCAATTGCAGGCAGATCCAATCCATTAGTGACTCGACGTCTTTCGCAAAGTCACATAGATACCAGTCAAGAAGCTTGGGAATTGCCAGTTTGTTTGGTGTGGATATACCGACGCTGCTTGTAAATAATCCCTTTTCGCCTTCTCCAACTCTTTCTCTATTTGAGCTCCTGTGTACACTCTTACCTGAAAAGGAATAAACCTCTTAACCAATCGAGACTACTTCTCGATCCTTTGTAACCATTTCGAAAACATGTTTTTGTGCACTTACGGCGGGAGATGACCAACTTCCACATGAAAGTGCATAAGTAACCAAGGGCTCAGGCCATTCCAAGCCAAAGACGATGCGCATTGCGATGCTGTCACTTTTAGACTCCTTGGGTGCTACCTTCAAGCATTCGAGGAGTATCTTTCAGCAAAAGAATCTCACTCCAAAAGAATGAGTAACAAATTACTTACATGTTTTGATTGATAAGGCAGCCTCAATATGAAATGTTCAATTGTCATTGCACTGACCAAGTGACCACCCACATTGATCATAGCCTGGAGAGAAGATTTATAACTCAACTGCTCATTGCTTTCGATAAAGAAGAAGTTATACGAAAAATGGGGATCATTATACCTTTACCATCAGAGCAACAATCATTTCAGGACTAGCTGGATTGCCATGCTCTAGAAATGCCTGGAATAATTACATAAAAACAAAAGCTGTAAGTAGATCACAAGAAAGATAGTACTTTCGGATTGCTTGGTTCTAGATCCTAGTCATTCTTGAGTTAACATTGTAACAAAAATGAAACAATGGAAAAGAGTAATAGAACTAGGAGCTGTGATGATTTAAATTGCTTCAAAGATAAACTAGATTCTTATTCTTACATTCATCATGCACGCGTTGTAGATGTTAATCCAAAACGCGATCTTCTGATGATGTGTGAGACCGGTTAAATCCACTGATGCAAGTTCCCTCAGCAAACGTCTGCACTTCCAAGGATGGGAAACAATTGCCACAACTCCCGGCCAGTACAATAATGAGAAATAAATTTACAAACACAAAGCTCACTTTAGTCTCCAGCTAAGAAATGAACAACCCACAAGGAGGTTCTGAAAATTTGCGCTTGCTTCAACTGTTCGGAAGTATTTATACGGACCGATGTCCCTTTTCCCAAATTCTTCGCGTATACCATACGGGTCTAGACAGTCTGTTTCTTCTGAATTACAATGAGAAGCCGAAACTGTAAATGCCTCTAGTAGCTCTTTCTTGTTCCCCGGAGAGCTACTTCGCGAAAAGATACTAATCAGGCACTTCAAGATGTCTTCAGATAGTTTATTTGGGGCACTTGCTTCAGGTAAATTTGCTTCATTTGGATCATCATAGTCATTCAATTTTGCTTCATTTGAAGAGTTCAGGAAGTTCTTTCCAATTCTTCCACCATCCATCGAATTGAACCGTGGCTGAAGTAACCAAGAACATAAATTACACAAACATAAGCTAAAATAAATCTTTGAGAAGCAAGGATTTGACAAAGCTATCACCTTTGCATCAGCTTGCTTGTTTCCATTCGCAACTAGTCTCATCTTCGAAACTCTCTTAACAGGAGATTGCTTACCATTGCTACGAAAATTTGTGCTCATCTGATTCTCTTTTCCATTCCTTGGTGGAAGTTTACCGTTGACAAGACGATCACCGTAAGGCCCATTTCGGTCTACATTTGAAGAATCTGACTGCTTGGCGGCGATGACCGGATCTTCTGAACATGCTGAATCTGAAGTTTTTGAGTTTTGAGAAAAGGAGCAAACATCAGAACCCAATTCACTGCTTCTTTTGCAAGATGAGATGTATATAGCTTCCCGGTAGAGGCCTTGCCGAAGAGTGATCACTTGTTCTTCAAGACGAACCACCTCTTCCTCCAACACAGCTACTTCAGCCAAAAGTTCCAGTGTCTTGTGACAGAAGCAAAGAATTCGAAACCAGCGTCAAATCTTCTTGGCATTGTAAATCTAAAAAATAAATTTTTATGATGAGAAATCTACATGCGAAGGCACATAAGGTGGGAGGCGAGGAAGAGCACCCAGAGGCCTGGTGAAAGCCCTCGCCAGAGCTCTGTGAATGTTCTCTTCATTCCTCAACTTCTTCTTCAGCTTATCAACCTGAAAACATGATCAATTTAAGGAAGTGAGGCAAAGAATTGCACGAGAAAAAGATTGTTAGACGAGATATGATACATCTTGCTGCAGAGCAATCTTCCTCTGCCGTCTAGATTGGCATTTGCCATGGCCGCCGTTCTCGATGACGGTCGATCGATTCGCCTGCATATCAGTCTTCTCGTCGAATCCCTTCACGGAGCAAAAGATTCGTGAGAACAAAATTACACTCGTTGGCAAATCTGCGAGCTTTTTTTTCCCCCTTTTTTCCAAGGAAATCTGCGAGCCCATTCCTAATTCTGATCGAGAACCGCCATTTCTCCTCAAATTGGTGGAAGAAAGAAAGGATTTATGGAGATAATCAAAAGCTAACCTCGAAAACACAATCCAGCTCGAATCCGTATGCATCGACATCTAAAAGTAAGGATTCACTAGCTTAGAGAGAATGGTCTCGGATTTGCGTCAAAGGAGCTTACTTTATCGCGCCTCGGCTTCGGGGAAGCTTTTATGGCCTGCGATGGCGCCCACGCCTTGGAATTCATCGCACCCGACTCCGCCTCCTCCACCTCTCTGTCTCCCTCCTCTCGGCGGCTCGTATGGCGACAATGCTCACTGCGAAAAGAGAAGGCCCAATAAAGCACAGGAAACCGAGGGGGAGCATTAAACAATGTTGGGACCTGGAGATTGAGGGCGTTTGCGTAAGGGGGCGGCAATGCCGAATCGGGAGAGGGAAAGGCAGCAGGAACAGTGTGCAAGGGGGCGACTTGGGACTCCATTAGAAGAAACTGCGAGTGTGAGGGAGGTGGAGAAGCTCACTAAAAGCTAAACGGCGTCTTCTTTTGAGCTCTAAAGAAGATGGTGGGCTTCGTGAGGAAGCGGGAGAGGGTTCGCTCTCTGTCTCTTGTGGGGCTAGGTGGGTTCTTTAGCTCACAGCGACGCAGAGGACCAACCAACCATGGACGACGACGACAACAACAACAACAAAACGAGGAAGTAGGAACAGAAAATGCAATGCGACTGATGACAAGGTGCTGCAGCAACCGAAGAGCCAGGAAGGTGGCCGCAGGCCTGCAGTGACAGTCTTCATTTGAAACTTTTATATGATGATGATGAAGAACACTCAAATCCTTCTCCCACAACAACAATGCATCGACACGCTGGAGGAAAAAAAAAAAATGCCCCCACGGCCTGGGTCGGTGGGTAAGACGTCTGCTGTTTGAAACGAAAGTCATGAGATCGAGAGTCGTCAGATACGCACAGGGTTAAAATCATGATCTGCTAGTTTAAATTCTCTCGACCCCCAACGCCTTCTCCATTCTCAGTAAATCTGTGATTTATCTCCCTCTGAAAATCTCATAGGGCAGGGACAGGAGGCCGGTGACGGATCTACCTTTTTGAAGCTAGGAAAAAAAATAAAAAAATACTCACATAGAAACATTTTCTTTTATTTTTCAGCCACTCCTGCACTTTTATTATTAGTTATAAAATCATTTTTTTTCCTTTTATTCTTTACCTGTACCGTTTAAAATCAATATTACACATTGTACACAATGATTTCATATTGCTTCTCAAACTCTTTAGATATAAAAATAATTTTAAATCGTTTTTACATACTATGAATATAACAACTATTTTGAAATGCACACCCGACCTCGAGCTCATAATCGGGTCGGATACTCGTTGACCTAATTCCGGCCCAAATTAATTTACTATCGGTTCAAGTTTTTAATCTTTTTTATTTTTTCTTGTAAATGTTAGAATGAGACTTTTTTTTATAGATGTATAAATATTAAAAGAAATTTATTAGTATGGGACTTGAACACAATCTCTTAAATTAGAAGATAATATCCTAACCAAATATGAGAGCTAGTTATTCATTTATTAATTAATTTATAATTATTTGTCGATAAATAATTTAATAGGTTAGTTAATTATTTAATAAATAATTAATATATTCTTTTACTATATAATTAATCTTAATAAGTCCAATAGTGTCAGAGTTCGATAAACAATTTTGATTATTATGAGAATATGAGATTCGGATTACATGTGAAAAGGGTTATAATTCTGATTGTTATTAGAAAGAGAAAAATAAAAATTTAGATTAGCTTTACATGACATTAGAGACTAATAAAGATAAAAAATTTTGACAAAAAATTTAATAAGATTAATATATTGTATACTCTATAAATAATAATAATATTTATTAATAATTTGATGATAAATAATCTAATATGGGGTTTTAAAAAATAAATAATATTTAATAAATATCATTATAAAATACTTATAATAATATTTTAAAAAAATTATTTATTAAAAATATCAATGGTATATTCTAGTTGTGCGGAGTCGGAAGATAAATAAAATTGAATAGAAGAAGAGAACGATTTTCCTCAATGAGATTTAGAGTTTTGAAGTTAAATATAGGAAGAGAACAAATTTTCGACGTGAAATTTAGGTTCAGAGTTGAATAGAAAAAGAGGAAAGTTTGTTGATGTGAGATTTAGGATTTTGGCGATAAATAGAAGAAGACGCAAGAGCAGAGGTTATGTGCGAAGTCTGGAACGAAAATTATAGGTTTAGGTAAAAAATATTAAGAGAAAAAACTTGAAAAATAAATATAAGAAAAGAAAGAAAATTTATATAAATAAAATTAAGAATATTTTTTTAATAAAAATTAAAATAGATATAAATAAAATTAAGATTTTATAATTTATTTATAGAATATTTTGTTTGACTAATAAATATTTTAAATTAATTAAATAAAGTTAAATTTGATAGGTATAAAATTAAATTAAATTAAGTAAACGGTATACTTTAATTGTTATTTTTTAAAAAAATTATTGATTAATTTTAACTTCGATAAGTTATCAACTAAATTTATTTAGTCAAAAATATTTAATTAATAATTAATTCTTTTTAACATCAACGAATTGACCGTATATATAATGAAAAGTTTGCATGGAATAATCGTATATATGATGAAAAACACAAAAAATAATCAGGTCTCTGATGGTGGAGATTTAGGCTCGAGAAGTACCTATTGGGTTACAAGGTTGCAAACATAGTCCCATATTGAAAATACATGAGAAAATCATAGGCTTATAAGAGATGATATCTCCATTGATATGAGACCTTTTAGGTAGAGTCTGTTGGGGTTCCAAAATTATAAATATAGTCCTACATTGAAAATACTTAAGAAAGATTATGAGCTAATAAGGGAAAGATAACTCCATTAGTATGAGCCCTTTTAGGTAGAGCTCAAGGGCAAAACCATGAGGGCTTAGGCTCAAAATGGTAAGGTCATACAATTGTGAAAATATCTAAATTCCTTTTAGTCCTAGCAAGTGGTATCAGAGCCCGGACTTCTAGAAAGTCTAATCGTCACTGTGCACAAGAGTTATGGTCTAATCAAGCCATGTGAGTAGAATATTAACCTCGAACAAAAAAAAGTAGGGGGCTCCCATGTTCGGATCAAGAGGACCAGACACTAAGCAGAAAGACCTAGTTGTGGCTAGGCAAGGAATCCTAGTAGGTCAGGTGGATCGAGAGGCAGAAAGTCCTGGTGGACTTTCCGTTTGAGGAGGCCCTGTGATCCTTGGGGGGTCCGGATAAGAGGAACAGACACTATGCAAAAAGGTCTAGTTGTGGCTAGGCAAGGAGTTCTAGTAGGTCAGGTGGATCGAGGGGCAGAAAATTCTGATGGCTTTTACGCTTGAAGGGGCCCTGTGATCCGGGGAGGAGGATTGTTTAACACAATAGAAATTACTCCTAAAAGTTAACACAATAGAAATTATTACTAGCAACATTTACCACATAATCATTGCTATAAAGTATCCAATATCATCATTTTCAAGATTGTTGTTAATAGTTGTATCATTAAGAACATTTTATAGTAGTGGTTTATTAAAATTAGTGCTAAAACTATATAATACGTGCAATTTAGAAACTAATTATAAAATATTAAAGCAATAGAAACGATTTGTAACAACACTTTATAAGAAATGATGCTAAAAATATTCAGCAGGAATAGTTTGGTAATTATTTTTAAATGTTAGAGCAATAGAAACAATTAGTAACAACGTTTGACATAGAACCCCTGCTAAAAGTATCCAATATCAACAGTTTCAAGATTACTTTTAATAGTTGAATAATTAAGAGTGATTTACAGCAGCGGTTTATTCAAATTGGTGCTAAAATTATTTAATAAGAGTGGTTACAAAATTATTCTAACAAGGTAAGATAATAGAAATGGTTTAGTTCAAATTGATTATGTTGTTTGATTTTCATGAGTGGTATTAAAACCGCTCATAATAAATTGCTCTTATATGAATATTTTTTTTAATGACACTACATTAATCAAGCTTTTATATGGATATTTGCTCTAATAAATCTTGTGATCAATTTTCAACGGATGCAAAACTTGTCCTCCTTATACAAAGAATCGTTGTGCTAGGGCAAAATACCTTCCATGATAAATCAAAAAACCGAGACTGAATCCTTAAATATTTGAGAAACTAAGAAGGCACATTACTTGCTGCGCCATTGCCCGGGGGCAACAATGGATCCACACTTATCAATTGGTTGCGATGTAAATAGCATGTTGGCTCTCAAAGCATGCATCATACCACCACCACCATTCAAGTCACTTAGGTTGGATGCACATGCCAATCACAAGCCCCCACAAGCTTTCCTAAAGGCTGCGAAAGGGCCTTCTGAGTGATGATGTGCTTGAGCTTGTTCTGCCAAAACGATGTTATGAAAGATTTGACAAGTGCATGCAACTTCTCCTCTGTTTGCTGGTGAACTAAGCCATTTTTAACATGCATGCCCAAGAACAGTAGTAACACTTGGTGCCGCCATGTACAACCAATTAGCCATTCAGATTCTCTCATAATATAGAATGTTTAATTTCCAGTGGACAAACCAAAACCTCATTAGTAAAGTTGCTGATCGTCCCGACCTAAACGACAAGACTCGAGGACCTCCATGAGAATTCTTTTTGGCAGAAGAAAAAAACAGAGAGAGTTGGGGTGCACGTTAAATAATGTAGTTGAATTATACATAGAATTGGAAGCTGATGTCAAGGAAGACAGCCTCATTGTTCATCATAAACACAGGTGGGAAGCTTGAAGAAATGAAATCTTTTGCACAAGAGGAGCTACATGCCAAGAGGTCCCCTGCAATGGATGGGGCATCAAATTCATTGGCGTGTTTCTTACTTTTCTTTATTCATACCTGACAAATCCAATGTGACTCTTTAATTTTAAAGGGTTGTAACTTTTAATTTGGAACTCAGAATCACTCTATCGACGATCATGCACGCAGAATTCAAATATCTATATTTATTACCGGAGAATCTGTAACCATCAAATTTCGAGTTCAAAAAGTAATATTTAAGCCCTCGTCTGAGCCTTTGAATATTTTATTATTATTTTTAGTCATTTTTATTTTTATGGTATTTAGAATAATTTTGGTATTTCTAATAATTTTGGGTCTTAGTTTGTCTATATTAACATATAATTTGAATTTATGTTAAGAGATTTTTTTTTCTGGAAATATCTCTTTTTATTTTAGAAAAAATATTAGAATTGAGGTTCATATATCAGAATTTCTTTTTTTTCTTTTTTTCTTAATTTTAGAGTTTAAAGTCTATATAAAAATATATTTAGCTATAAGGGGAAATCCTCAATTAGTAATAAAGTTTCATTATTTAGAAAATCATGAGATTTTTCTATCAATTTTATCATGGATAATCACTATCTTATCTAGCGTTATCCAGCATTATTTATTCGACTAGAGTCAATTTTTCTCTACTGATGAACTAATTATCCAATGGAACTGAAGCTATATCAGCCCTCAAATTTGTTCAGTAAACGATAAGAGTTGGTAAGAAATTATATTTATTCATCGAGCAATGATAGAGAGAGTAAAAATGAAAGAGTGAAAAGCATAGTGAATGATGTGGCATGATATGACACTTGACATGCATACGTCCGATTATCGCTTGGACACCATCGGCGGCCTTTGCCCGCCGCTCCGAATCAAACTATACCCTGGGGGGCACGGTGAACCCGTCGGAGATCGCTGCATGCAAGGTGCCACATCATTCACTATACTTTTCACTCTCCTTATTATTTTTCTTATTCATCTAAGGCATTTGCTTTTCTGATATTTTAGGCCCTCGGGCTCTGGTGCAGTGGTAGAGTGACTAGTCGCTATCTCAGACGTCCGCGATTCGATACCCAGTTATGGCATATTTGTAGAAATTTTTTCTTCAAATGGAGTGCGAACCCTAGAATGCTAGGCTTCTAGATCGTCCACCGCGAGCACTTCTCGATTGACCCTGATGGCCGGTGGAAAATTTCCGTGAACCGGATCGATGGTCTAAAATTGAAAAAAAATCGTTAATCGTTTTTTTCCCTTGATATTCCAGATCAAACCAAAATTAATAGGAGGAAAGAACAACGAATCTAATTTGTCTTATGTGTCCTTTATTTTATCCACGCACCCACTGACACAGCTTAGAGGTGCATGCCTTCCTACATGATAGGTACTTTTGAAATTAATTTGAAGATTATATACATAATAAAATTTTAAGCTATTACCATATTATAATTTTAATATCTTTGGTCCAATTAAAACCATTTTGTTTAGCTTTTGGTAGTTGTTACACCATACTTGATAGGCAATATCATACTTGAATTCTTGCTTAACTCGATTTAGGAAGATTTGGTTTATGTCGGATTGAAAGCATGAAATGGAATCGAACTTACAGTGATCTCCTTTGATTCTGCTTCCTCTGCTTGCCTGCTGTCACGCGAGATATCACCACGGACAAAACCCGATTTTTCCACAAACCAAATCCCTCACAGATTCGAAGCTCAGATCTTCCTCTTCGTCTGTCCTTCATGGATTGCATTTGGACGCTTTTTATAGGGAGAAGAAGACGTTTCGCTTACCTTCATCAATGGAGGTATTTACTGCTCTGTTCAGTAACGCCAACAATTCAAGTCGAAGGTTAGTAACGCCTTCGTTTTATCAACGCTTGTAACGCCAACATCTCCCACTCGTCCAATTCTATCCATATAGGTCATTTAGTCACTAAGACTACGTAAGGAAGTCACAAAGACCATATAGGAGCATTCAACTCATACTTCAGGGAAAATGGTTCGTGCGACAGCAAGCACATTGAGCAATTAATGCTAAGAAAGTTGTTACACTTAACTTAGCTGCTCTATAGAACGAATCAGAGATATCAATAACTTGCCATTGCCCCAGATTAAATATTTACATCAATATGAACATCTCTAATCCCTCATATGACATCTATGTCAAGAGCATGTTCGACATCTCAAATCAATGCTTTTATTCACAATCACATTTTTAAGTATTTAACAAAAAAAATATAACTGGTCGACCAGTGAATAAGTATTACAGATGTAAACCAATTTTAATCTTCCTTTTCAGCTAGAATCTATTCATTCTAATCAGTTGCTTTCCTAGTTATGCTCCATAGACCGAATCATCCATAGTCAATAGGACACACACTAAAGTAGCAAACACTGATTAAAACTTCAAGTAGACAGCTAAATAGTCACTTAGGGTAAGATTGAGATTAACTAATAATCTCAAGGGTCTCACATAGTAGAGAAGCAGGGATCCATTCTCCTACTACTCTTATTGTCGCTATAACACATGTGGTATGAATCACATGCTACGATGTTTTTCTCTTTGCCAAAAAAGAGTGCATGTTTTTCTCAAATATTTAACATCGTACAGATTTCGATCTAGACATACTTAACGTCTAATCCGAATTCAACTTATGAATTCCAATCTGGCTTTAAACAGGTTTAGTAAATGGTGGGTGCATTTACTATGATCATTACATAAATGATCTCAACTTGATACAAAATCAAGGCGACCTCAACTTATGAGTATGTCTCTCTTCACAACTACATAAGTTGTCTCATAAGTAATGGTCTTACCTCTATTTATACTCAACAAATAGAGACGATTGTCCATGTGAGAGGACCAATCTTAGCCTGCCAACATGCTCATCGAGACTTTTACCAAATGTAACAAATACATTTACACTGAATAGATCATGACATTTCATTTAAATAATAGTCTTTACAATTTGTTACAACTTGCGTAGTCCCAAAGACTTCACATGTTCATAAAACGACTCTTTAGTCAACGGCTTAGTAAAAGGATCTGCAAGCATTGCTCGGGTAGGGATGTACTCAAGAATTATCTTTTTCTTGTCAACAATATCCCTTACAAAATTATATTTAATTTCTATATGCTTGCCTTTGCTGTGATATTTAGGATCCTTGGAAAAAGCTATAGCAGCTTGATTGTCACAACACACTGTAACAGGGCTCCCACTGTCCTCAACAATCTTCAGATGCTTTAGGAACCTTCTTAACCAGACAGCTTCTTGTACAGCCGCTGCACAAGCCACATACTCAGCCTCCATTGTCGACAGTGCTACACAAGCCTGTTTCTTGTTGTTCCATGAAATGACACCTCCATTCAGCAAAAAAATATAGCCAGATGTGGACTTTCTGTCGTCAAGGTCCCCTGCCCAATCTGCATCTGCGTAGCCCTTCAAGCTCAGTTTTGATCCTTGGAAGCAGAGACAATAATCTGCCGTTTCTTTGAGATATCTGAATATCTTTTTTACCGCTTTCCAGTGTCTCGATCCTGGGTTTGACTGGAAACGACTAACTAAGCCAACAGCATAGCTTATATCAGGGCGAGTACACAACATAGTGTACATCAAACTACCAATGGCACTAGCATATGGTCTTTTCTTCATCTCGGCTATCTCTTCAGGAGTCTTGGGAGATATACTTTTGCTCAAAACAACACCTTTCGCTGTAGGTGTTTGTTCAACGTTGCAATCAAATATATTGAAGTGTTGTAGTATCTTAGTAATATAAGCTTCTTGGGACAAACCCAAAAATCTTTTTGATCGATTACGAATAATCCGTACTCCTAAGATATACTCAGCTTCTCCCATGTCAATTATGTCAAATTATGATGAAAGCCAAGACTTGACCTCAATCACAACATTTAAGTCATTTCCAGCTATTAGCATATCATCAACATATAATGATAAAATGACCAACTTTCCTTTATCCTTTCTTAGGTAAACACAATGACCCTCATTGATCATTTCGAAACCATAAGATAAAATGACTTCATTGAATCTTATGTTCCATTGTCTCGACGCTTGCTTTAGCCCATATATAGACTTTTTAAGTCTACATACTTTTTCCTCTTGGCCATCAGCAATATAACCTTCTGGTTGTGCCATATAGATTTCCTCGTCAAGATTACCATTAAGGAAAGCCGTTTTTACATCCATCTGATGTAATTCCAAGTCATAATGTGCTACTATAGCTAAAATGACACGTATTGACACAAACTTCACAACAGGGGAAAATGTCTCTTCAAAATCAATACCCTCCATTTGGGTATATCCTTTTGCAACCAAACGAGCTTTGTATTTATTAATCGATCCATCTGCCTTCCTCTTGATTTTGAGAATCCATTTATTCCCAATAGCCCTTCGGCCTGGAGGAAGATCGACTAAATCTCAAACCTGATTCTTTCTCATAGACTCCATTTCTTCATCCATTGCAATTCTCCATTTTTCTCTAACTGACCATCTCAATGCTTCCTCAACCGTTCGAGGTTCTTCATCGTCAACTGGGAGAATCATTAATGCCTCATTTTCAATGTCAAACCTTCTCCGAGGAATAATCTTACGATTACTTCTTCGCAGGTTTGACTGTTGAGAAACTAATTCACTTATAGGCAATTCACTCCCACTAGGTTGACTAGATTCAGGCATTCCCTGAGATTCCTGATTTGTTAATGGAGGAACAGTATCCTCCTCCTCTATTGCAAATAGAGGAGTTGATTTATCAACTTCACCTCTTGTTGGGAATTCAGTTTCGAGAAAAGTAGCATCTCTTGACTCAATTTCAGAGATGGTTCCATCTTGTTGCTCACCAATAAAGACATAACTCTTAGAGGTATCAGAATATCTTACAAAAATACAATTCTTACCTCTGGGTCCTAACTTTCCATATTTGTGAGTCTTGTCATGAATATAAGCAGCTGACCCCCATGGTCTCAGATTACTCAAATCTGGTTTTCTGCCTGTCCAAAGTTCATATGGAGTAGATGGAACAGATTTAGAAGGCACCCGGTTAAGTATGTAGGTTGCAGCCAACAATGCATCTCTCCAATAGGAAATAGACAAATTAGCTTGAGCCATCATCGACCTAACCATTTCAAGAAGAGTTCGATTTCTTCTTTCAGCAACTCCATTTTGCTGTGGAGTTCCAGGGATAGTTAACTGTCTAATAATCCCTTTCTCATTACATATTGTCTTGAACTGATCAGACAAGTATTCACCTCCACGATCAGTGCGTAAGGTTTTAACCTTACGTTCCAATTGATTCTCAACTTCGTTCAAATAACGATTAAAGCAATCTAATGTTTCAGATTTATGAGAAATCAAATACACATGACCAAAACGCGTGAAGTCATCAATAAATGTAATGAAATATGAACTACCATTTCTAGCCTTCATGTTCATCGGACCACAAATATCCGAATGAATCAATTGCAATGGTGAATCAGCCCTAATAGCCTTACTAAACGGTTTCCTAGTTGCTTTTCTAGCAAGACAATGCTTACATATAGACAAGTCAACTTTAGCACGAGTGTCGAGCAGACCCTCTCTTGCTAATCTATTCATTCTTTCTTGTCCTATATGTCCCAATCTAGCATGCCAAACTTTATCATTAACATCAGCATCACTAGTAAGAGCAATGTTTGAAAAACAACCATCATTTCCACAATTAACATCTGGTTCTACATCAAGAACCATGAAACCGTTTGATATAAAATCATATCCAATTAACACAGAGTCAATTTTAAGTTTTACACGACCACTGTAAAAATTCATACAATAACCCAATTCAAGAAGACAATTCACAGAAACCAGATTCCGTCGAATCTCAGGAGCATACAGGACATCATGCAGAAACAATGTACGCCCACCACGAAGGTTGAGTTTGCAAGTGCCAATTCCTTTGACTTCAATTCTTGCATTGTTTCCCACATATATCCACTTATTGCCAGCTGGTACGCGACGGTACTCCACGTACGTAGCTCGATCACGAGCTACATGGTTCGTTGCTCCTGAATCTATAATCCACAAAGGATAAGAGTCAGCTAACAACACCGAACTAGCAACATAAAGCTCATGAAAAGAAGACAAACATGAATTTACCTTTTTTGGCTCAGTACACTCCCGAGCAAAATGACCCTTCTTGCCACAGTTGTAGCAAGTTAGCTTGCCTTTAGGTTTCTTTCCATTCTTCTTTCCTTTCTTCTTGATTGGGTCTTGCATAGTAGTAGCACCATCTTCTTTTCCCTTTCCCTTTCCTTTCTTAAACCATTTTTTCTTATTCTTGGATCCAGAACCTTCAGCTACAAAAGCTTGCTCAGAAATCCTTGCGGATTCTACTCTCTCCGCCTCCAGTTCAATATGGCGTGAGACATCAATGAAAGTCCTGATACTCTCACTGTGAGTAAGGTTCTGCTTCATTGTTTCCCAAGAATCAGGAAGGGAACGAATAACTGCTTGAACCTGTTGTTCGTCGGTCAACTCATGACCAGCAGTCTTAAGCTCCCGAATCATATTACCCATTTCTCTCAGATGTTGGGTCATCGTTACATTCGGGCGCTTTTTACAACTGTCAAACTTGATTGTCAGTTGACGAAGCTTGCTCACACTAACTCCACTGTATCTCTCTTTCAGGGTAACCCAGACAGCATGAGCTTGTTGATGCAGTCTGGCCCTGATTGTTGTTTTTGGTGTTGACAACGATTTTAGTTTAGGAGGATGATTATGATGATTATGATTAAGTCCTGATCGAGGATTAGGCATGATATGAAAAATCCTAACCAGGGAGGTTAGATGTGATGATTATGATGATTATGATTAAGTCCTAATCGAGGATTAGGCATGATGTTGGAAAATCCTAACCTGGGAGGTTAGGTGTGGAAAATCCTAGCTTGGAGGGCTAGGTGTTGGAAAATCCTAACCTGGGAGGTTAGGTGTTGGAAAGTCCTAATTCGGAAGGGTTGGGTAAAAAGTCCTAGCTTGGAGGGCTAGGTGAAAAGTCCTAACTTGGAGGGTTAGGTGCAAATTCCCATCCTGGAGAATTAGGTGAAAAAGTCCTGGCTTGGAGGGTCAGGTGCCTAGCTTGGAGGGCTAGGTTGGATGATGTTCTAACTCGGAAGAGTTGGGTGAAAAGTCCTAGCTTGGAGGGCTAGGTGAAAAGTCCTAGCTTGGAGGGCTAGGTGAAAAGTCCTAACTTGGAGGGTTAGGTGCAAATTCCCAACTTGGAGAGTTAGATGGAAAAATCCTTAGCTTGGAGGGCTGGGTAGAGTCACTGGATCGGTCTGGTGACCGATCAGGGACTTTTGGCACGCTGCTCCTTAGTGGATCGGTCTGGTGACCGATCCAGCTATGTCTGATCGGACTGGTGACCGATCAGGGAGCGCACAGTGAGATTGGGAATCTACTGTGTGGCTCCTGATCGATCCGGAGACCGATCAGGGAGCAGGCTGCTTCCTTGCTGTCTTGCTCCTGATCGGTCTGGCGACCGATCAGGAAGCAAACGGTGAGTGAGTTCCCTTGCAAATCAGAGTCTTGGATCGGTCCGGTGACCGATCAGGAATCTTGGGTTTGATTAAAAAATAACTGTTCATCTGTTCTGATCGGTCTGGGTGACCGATCAGGATCCAATCTGATCGGTCTGGTGACCGATCAGGATTCACCCTGATCGGTCTGGTGACCGATCAGGCGTGTATAGCTGCGAGAGCTGGGAATCCCAGCAAAGCAGTGGATCGATCTGGTGATCGATCCACACACCCTGGATCGGTCCGGTGACCGATCACTTT
>JAGFNQ010002274.1:0-95008 GCA_024364735.1 Boesenbergia rotunda
GTCCAGCTCATAGGCTACCTTCCCAACTCTCTTTATAATCTTGTAGGGTCCTATGTAGCGAGGACTCAGCTTGCCCTTTTTGCCAAATCTCATCACTCCCTTCATAGGAGCGACCTTGAGAAATACTGAATCTCCAACTTGGAATTCAAGTGGCCTACGGCGTGTGTCAGCATAACTTTTCTGTCTACTCTGGGCAGTCTCAATCCTCTGGCGGATCGTCTGGATAGCCTGAGTGGTCTCATCTATAAGCTCAGTCTGGCTGCCTAGTCCTGACTCCATCTCTTTCTTCTCACCAGCTTCTTTGCCAACATATGGGTGATCTGCATTTTCTGCCATACAATGCCTCATAAGGTGCCATCCTGATGGTGGCCTGATAGCTATTGTTGTAGGCAAACTCAGCTAAGCATAGAAATTTGCACCAACTACCTTTAAAGTCCAATGCACAAGCCCTGAGCATGTCTTCTAAAATCTGATTTACTCTCTCTGTTTGTGCATCTGTCTGGGGATGGAAAGCTGTGCTGAACTGAAGTCTGGTGCCTAGGGCGTCCTGAACACACTTCCAAAAATGGGAGATGAACCGCCCATCTCTGTCAGAAACGATCGACTTCGGAACTCCATGAAGCCTGATTACTTCTCTCACGTACAGCTGTGCTAACTGCTCTACCGAATGCGATAACTTGATGGCTAGGAAGTGGGCAGACTTGGTCAATCTGTCCACTATCACCCAAATTGCATCGTGTCCATGGGTGGTTCTTGGAAGACCTGTGATAAAGTCCATGGATATTTCTTCCCACTTCCACTCTGGAATGGGAAGTGGCTGTAGAACTCCTTCTGGTCTCTGGTGCTCTGCTTTGACTCTCTGGCAGGTCAAGCAGGTACTGATATATCTGGCCACGTCTCGCTTGAGTCCAGACCACCAGAACCTTTGCTTTAAATCTTGGTACATCTTGGTAGAACCAGGATGCATAGAGTACGGGGTACTGTGGGCTTCTTCTAAAATATTCTTTCTTAGTTCCTCATCATCGGGGACGCAAAGGCGGTCTCCAAGATAGAGGATGCCACTATCTGATACTCGAAACTCTGCATTTTCTGCCTCTTGGATCTCCTGCTTGATTTTCTGGATCTCTGGGTCTTGATTTTGCTTTCTTTGTATATCCACAAGCAGGGTTGACTCTAGAGTCAATGCAGAAAGTTGCCCAATTATTACCTCGACTCCAAAATCCTTTATTTCTTTCTGAAGTGGTGGAGACAGTGATGATAGGGACATTAGTGCAGCACAGGATTTTCTGCTCAGTGCATCTGCCACTTTATTAGCTTTACCTGGGTGGTAGAGGATTTCACAGTCATAATCCTTGGCCAACTCTAGCCACCTGCGCTGCCTCATATTCAGCTCCTTCTGAGTGAAGAAGTACTTCAAACTCTGATGGTCTGTGAAGATTCTGCACTGCACTCCATACAGGTAGTGTCTCCAGAGCTACAGTGCAAAAACCACAGCTGCTAGCTCAAGGTCGTGGGTAGGGTAATTCTTCTCATAGTCCTTGAGCTGTCTGGAGGCATATGCTATTACTTTACCGTCTTGCATGAGGACAGCTCCAAGGCCCATCTTGGATGCATCACTGTAGATGTCAAAGGCCTTGTCACTCTCTGGAACAGTCAGGATGGGAGCACTAGTCAATCTTTTCTTCAGTTCTAGGAAGCTGTGCTCGCATTTATTTGACCACTCAAACTTCTGATTCTTTCTGGTCAGGGCTGTGAGAGGAGAGGGTATTCTGGAAAAGTCCTGCACAAATTTCCTGTAATATCCTGCCAGGCCTAAGAAGCTTCTGATTTCACTGGCATTCTTGGGTCTACACCAGTTGCTGACTGCTTCTATCTTGGCTGGATCAACTTGAATGCCTTCTTTGGATATAATGTGGCCTAGGAAGGCCACCTGATCAACCAAAACTCACACTTTGAGAATTTGGCGTACAACTCCTTCTGGTGTAAGGTTTGCAACACTATCTTCAGGTGTTCTTCATGTTCTTTCCGAGTCTTTGAATACACTAGGATATCATCAATGAAGGCAATGACGAACTTGTCCAGAAAATCCTTGAACACTCTATTCATTAGATCCATAAACGTCGCAGGGGCGTTTGTCACTCCAAAGGGCATGACCACAACCTCGTAGTGCCCATATCTTGTACTGAAAGCAGTCCTTGGCACATCACTCTCCTTCACTCTGAGCTGATGGTAACCTGATCGCAGATCTATCTTGGAGAACACTGTGGCTCCCTTCAGCTGATCAACTAAATCATCTATCCTTGGCAAAGGATATCTGTTCTTGATGGTTACCTTATTCAAAGCTCGATAATCTATGAACATTCGCATAGATCCATCTTTCTTCTTGACAAACAGTACAGGAGCTCCCCAAGGTGAATGACTAGGGCGGATGAAACCCTTGTCAAGCAGCTTTTGCAATTGTTCTTGTAATTCTTTCAGTTCTGCTGGTGCCATGCGATAAGGCGCCTCCGAAATTGGGTTGGTTCCTGGGGCCAACTCAATTTCAAACTCAATTTCCCGATTGGGAGGGAGTCCTGGTAACTCTTCAGGAAACACCTCAGGATAGTCACAGACTGCCCTCACTTCTTCTCTCTTCAATCCTTCTCCTTGACTTGCATCCACTATATGAGCTAGAAAACCAGAGCACCCCTTCTCTAACATTCTCTGAGCTTGTAAGGTAGATAGGAACCTATTTATCTTTCTCCTTGGGTCTCCAATAAACTCCAATGAAGGTTCTGCTTCTGGTGTGAACTTGACTTTTCTCTTGCGGCAGTCTATAGAAGCATTATACTTGCTCAAGAAGTCCATTCCTAAAATGACATCGTAATCCTTCATCTCAAGGACTACCAAGTCACTGTAGAGCTCTCGGTTGGAAATCTAGATTGGTACTGCCCTTAGCCTCTAAGTAGAGGCCATTTCTTTCCCTGACGGTAAGGTTGTTAAGAACTTCATCGTTCAACCTTTCTGGTGGCCTTTATACTGTTTAAGTAGTGCTCAGTGATCAAAGCACCACGTATTAGTTCTTCAGAGGTTTGTGGCCTCTTAACACTGCTGGCCCTCTTTAACGCTATCTCAGGCCTTAACATCTTGAGCATTAGCCTAACCATCTCTTTTCCTGTGCTAACTAGCTCTGGGCACAGATGAGCTAACCGCTTAAACATCTTCACTGCTTCATCCACGAATAGTTCTCCTTGTCTGAACTCCGTGAATTCATCATAATGCTTATTGGTTTCTTGCATGTGAAAGTATTCTTCGAAGAACTCAGTCCCGAAGTCGGCCCATGCCATCTGGCTGACATTTCTCTTGGCCTTGACTCTCTCCCACTATATTCTAGCATCTCCCGTAAGGCAGAAAGATGCACACTTTATCTTCTCTACCTCATGCCAGTCCAGTAGCCCTACTATTCTTTCCAACGTTTTGAACCATGCTTAAGCATCCCATGGTTTACTTGTGCCTGGGAAATTCCTTGGCTTCAGTTTCTTCTACTGAATGAGGTATGCTTCTTGCCTTACTCTCCCGAGCCACCACCTCTAAGAGATTTGGTGGTGGTACTGACTCTGTTACCTCTTGCCCTCTAGGAACTTGCTCCTCGTTTTGGGCCTTTCTAGGGCGTCCTCAAATGTATAACTTAACACTTAACGGTAATGTTCTCAAACTTGCTTTAGGATACAACAATACCTTGGTCTTGTTTCTCATCTCATTTCTTAGTCCGATAGCTCGTTCTTGGGCTTAGTAAGACCTTGGTCTTACTCAGAACTTTCATCGGACACCTTACATGCCGAAATCCTCCAAACCTTGTGTTTGGGCAAATCAAGACCTTGGTCTTGCTATACTAAGATCACAACATGAAGGACGTCCTCCACTCCTGCTGTGGGTGGTGTAGGGGGCACTAGGTGCTGATTTGCCATCAGTGTGGCGATGGTCTTCTGTTGCTCTGAAATCTGAGCTTGTATGTGAGCAATGACTGCCATCAGGTTTGGTTGTTCTGTGCCAGGCTCATTGTTATCTTGAACTGGAGTTCTGTTCCTTGCATTAGGAGCTCGGCCTCTTCTTGCCATCTTGATAATGCATAAGGGAACAAGAAATCACTACTACCTCTCTAGGTATAAACTTGTCTTCTCACTTAGTAACCTAATATCCATTCTAGGGATTAAACATGATTCCGTGATACTAAGGTATTAAACATGCTTCCTTGTTCTATGCACATGTGAGTAAGTACTTAAGCATTTCTCTATACTGCAATTAAATAAAGGAGCAATAGAAAAACTGAAACTTAAAGCTTTCTTACTTGAAGACGGCAAGGTTGATGCTGATGTGTGTGTGATGCTGGAGAATGGGAACTGCTCTGATACCACCTGTAGCGACCCGCCTTCTCTGCCTTAGACGGATCGTTACTTTTGTCTACTTCTCGACTCTAATGCACGACTAAAAATGCGGAAATCTTTTTTTTTTTCTTTTTAATCTATCTAAGAATGATATTCTAACTTAAATAGTCATGCATGATACCATGTCACACTTTCTTTCTCAAAAACTCGTAAGAAAATACTTATTGAAACTTGCCTCGCCCAACTCAGCTTACGGGTATCAGTCGACTGGTACTGTACCAGTCGACTGATAAGTCTGAAAACTTGATTTTCAGATTCGAAGCCTTGTTTCAAAAGCCGACCAAACATATAGTTTCGAGCCATATAAAATCATGACACCATTTCTATACTCTATGCCAGTTTTCTAAACAATTTAGCCAATCAAAACGAATCCATAAACTTGAAATTAGAACTTTTGTGGAAGTAAATAAGCTATTCAAGTTTATATGAACTTTAACCTTAGAGTTTGTACCAACCTTGACTCCTATGCATTCATAACACCAAATACATGTTCTATAACCTTGCTAAAGCATTATGAAATGTGAATGCAACTTTTCTAAACATATTTAAGCAATAAAAACTTGATTCAAAGGGGGACTAGTACTATCTTGGCACATGCATCAATATCTTCAACAAAGTATCAATATTCCAAACTACTCACACTTCTACTCATCCAACGCAATCATAAGGATATGTATGCTAAATGAAATGTCATGGAATCTTTACTCTAAGAAATTGAGCATGTAGTACTATCCAAGCTTAAATGTTCGCTAAACTCCATAAAGCAAGAACTTGAAATTTGAATAAACTAAAACATTGTAATTCAAATAACTAAATTGTCTCGTCTCAAGGATCTCTCCAAAATCAGCCACCACACACACTTTACTCAGCACCGCCTCGTCGCCTTCCTTCAGAATTGCTTGCCTTTACCTTTATCTGCAGTAAGAGGAAATGCAACTAGTAAGCAAAAAGCTTAGTAAGTACTATCTAGCTCACAAAATCTCGAAATGTGCAAACATGCTTCTTGATCAATATGAAAATCATATGAGATACTTGTATGCTTGAAAGAAAACTAAGAACATGTATAACTCAAAACATGCATACTCAAGCATTAATAAATCTCAATTTACTTTTCTTGGCTCAACTTGAAATTTTAGTTATTCTTTAACTTTTTGAAAACTCTTTAAACTTTAGAAACTTTGCTAAAGCATATACTTGAAAATAATAATCACTTGGATCCACTGAAGACGTAAGTACCATCTCATGCGCGTTCCCTAAAAGGTTGGGGTAGCGAGCCACCAATCCTAATAGAGCAGACCTTGGTCTACCAGGGCCAAGACCTTGGAATTGGACACCTGGATTTCTTTAACGACGCCCTTGGACGCCGGGTACTGGCCTTACAAAATAAAATAGCTTTTCTTTCTTTTCTTTCTTATCTGTAAATGCCTTGGCATTTTCTCGAGCACCTTGCGTGCTAAAATTCCTAAGTCTTGACTTTTGGGGATTTCTTAAGGCCTTGGCCTTTTCTTTTCTTATCTTTATCTTCTCTTTTCTTTTCTCATAACTTTCTTAGCCCCTAATCTCACATAGGGTGCTTTATCAAACTTATACAAGCATATAATGAACTAAGATCACATGCAAAAACTTAAACAAAAAGAAAATATCTCTTTTAAAAACTTTTAAGGGAAATTCTTGCGGAAAAACCGCCTCTTACTGCAGGTGAGCAGTACTTACATTGGTTTCCTTGAACTTACAACCAAAATTGACGTCTAGGGCTCGGGAGAAGCTTGAAATCTCTACGAACCGTCCGCGCCTACGTGTTCTTCTCGTCGAGACGGACGAAACGCTCCGTCTCCTTGGTTCCCTCTTGGCCGGCGCCCCCTTGGAAGAGGAGAGGAAGTCTCGGCTTGGTGTTGGCGTGCGCACAAGAGAGGGGAAGAGGATTCCCGTGCGTGTGTCGCGCGGCTAGGGTGAGGAAGAGAGAAAACCAAAAATCCAATTTCCTCTCTTAACTTATCTATTTATACTATCTTTATGGAAAAAAACGTAACTACTCTATAAATATATTTCTCTCCACTTTTTGTTGTGGTTGATACCCTAGCCTAGCCGGTCGCGCGCGCGTCTGGTCTCGTGGTGGTCGCGGGTTCGAACCTCCTGCTGCCCTTAAACGTTTTTCTTTTCTTGAAAATACTAAACGGACTCGGAAAATTCCATAAAAATATTCTAAAAATTCCTAAAAATATCTAAAATATTTCTAAACCATTTTTAAATGGTTCTAAGGACTTTAAGAACTAAAAATGAGAATTTTGGGGCGTTACATGGAGGAAATGACAGAGGAAGAAAAAGAGGATGAACCAGTTGAGGCAGCGCCTCAGCGGAGTAAGAGAGCTCGGGTGGAAAAATCTGATGGCACAGATTTTATCACTTTCATACTAGAAGGTGAGTCCCAAAGCTACACAGAAGCTGTGAACTCTTCCGAGGGACTTCACTGGAAATAGGCAATTGCATCTGAGATAGAATCTATCTTGCCAAATCACACTTGGGAACTTGTGGACCTTCCTCCGGGAAGTAAACCATTAGGTTGCAAGTGGATTTTCAAGAAGAAGATAAAGTTAGATGACACAATTGACAAGTACAAGACTAGGATGGTAATTAAAGGTTACCGACAACAAGAAGGCCTTGATTACTTTGATACGTCTTCTCCGGTGTCGAGAATAACTTCCATTAGAGTGTTGTTGGCTATTACTGCTCTATGGAACCTGGAAATACATCAGATGGATGTAAAGACGACCTTTCTAAACGAAGATTTAGAAGATGAAATTTACATGGAGCAACCTGAGGGATTTTCTATGCCAGAACAGAGTAACCAGGTTTGCAAATTGGTGAAGCCTTTATACGGCTTGAAACAAGCTCCAAAGCAGTGGCATGAGAAATTTGATAATGTCATGCGAGAAGGTGGATTCAAAATCAATAAATGTGATAAATGTGTCTACACAAAAGCCATAGAAGATGACTTTGTCATCTTGAGCATATATGTAGATGACATACTTATCATTGTGAGTAATGATAAGATAATCAAATCCACGAAAGACATGTTGAACTCAAGATTTGACATGAAAGACATGGGCCTAGTTGATGTGATTCTAGGAATCAAAATTCTTAGAACAGCAGAAGAACTTGTTCTTAGTCAGTCCCATTACGTGGATAAGATTCTTGAGAAATTCACCAATGGTGATACTGCGTTGGCACGAACGCCGTAAGATACTAGCCAACATCTATCGAAAATCCGAGAAGAAAGTATCTCTCAGGTTGAGTACACTCGGGTGATTGGAAGTTTGATGTACTTGATGAATTGTACAAGACCAGACTTAGCCCACGTAGTAAGTAAACTGAGTAGATACACGAGTAATCTCGGTGTTGAGCACTGGAAAGGGATAACAAGAGTACTGAGGTACTTGAGATATACTTTTGGAAATGGACTGCACTATATGAGATATCCTGCTGTTATCGAAGAATACAGCGATGCGAGTTGGATATCGGACATAAAAGACTCGAAGTCTACGAGTGGATATGTGTTCACTCTGGGAAGTGCAACCAATGTGTTCACTCTGGGAAGTGCAACCATTTCATGGAAATCTTCTAAGCAAACAGTAATAACCAAATCCACGATGGAGTCTGAGTTTGTAGCTCTTGACAAATGTGGTGAACAGGCTGAATGGTTACGGCAATTCTTAGAATATGTACCGAAATGGCCGAAACCCGCGTCGGGAATCTGCATACATTGTGATAGTCAATCGGCAATTGGCCGGGCACAAAACCATCTGTATAATGGTAAGTCTAGACATATACGTCGGAGACACAATACCATTAAACAACTACTCTCAACTGGAGTTATCACTGTTGACTATATGAAGTCAAAGGATAACTTAACGGATCCGCTAACCAAAGAGTTAAATCGAGAGTTAGTTGCAAGCTCATCAAGAAGGATGAGTTTGATGCCGATAGAAAATGTTGGTGCAAAGGAAGCCGAACCTATATAGACTGGAGATCCCAAGAACTAGGTTCAAAGGGACAACCTAATTGCACTGACAAAGTTGTTCACTGTGAGGGAACAACCCTTTGAAATAGTGAAGGATGAAGGTTAAGCATACAACTTTTAATGATTCAATAGAGTTATGTGGAAAACTCTTAAGAGATCACCTAAGTGAGAAAAAAGTGGGGCCGCTTCGAAGAGAATTGGAGGCACAATTCTTAGAACTTCTCGCAAAATCAGGCGTGTTCATGGCCAAGAACGAACACACTCATGAGAACTGAGTTGTATCAGGGAGAGTCCTGTGTGAGATGTGTCAATGCTTACATAAACGGCAACACAGTTCAAGGACATCATATCTACTATCAGCCAATAAGCAAAAATATCTTCACAAGGAAAGGTTCAAAGGGTGAAACCTACCTGTCCTATACTGGACTCAACTGCTGAATGCTATCACATATCCTGTTTCCATTCATGTGGGGGATTGTTGGATATAGTGTGAATGGAAAGGGAGGTGGTGGGACTTTAGTCCTACATTGGGACCTTTTAGTGAATGGAAAGGGAGGTGGAGAATAAAGAGACTCCATTGTAAATGTGACTTTAGTCCCACATTGTGAGTCTCAAGGCATAATTGTTGGTTTATATTATTTCACAAGCATGTTAGTTGTGAACAAATGCAAGGGGAGAGACTCTCTCTCATGTGTGGGAGCGCGGGGGGGTGCAAATCTAGAGCCGGATTTATACTGAACCAAGTGGACTCATGTGCGTGCACGACTTGCGCGCATCGAATGCCGGACCGATCGGGGCAAAATTTGTCCAAGCAAGTAAACCAACGTTTTGCCAAATTTTTTGCTATATTGCATTAACTATTGATTAATGCAAAATCAATAACCCCCAGATGTTTGGATCTGGACGGTTAATTGGCAGTAAATGATGATTAATTCGGTCATTGATTACTACGGAGGTCTAAGCCTATATAAAGAGGTTGTGACCGAGAGCAAAAGATACATAGAGAAGAAATTATCTTCCACCTCCTTCCCGACCTCCCTTGATAGCGTTCGGGTACTTTCTCAGTTCGCCACAAGCAATGTGTACTCCATTGTGCCCGTGGTCCCGTTGTTGTATCCTGAGAGACAGACGTCCATCGGAGTCTCAAAGCACCGCCGGAGGAGGACAAATCTGTTTTAAGAAAACTGCGTTATGCAGGCCTTAGCACCTCTCCACTCCTGGTCGGGAGCTCGGGAGACCTGGTCGGGAGCTCGGGAGACCTGGTCAGGAGATACTGATCGGGAATTCCAGCACGAGAGACTGCACCCTGCATAGAAGGGAATCTCGGGTCACTCAACAGATAAGTTGAAATTTGTATAATTTCAATTTTGTTTTCTTAACTCTCCGTGAAAAGGAGCATATCCTCCAACAAAGTTCTCAGTCGATAATTGTTATGAGATTACGACGAAAAACGACAATAAGAACAATAAAGAACACACAAGATTTACGTGGAAAACCCTTGACAGGAAAAAACTACGGGCAAAGGAGAACAATCACTATGAACGGTGGAATACAAAGTCGGCGGCTCGAAGCCTTAATCATAATACAAAACCCTAATAATGAGCCCTATAAATAGGGAACGATCCGTACCACGGGGCTCCGCCCCCCGCACCCCCGTGCCTCAGTGGTGGGCTCCGGTCTCGGGACCTCCGCTACCACCACAAAGTCCTAATTTTTTCCCTTCATAATTTAGTTTTCATTATATATGTCACAATGCGATCTTTTTTAGCCGGATCAAACTGAATTCGAGTCACCAAACTCTAACAATAATGGGAGAGAGCTATAAAATGATATAGGAATATCCATTACATCGCAGGTCATCATACAGGAATATGAATTTTAGAGGCTGAATATGGGGGAGGACTTATCGAGACTGTTCATGAAATTCTTTAGTGGACACATTTACACTTACATAATACAAGTTGATGCTTCTTAATATGAATTTTACAGGTTGTATGGGGGAGAACTTGTGAGACATTGATTCATGAACTTGTTTAGTGAACACATTAACACTTGCACAATATAATTTCATGCTTCTTACTTTGACTAACTTCGTGTTTTTTTTTTCATTTAGTTGATTGGAGTCTCGTCATCCAAGTCAATATAGTATACAGACATGAATAGTGAAATTGATAGTTGATCATAAATGCTATTAACCATTTGTGACAAGTGCCTCAAGCGAATCATGATATCCTATAATGTTTTTATGGTTATCAAATATAGACTAAATTAGTTTGTTGGAATTCCATTAACTCCTATACCGATGATTGTCACTAATTCCACTAAGGTCAAGATATATATATCAACATTTTCACTTGTATGCCAGTAGTAATGTGCGTGAGATGAGAGAAGGGGCAGCAGCTTCGACTGTGGAGCTTGGGAAGAAAGAGGTGTGGGGATGTGCGTGAGAGCAGAGGTAGAAGAGATGGAGAAGAGGGTGAGGGCTGGCGGTGATGAGTAGGGAGAAGTGGCGCCACCTCTCTCTTCTGTTCATCCGTGAGAAAAGGAGAAATCCAAATACTAGCCGTCTGATTTGACCAAGAGTACATGTTGGCCATTTGATTTAAGTGAGGAAGAGGATCTACATTTGAGTTGTTCATTGTGTTTGAATTTGAACCTTTGCCGGGATGAAAATTAAAAGTGATGAAAATTAAAAGTCTATACAAATACCTGGTTCATCGTTTTTACTTCACACATATAACTTATAAATTTTATTTTTATTTTGACTTTTACATCATCAAAACTATTGTACGGAAGTAAAATATTATCACAAATTAAAAGTGAAGCTCGTGTTTTTTAAAATTTGAAGTAAACAAATAATTTTTTTGCTATGCTAGTGTTATTATTGAAGTTGATTGTTATATATTACGTACTTAGTAATTAATGATTGCCAAAATAATCAATGACGAAGTAAAAAAATTCAAAATTCTACCAGAGATCATTCTCGCCGGGCACATGTCCTTGGAAACAATTTCTTCCATCCATACCACCACTTGGTGGTTAGTTATAAGTTAATCTTGAGATTTATCCCTATTATATAATTTGGGGATGAGGTACGAATATAAGTTAATCTTGAGATTTATCCCTATTATATAATTTGGGGATGAGGTACGAAGAGCATTTAGGGTGAGCACAATTATCTTTTTAATAAAGCATTTTCACTTTCATTAATTATGTTGTTCTGCCACTGAACAATTAATTGGATACATCATCATTGGAACCTCAATTATGATCATCTCAATCAATGAATCTTCCCTTAAATTAAGAACTACTATCTCTCAATGCTCAATTCACTGTTAAACTGCCCCCGGACTATGATGCAGCGGTAAGGTCATTAGTTGTTAACTCAGGTATCCGCGGTTCGATCCCCAGCTACGGTGTATTTTACAGGAATTTTTTCTCCAAATGGGACGCGAATCCTGGGACGCTGGGCTTCTAGACTGGCCACCGTGAGCGCTTCCCGATTTACCCTAGTGATCGGTGGAAAATTTCTGTGGAGCGGAGCCGATCATCCCAGATTCAATTTGTCTGCTGCCGGATTCATCATTTTTTTCAATTCACCGTTAAACTTATCTTGTTACAGCTTGACTTCGACACCAAGGTTCGTTAAATTACTCGTCCCTCACATATACAAGGTCTTTAATTTATATGCATCTTTCACGTTTAACCTAGGTAGTTCACATTTAAAAAAAACAGTTTTTTAAAAATCTACTATCAATGCATCAATGCTTCTTATTTAATGATCCTTTGGATGTCTCATTCCATCTTTGATCTTTACCATATCTTGTGTCGCCCAATCAATCAATTTGTTCTCACGAAGTTGAGACTGCGTTTGATACGTTTATTTTTCATTTTCATTTTCACAAAAATGCGATTTTCATAAAATATATTTGGTTTGTATTTTCCAGATTTATTTTCCAAAAAATACATAGTATTTTCTGGAAAATTAGATAATGAAATAAAGTCATTTTCTAAAAAATGAGAAAATACGGGGGCGTCTGGTTTGCTTTATTTTCTATTTTTATTTTCCAGAAAACCGGGGCGTTTGGTTTGCTTCATTTTCTATTTTCATTTTTCAAAAAATCACTTTTTCTTATTTTCTAGAAAATAGACTTTATTTCATTCTCTAGTTTTTAGAAAATGCTATATCTTTTTTTAGAAAACAAGACTAGAAAATACAAACCAAACGTGTTTTCCAGAAAATCACATTTTCTAAAAAAAATAAAAATAAAAAACAAGCATATTAAACGCCCCCGTGTTTTCTCATTTTCTGAAAAATAACTTTATTTCATTCTATAGTTTTCCAGAAAACGCTATATCTTTTTCTGGAAAACAAGCCTGGAAAATACAAACCAAATATGTTTTCTATAAAATCGTATTTTCTACAAATGAAAATGAAAAACAAACATACTAAACACAGATTTTCTAAAAAATAGAATAAAAAATAAAATAAACCAAATCTCCCTAAACTTCCCTAACTATTCCATCTCTGATCTTTACCATATATACATAGAGCCACCCAATTACAACCAATTTAGTCACACCAAGTTAAGCTTCGCAAGATATTCCATCTCTGATCTCTACCATATCATGCATGCCAAATACATGTATGACGCCTAATTTAAATCTTTTACACGAATATTAGAATTCATGATCAAGCGCCCAATCACTTAAGATATTATTACACTCACATGGGACACTAATTAACTCCAGATGATGTACTCCGATCCCAATTTGTGTCACATTGAGGTTACGTTTGGTTAGCGATAATGTAATCCAGTTTGTAATGTTATGGAGCCTGTAATGTAATCCAGATTACATGTTGTTGACATTGTAATCCAGATTGTAACACTTTTACTAGCTTTTGTAATATAGATTACATTACATTACAGTTTTAAAACTGTATCAAACAAAATAATTAATATTGTAATGTAATCCTGATTACATTACAAGCTCTATTATATATCCCTTATCAAACATAATCTAAGGGTTTCATCGGACTAGTTAGGTTGGACATCTCGACCATACTAACAACCTCTTTACTTATGCATCACGACTTATACATCTCTTAATTTTTTAATGAGAAATTAAGCACCATCACAATGTTTCCCAATTACCAACGTAAACTGTTGGGCTCCTTTGATCAGGTGCTCATAAATTTAATGAAGATGATCCTCAAATTTCACATGCCGTCGCGATCTCCATGACCATGCACAATACTTTATTGTATCGTGGATACAAATAATATATATTATATTATTTTACGTGAATAAACTTCATATATGAGAGTCTTCCAAACAGGAGCTCAACATCACATCATAGGAACAAGCCGTCAAATTGATCGTCCCCGGCGTTACCACGATATAGATATATATATATATATATATACACACACACACACAAACCAACAATTAATATAATTCCGATCGAGTGCTGTTCGATTAATCCTAAACTAAAACCGCAAGCTGACATGGCAGCATCCAAACCGTCTCGCGCCGCCTCAACCCTATTCCTCTTTCTCGGCCTCCTCCTCCTCGTCGCCGAGCTCTCCGGCGCCGTCATCTCTCCTCCCTCGTCCAGCTGCCCCATCAACGCGCTCGGCTTCAGCGTCTGCGCCAGCCTGCTCGGCGGCCTCGTCAACATCGGCCCCGTCGGCAACCTGCCGAGGGCATCGTCGACGTGCTGCACGCTGATCACGGGCCTCGTCGGCTTCGACGCCGAGATCTGCCTCTGCACCGCCTTCCACGCCAACGTCCTCGGCCGCGTCGACCTCAACGCCACCACCGGCGTCAACCTCCTCCTCAACTACTGCGGGTCGAACGCCACTGCCTACGGCTGCTAGCTAGCTAGCTAGTTCACAATCAATCACACGTACGCGGTACGCGACGGCAATTTACACCATAACAAATAATAAGTGAGGGCTGCAAAGGACGATCGATCGATGTGTTGTTGTTAATTAGTACGTGAGCTTTCGGTGCTTCGTGGTGTGCACGTGTTTGTTGTTCGATCGAGTTCGATATATCGTATGCGATCAATATATAAATATATATGTATGTGATTCAATAATTCAAACATGGTCCCAAACCCCAAACGTAAGCAAAGAATAATCTACGAAAAAAGAGTTGGGATCGCTTAACTGACGGGGCTTCTGCTTCCCACCGAATCAACGGCTGAAATCTTCTTCTGATACGTGGGGTTGCCAAAATCCAACGGTCCGGATTCGTGGCCGCGGCGGCTCGCCTTTAATCAGTCCGCATGTGAGTTCGACGCGAGATCAATCGTGCCACCGTCGATATACAGAGCGAACGGCGATGTATGCACTCGCATAATAAGCATATTTCCACCACTTTGCTTCCTTGACAGGAATTCCTTGTATTGCCCCTTCGGCGGCTATAAATTACGCGTTTTTTTTAATAATCTCGCTCTGTCTCTCTTGTTTCTCTTGCCGTTCGTGGTTGGATCTTGATCTCGATGGCGAACCCGGGCGAGGCTTCCGCTTCCGATCCGTGAGCGCATTCTTTCACTTGATTTTTTGTGTTCTTTGATTGGATGCATATCTGGGGGGATTTTGATTTATTTTGTCGTGGTTCTGATTGGGTTGATGGTGGTGGAAATTGATGCAGCAAGGGGAAGAAGGATTACAGCACGGCGATCCTTGAGAAGAAGAAGGCTCCCAACCGTTTGGTTGTGGATGAGGCGATCAATGACGATAATTCGGTTGTTTCGATTCATCCCGAGACGATGGAGAAGCTGCAGCTGTTTCGCGGCGATACCATACTCTTGAAGGTTCCAGAACTGTTGCCTTTTCTTCTTTTTTTCCTCTTGCTGTTCGGATTCAGCTGGTCCAGTTCTAAGGGTTTTGGCGAACTAAAAAATAAGGGTTTCTTAGATCTTCAGGTTTTGTGATAATTTGGGGTTTTAATAGGTGATGATCCTTTGTCGCCTTTTTACGTTTGTTTTGAAATTTTGTTTTTTTTTTGAAACTAAAGTTACTTACAATTGAGTTCAACTTCTGACATCTATTAGGCGACTTTTGATTATATAATCATTAAATTTCTATGAGAGATTGTGAATGTTATAAATTATGTGGACTTAAATTAAAAGATTAGTCTTTTATCCTGGCAAAATTCCAATATCTGGTTTCTGCAGGGGAAGAAAAGAAAGGATACAATCTGCATTGCTCTAGCTGATGATACATGCGATGAACCAAAGATCAGGATGAACAAAGTTGTCAGATCAAATCTCAGGGTGAGGCTTGGTGACGTTGTATCTGTCCATCAATGCCAAGATGTCAAGTATGGAAATCGTGTCCACATACTTCCCATTGATGACACAATTGAAGGAGTTACAGGGAACCTGTTTGATGCATATTTGAAACGTGAGTTTTACTATATTATCCCTGATTGATAGATATTTATCTTTTTTATATTTTATATGTATTTACCTATGAGCGATGATAGGGAGAGTGAAAGGAAAGTGAATGACGTGACACATTACATGCACTCGCCCGATTATCACTTGGACACCATCGGCGGCCTTCGGTCGCCGCCCCGAATCAAACTATACCCTAGGGGCACGGTGAACCCGTCGGAGATCGCTGCATGTAAAGTGCCACGTCATTCATTTTGCCTTTCACTCACCCTATCATTTTTCATTTACCTATATCATTGCCTGCTACTATTGCTCTTCTAATTGTTTTCCTTAAGTTGGCATTCTTACCATGGTTCATGTTAATGAAGACAATTTGTGCTATTGTTTCTTGAATTCATTGTGTAACGTGTTTTTTCAATGAAGAACCACACTGTACGTTTGCACTCTTGGTCTTCTATCTCATCAAATTGAAGCTTCTATTTGGAACAACACATTCAAATTCTAGATATTTCTTCGTTCCTCTTGAATTTGGGAAAATTCTGCTTCTTGTAATTCACATTGTTTTTTTTACCTAGCCTTTAACTGTTGGATAAGTGTACCTTGAATCTCAATAGTGCTAATTATCTGACTTGAAAAGGGTGCCAATTATTGGCAATGCTAACTGCAATGGAGCAATCTGTTTCCTTGGGAAATCATTTAGTTATGCTTTACAACAAAATGGGTGCTTCTTGATGGATTTGACTTCTATGTCAAATTAGGATTTTTTTTTTTTCCTTTCTGCTTGAAATGCTGATTTAAACCATCTTTTAATTTGGCCAACCAATATGATCAATTTGTTTTGAGATGTTCTGCTTTCTTGGCCATCCAACCTATTCATGCTACAAATGCTTTCTATGGCATTGCAATACCTGGATTCCGAGGTTCTAATTAAAGTTGTGTTCTGGTTCACAATTGCATCTTTCCTTGGCATTTAATTCATCTTTCCTTTGTTAATTGGAATACTTCTTTTGAGTCTTGTGCTCTTGACCATATTTTTCCACACGTGCTATTGAAGGAATGGCCTTAACTCATACCCAATATGATAAATATGAATTTTAGAGGTTGTATGGGGGAGGACTTGTGAGACACTGATTCATGAAATTCGTTAGTGGACACATTAACACTTACATAATACAATTTCATGCTTCTTAATATGAAATTTAGAGGCTGTATCGGGGAGGGCTTGTGAACACTGATTCATGAAATTCTTTAGTGGACACAATAACGCTTACATAATATGATTTCATGCTTCTTAATATGAATTTTAGAGACTGTATGGGGGAGGACTTGTGAGACACTGATTCATGAAATTCGTTGGTGGACACATTAACACTTACACAAATTCGATTTCATGCTTCTTACTTAGACAGTTAGACTAACTTCATGAAAACTTTTTTTTTTTCACTTAGTTGATTGGAGTCTCATCATCCAAGTCAATAGTGTACAGACATGCATAGTGAACTTGATAGTTGATCATAAATGCTATGAACCATTTGTGACAAGTGCCACAAGTGAATCATGATATCCTATGATGTTTTTATGGTTATCAAATACAGACTAAATTACTTTGTTAGAATTCCATTTAACTCCTAGACTGATGATTGCAGTAATTCTGCCAGGGTCAAGATATATCAATATTTTCACTTCTATGCCAGTAGGCATGTTAACTAAGGGCCTTAGAGAACTACATCATAAGCCTAATCCAAGTTACTATAAGCAGATGCAGTTTTAAAAGAACAATAACTATAATGATCGATTTCTTTAGCATGCTGGCAAAGTATTTACACATATTGGTCTCTTATTTAACCTTTGTTAAATCCTCCTCCTCTACATATTCGTTTATTGATTTAAGGTGCTGTTGTTTGATCAAGTCTGCATTTCTTATTTACTTGCCTGTGTTTTGTAATCTAACTAATCAAGCTACCTGTCATTGCTTGACGCCTTTTGACAATCAGTTATGCTTTTATCTTTTTTTAGTTTCATCTATAAGCTATTTGATTCACATTAGTTATTATGATTATAAAAGTTCTTAATAAATCACCTTTTCTACTAGTAAATGCTGAAATGTTGTAGCAGCATTTTTCTCATGTAAATATTCAATGTTTTCATGAGCTCACATTGATGATTCTAATCGGGGTGGATCAGAGTTCCTGTAATTTGATTCAGGATATATGCTAGTTCCATGTCTGGTTTATGCATGAGTGACTGGTTTCACTCATTAGGTTATGCTAGCTACATCTATCTTGTTTGGTTTCAGTCTGATCAGTTCCTAATCCTTTCTTCCATAAGTTATCTCAGGAATTAATGCATACCAATGCTGTGCATTTTAGCTCTATGTTAGGGTTTTGATATATTGGAACCACACAAAAATTTATGCTAGCTAGTTATAGCAAGACTTATTGAGGCTGGAGTTGTCATACTCGTGATTTGCTTTGTTTGTTGTTTTTTTGGTTCTTTCGACTTAAAATTTAACATATTTTGCAGCTTATTTTCTGGAAGCATATCGTCCTGTTAGAAAAGGGGATCTTTTCCTTATCAGGGGTGGGATGAGGAGTGTTGAGTTTAAGGTTATAGAAACTGATCCTGCAGAGTACTGTATTGTTGCTCCTGATACAGAGATTTTCTGTGAGGGGGAGCCGGTAAAAAGAGAAGATGAGGACAGGCTTGATGAGGTAGGTTATGATGATGTTGGAGGAGTTAGGAAACAAATGGCTCAGATAAGAGAGCTAGTAGAGCTTCCTCTAAGACATCCTCAACTATTTAAATCTATTGGTGTCAAGCCGCCAAAAGGTATTTTGTTGTATGGCCCACCTGGTTCAGGTAAGACATTAATAGCTAGAGCAGTTGCAAATGAGACGGGAGCTTTTTTCTTTTGCATCAATGGTCCAGAGATCATGTCAAAGCTAGCTGGTGAGAGTGAGAGTAATTTGAGGAAGGCTTTTGAGGAAGCAGAGAAAAATGCACCCTCAATTATCTTCATTGATGAGATTGATTCCATTGCTCCCAAGAGAGAGAAAACTCATGGGGAAGTTGAAAGACGCATAGTGTCTCAACTGTTGACACTGATGGATGGGTTGAAGTCTCGTGCTCATGTAATTGTCATTGGGGCTACCAACAGGCCAAACAGTATCGATCCAGCTCTTAGACGATTCGGTAGGTTTGACAGAGAAATTGACATTGGTGTCCCTGATGAAGTTGGCCGATTGGAGGTTCTTCGCATCCATACTAAGAACATGAAGCTATCTGATGATGTATGTGGACATTACCAATTGCTGTTACCTTGTTAATAGATATCTTGCAGTGAATGTTGATATTATGCAATTTGATTTATTCAATGCAGGTTGATTTGGAAAGGATTGCTAAGGATACTCATGGCTATGTAGGGGCTGACCTTGCTGCTTTATGCACTGAAGCTGCTCTCCAGTGTATCCGTGAAAAGATGGACATAATTGATCTAGAAGATGAATCAATTGATGCCGAGATTCTCAATTCTATGGCTGTTACAAATGAACACTTTAAGACTGCTTTGGGATCTAGTAACCCATCTGCCCTCCGTGAAACTGTAAGTTTTTGTTTTGGTAATTGTAATCATTTTCAGTCAGTTTTTTTTCCTTCTAAATATGATTATCTACATACAACAACAACAACAACAACAAAGCCTTATCCCACTAGGTGGGGTCGGCTATATGGATCCTTTTACGCCATTGAGTTCTATCCCCTACTATATCATCATCTAGATTTAAATAAAATTTATCTTGTTTTATTGTTGCCAACCAAGTCTTTTTTGGTCTTCCTCTCCCTCTTTTAATGTGCGTATTTATCATAGTTTCACATCGTCTAACAGGGGCATTTATTGGTCTTCTAAGTACATGTCCGTACCATCTCAAACGTGTCTCCCGAAGTTTTTCTTCAATAGATGCAACTCCGACTTTCTCTCTAATACTCTCATTCCTTATTCTATCCATCCTCGTATGTCCACACATCCACCTTAACATCCTCATCTCTGCAACTTTCATCTTTTGCTCATGTGCTCGAGTCATAGCCCAACATTCAGCACCATATAACATAGCAGGTCTAACTGCCGTTTTGTAGAACTTCCCTTTAAGTTTTAGAGGTACTTTACGATCACATAAGACACCCGATGCTAATCTCCATTTCAACCATCCTGCTTGTATTCTATGTAAGACATCTCTCTCAATTCCTCCATCACTTTGCAAGAACGATCCTAAATACTTAAAGTTCTCGATTTTAGACAACTCATCATCTCCTATCTTAACAATTGTTTCACTACGTCTAGCATTGCTAAACTTAAATTCCATATATTCAGTCTTTACTCTACTAAGCCTAAAACCTTTCATTTCTAGAGTTTCCCGCCAAGATTCTAGTTTAGCATTTACTCCTTCACGTGTCTCATCTATCAAAACAATATCATCTGCAAACAACATGCACCATGGCACTGTATCTTGAATGTGCCTAGTGAGTTCATCCATGATTAGTGTAAAAAGATAGGGACTTAAAGCTGATCCTTGATGTAACCCTATCCTTATTGGAAATGCTTCAGTCAATCCACCTGAAGTCTTCACTCTAGTCGTTACATCTTCATACATATCTTTAATTAGGTCAATATATGTTACGCTAACGCCTCTCTTTTCTAGAATTCTCCATATAATTTCTCTTGGTACCCTATCATAAGCTTTTTCTAAATCAATAAATACCATGTGTAGATCTTTCTTTTGCTCCCGATATTTTTCAATTAATTGCCTAAGAAGATGTATAGCTTCTATTGTCGACCTTCCAGGCATGAACCCAAATTGATTTTCGGTTACCGTGGTCTCCTTCCTCAATCTTTTTTCTATTACTCTTTCCCAAAGTTTCATGGTATGACTCATTAATTTAATACCCCTATAGTTTGCACAATTTTGTATGTCTCCTTTGTTCTTATATAAGGGAACTAGACTACTTACCCTCCATTGATTAGGCATTTTTTTTGTTTTCAATATTAAATTAAATAATTTTGTAAGCCATTCAATACCTTTTTTCCCTAAACATTTCCATACCTCTATTGGGATATCATCCGGTCCCACGGCCTTTCCATTTTGCATCCCTTTCAAAGCTTGTTCTACTTCTGAAGTTTGAATTCTCCGATGAAAATTAAAATTTCTATACTCATTTGAAATACTTAAATTGCCTAAGTCAAGTTGGTCCCCTAAACTTTCATTAAAAAGTTGATGAAAGTAAATCTTCCACCGCTCTTTTATTTCGCTATCATTTACTAGTACTCTATCGCATTCATCTTTAATACATCTTATTTGACTAAGGTCTCTTGTTTTCCTTTCTCTTGCTTTAGCTATTTTATAAATGTCTCTTTCCCCTTCTTTTGTATCTAAATTTTGATATAATCGTTCAAAAGTTTTATTTTTTACTTCATTCACTGCTTTCTTAGCCTCTTTCTTGGCTATTGTATATTTTTTTAAGTTTTCCTCGTTCTTACAAATATATAATTCCTTATAAGCTATTCGTTTTTCTTTCACTTTCTCTTGTACTTTCTCATTCCACCACCAAGATTCCTTCCTTGGTGGTGCATGCCCCTTTGACTCACCGAGTACATCCTTAGCTACTATTTTCAACTTTGATACCATCTTATCCCATGTCGTATTAGAGTCGCTATATATTTCATCTAATGCTTGTATTCCTACCTTCTCCTTCAATATGTTTTGCTTCCCATCCTTTAACTTCCACCACTTAATTCTAGGAGTCGTGTATATTTTTCCTCTATTGATATTATAACTAAGGCGTATATCTAACACTACTAATCTATGTTGGGTAGTTAAGCTTTCTCCAGGGATAACCTTACAATCTTTACAAATCTTCCTATCTCTCTTCCTAACCATAAAATAATCAATTTGTGATTTATTATTCCCACTTTTGAATGTGATCAAGTGTTCTTCTTTTTTCTTAAAAAATGTATTAGCTAGTATAAGGTCATATGCTATCGCAAAATCCAATATAGTTTTTCCTTCTTCATTTCTTGTTCCAAACCCATAACCCCCATGTACTCTCTCATATTCTTCATTTTTCGCTCCGACATGTCCATTTAGATCGCCTCCTATTAAAATCATTTCATTTGGCGGAATGTTTTGTAATACCTCATCTAAATCGCTCCAAAATCTTGATTTAGTTTCTTCATCTAATCCTACTTGAGGTGCATATATGCTAATTACGTTCACAACTTCTTTCGCCACTACTATCTTGAGAGCTATAATTCTATCCCCCTTTCTAACTACACCAACAACTTCATCTTTTAAAGAACTATCTACAAAAATACCCACTCCATTTCTTGTTTTACTCTTTCCTGTATACCATAACTTAAAACCCGAGTTCTCTATCATTTTTGCCTTCTCACCTACCCATTTTGTCTCTTGCACACACAAAATACTAATTTTTCTCCTAATCATTGTATCTACTACCTCCATTGTTTTACCAGTGAGAGTTCCTATATTCCATGTTCCAAATCTGAGACTATTACTTTTCTTATAATGTTTATTCTTAGTCCACCTATGGTGTGAGAACTCTTGCCTATTTAACACTACACCCAAGTTCTCATGGAGATGTAGCGGTCCTTGCCGAGACGTTACAGTCGGACCCTGCAACGCGAACCCTTGCATATTTAGCACTACACCCGGGTTCTGGAGATGTAGCGGTCCTTGCCGAGACGTTACAGTCGGACCCTGCAACGCGTTCCTTCCGGGGAACATCCTAGCATTAGCATAATACTTTAATGGATCCATTCATTGAGTATTTGCCATAGTTTTTTTACGCTGGCTGGCAACCTAACGCAACCCTCCTCCTTTATCCGGGCTTGGGACCGGCCATGACTAGGTCGTCACAGGCGGAGTTGAAAATAAATTGTTGCTGCGACAGTTGAAAATGAGAAATTTGAGATTGATGTTCTTTATAAATTAAACTTCCCTATTTCAACTCGAGAAATCCTATAACCTCAAATGTCTGGTTGGCAACTTGTGTTTACTGTCATAAGTTGATGACGGGCCTAAAAACCACTTCTATTTCTTCAATGCTCTTTTGCACTTGGGTTATACTCCTTACCTTGAGATATGCTGATAGTTTGTTGGGTTTCGATCAGGTTGTTGAAGTACCAAATGTCAGCTGGGATGATATTGGTGGACTGGAAAATGTCAAGAGGGAACTGCAAGAGGTAGTTTGCAGGTTATTTTTGAGATTTTATGTCCACCAAGTGTGTGATTTTTTTTTATTGATTTTTTTTCTTTGGCAGACTGTGCAATATCCAGTTGAGCATCCCGAGAAGTTTGAGAAGTTTGGGATGTCCCCTTCCAAGGGAGTCTTGTTTTATGGACCACCTGGATGTGGTAAAACATTGCTGGCTAAGGCCATTGCCAATGAATGCCAAGCAAATTTCATCAGCGTCAAGGGTCCTGAATTGCTGACCATGTGGTTTGGTGAAAGTGAAGCAAATGTGCGTGAGATATTTGATAAGGCTCGCCAATCTGCACCATGTGTGCTCTTCTTTGACGAACTTGACTCCATTGCGACCCAGGTTAGCTGGTGTTGTCAACTTTTGCTGCTGTTCCGGTTTGTGTTCAACACTAACTGTTTTGTCTGTCCCTGTAGAGAGGCAGCAGTGTTGGTGATGCAGGAGGCGCTGCTGATAGGGTTCTTAATCAGCTACTGACGGAGATGGATGGCATGAATGCCAAGAAAACAGTATTCATTATCGGGGCAACCAACAGGCCTGACATTATAGATCCTGCTCTGCTGAGGCCAGGCCGGTTGGACCAGTTGATTTATATTCCTTTGCCAGACGAGGCTTCTCGCTACCAAATATTTAAAGCTTGCCTAAGAAAGTCTCCAGTAGCAAAAGATGTTGACCTGGGGGCTCTTGCAAAGTACACTCAGGGATTTAGTGGTGCCGACATCACAGAAATTTGTCAAAGGGCATGCAAATACGCAATTAGAGAAAACATCGAAAAGGTAATGCCATTGCAGTATTTTTGTTTACTCGTTTCTTTACTATAGCAGGGCAAATTTACTAGGGCAGCGCACATTTGTCACTGCAGGACATTGAAAGAGAAAAGAAGAAGAGTGAAAATCCTGAAGCAATGGAGGAAGATGATGAGGCTGATGATGTTGCGGAGATCAAAGCCGTTCATTTCGAAGAGTCAATGAAGTTTGCCCGCAGGAGTGTCAGCGACGCTGACATTCGCAAGTACCAAGCATTTGCTCAAACTTTACAGCAGTCGCGGGGTTTTGGAAGTGAGTTCCGTTTTTCTGAGCGTTCCGAAGCTGCACCTGGAGCCACCGGCCCAGACCCTTTTGCCACCTCAGCCGTTGCAGCCGATGACGATGATTTATATAGCTAAGTAATTTAGAAGAGCGGATCGTCATTGTCAAATGCTATTGTGGTGTACTATGTTGAATTTAGTTATGCCGTCCTCAAAACTGCCTTTGCTTATGACGTTCCCATTTAAGAATTTGAGAGCCCAGAATATTCATTGGTCGTTAGTTCAATGATATAAACATTGGTACCGTAATATCGAAGTAAAACACCTTTCTTTCACTTGTTATTTATTATGACAAACATTTTTTTATATACTTATGAAGCTCCTTATGTTTATGTGTCTGTCCGGGAATCTTTTGCTTTGGATATGAACTGTTCTTATCTTTATGAAGCTACCAGAAGAGTTGCTCATCAACCAACTTCTGTTTTATAGTAGCATCAGTTTCATTGATGATGAATTATGTATTCAGTTCAGGATCAGTAACACCAGCCTGAGGAAATTGATGCAAAAACAGGCCGTGATTTGTTCGATTGGGTGTTCCCTTTAGGTCGAACAAGATTAGCTTGGCTTCTGATTCCCCTGAATCACCGGTTCGACTTGGAGAACACTGCAAAACTGGGAATAAATAAATCTAGGACTGTGTTTCATCTCTTGGTCAAATGCCTTAAAACCAAACTGCTCATATCGATATGGTCCAATAAACTTATACTTGACGCTCTGTAAATTTTATTTCATGGTGATTATTTTAAGCCTTTTCTGACCATCTTGGAGCAATCAAATTATGACTTCCTTTGATCCTTTAGAACAGACACTGAAACACACCATGCTTGTTCCTACTTTACAGAATTGGGCAAATACCCGCTATCAAGAGACAGAAATTTGAACCTGCCCTATTCATTTGAGAATGCTCGATCCCGATCCTCTCGCGTTGGTTGCATCGAAATCAAACGACTCGACGCACCGCAAGCAAAGTAGATGAATCACAAACTCCCTTTGACTAGAATTGAATGAAACTGGAATGGCAAACCCTTCAACTCCCATTTAACCGCATTGAGCCAAATGGATTCAGTCCCATTTCAAGAACACCAAAGGAAGAAAACGGCATCTTTGACCCCTCCACGTTCATTTAACTAAATCTAAACCCTGTCTTCCTTGCTCCGTTGCCATTCCCAAGGACAATGACAGCTTTTAACATCCCTTTCTTTTCAGGGTGGGGCATCGACCACTGCCATGTGAGGACAAAAGAATCCCAACGAAGCCTAAACAATGGCGATTGATGAATAGGGTCCCCAAGCTGCTACCTCCCTCCCACCCTGCCCAAGAACCAGTGGTCCCGTAGCTACTGCTGCTCCTGATGCATATCCCGATGACTCACAAAACCTTACAAAATTGTGGCGAGATCGGATCCAGTGAAATATAATCGAATGGAGCCAACTCAGAGCTTAGAAATCGAAAGGCTTGGCTGATGTCGCGAGGTTTTTTACCGCCCTCTCTTTCCTTTCCTTGTCTCTCTTCTTCTGCTCTGGCCCCATGGCGTCACATGGCCTTTCAGCGAGCACATTGCGTGCCCTATTGCAGGGAGCACGTTATGGGGATTGATGGATCGAAATGTACTGTCGAGCAGCTTGTAAGGTCGATCTAACCGGTTCTGATACAATTCGATCGAAGCAACAAAAAAAACTATTTTTGATCGACTGGCGGATGAACCTCCAAGGATTGTGGAACACTAGAACGCGTGCAGAAGCATAGGGAAGAACAGGCAGGAGGGATTGAAGTTCGACGAATCAAAACTATCGTCGTTGCTGATCCTAACGACCCACGTCACCAACAGCGGCGAATCCAGTGGCGAAGCGATCCAGGCCGTAAGCTCCCGCGGTTGGCGAATCCGTCGGCCACCGACGTGGACTACACCTGGCAGGGCCGCAAATCCGGCCAAAAATAGCAAGTGAGAAAAAAAAAAGAAGACGAATTTTTATCAGCTTGTTATTGTGCTCTTATATTTGCTCCCCGATTCCTTGTTGCCACATCTTTGCGAAAGATCTCAGCATTCTCGTCTCTTTCTTGTTCTCCATTGCGCATCCTTTCTTTGGAGCTTTTCTTTTTGCTATGGAGGCCCGCAGCTTACAGTGTCAGCTGTTTGTGGATAAGATCGAGCCTTCTCCTCCTTGTTAATCTGTTGCTTTTGCTTAGATTTTTGCTGCATTCTGTAGATTTTTGCCGGTGACGAATAAAAAATTTGATCTTGATGTCGATTTTGTTTTTCCGATTCCAGTGCTTAATCTAACAGTTAGATTAAGCTTAATTAAAGGAGGAGGAGGAGGTGAAGAAAAGTTATTTGGGTTTTTTTTCTTCTTCTTTCTTCTTCTATCCAATTTGCTCTTAGATTTGATGATTTTGCTGCGTTGCACAGATTTTAAACTGGAAAAGTATAAAAAATTTGATTTTGATTTCGATTTCGCCATTTTTGATGATTAATCGAACAGTTTAAGGAAATCCGGGGAGGAGGAGGTGGTGGTGTGATGGCCGGAGCAGATCCATACGCGCACAGCTCGGTCCACAAGGCCGTGGCGGGGCACGACTACGCCGCCCTCAAGCGCATCCTCTCGTCGCTTCCCCGCCTCGCCGAGCCGTCCTCCATCACCACCGAGGGGGCGTCCCTAGCGGAGGAAGCTAAGGCCGACGCCATTTCGGCTTTCATCGACCGCCGCGACGTCCCCAACCGCGAGACACCACTCCATCTCGCGGTCCGCCTCGGCGACGCCGCCGCCGTCGAGTTGCTCATGGTCTCCGGCGCTGATTGGAGCCTCCAGAACGAGCAAGGCTGGAGCGCGCTCCAGGAGGCCATCTGCGCCCGCCAGGACAACCTTGCCCGTATCATCGTCGGCCACTACCAGGCCCTCGCCTGGGCCAAGTGGTGCCGCCGCCTGCCGCGGCTGCTCGCCACGATGCGCCGCATGCGCGACTTCTACATGGAGATCACGTTCCACTTCGACAGCTCCGTCATTCCCTTCATCTCCCGCATCGCCCCCTCCGACACCTACAAGATCTGGAAGCGCGGCTCCAACCTGCGCGCCGACACCACCCTCGCTGGATTCGACGGCTTCAAGATTCAGCGCTCCGACCAAACCATCCTCTTCCTCGGAGGCGGAACAGAGGACGGCAAACTGCCGCCGGGATCCCTGTGCATCATCTCCCACAAGGACAAAGAGGTAATGAACGCTCTCGAAGGCGCCGGCGCGCCATCCACCGAGGCAGAAATCCACCAGGAGGTCTCCGCCATGTCCCAAACCAACATCTTCCGCCCGGGGATCGACGTCACGCAGGCAGTGCTCCTCCCCCAGCTCACCTGGCGACGGCAAGAGAGGTCCGAGACGGTCGGGCCATGGAAGGCCAAAGTGTACGACATGCACCACGTCGTGGTGAGCATGAAGTCCCGGCGAGTGCCCGGCGCGATGACCGACGAGGAATTCGTATCTTGCTGCGACGACAACGAATCCGAGAGCGAAGAGTTCGAGGGGATACTGACGGAGGACGAACGGCAGCAATTAGAGAACGCGCTCAAAATGGGATCGCCGGAGCAATCCCAATCGGACGCCTACGTTGCTCATCGGCATAGTTGCCATGAACCGAGGACGCCGCCGTCAATGGAAGACGCTCACAGCAGCAGCAACAACAACGCCGAGAGAAGGCAAGATCGGAAGAGTTGGTTCGGCAATTGGAGTAAAAGAAGCAATAGCAATCAAAGACAAGACGATCAAAAGAAGGCCGCGCCGCCAAGGAATTCGCTCTCTCTGGAGGAGAAGGCAAGCGACCTTCCCGGGCATTCGATAGACGTCGCGAACAGGGTCGAAGATCTCAAGAAGGGAAGGGATAACAAAGATCTCAAGAGCGGGAAAGAGAGCGAGTTCAGGAAGGGTCTGAGGCCTGTTCTGTGGCTCTCTCCCGACTTTCCTCTGCAGATAGAAGAACTGCTGCCGCTGCTCGACATTCTCGCCGACAAAGTCAAGGCCATTCGCCGGTTGAGGGATCTCATGACGACGAAGCTTCCTCCCGGAACGTTTCCAGTCAAGGTACATTGCGTCAACTGATCCGTATTAGGGTTTATGATTTTGGGGTTTAGGGTTTTAATTTTGGGGTTTGGGAATTGGGGTTTGGGATTTAGGGTTAGATATTGATTTACTCACCAATGTTGGTTGGAAAGGGATACAAAAAAAACAAGTCGTTAAGGATGATTCTTGACTATGGGTTGATTTATGGATGTCGATGAGATGTCAAATTTAGGGCATAAACAATGTAACTAATTCGATCGAAGAATATTTTCAGGTCGCGATTCCGGTCGTTCCTACCATCCGAGTCCTGGTTACTTTCACCAAGTTTGAAGAGCTACAGCCGGCGGAGGACTTCTTGACTCCTCCTTCCAGCCCCGGCAATAAGGTGGCTGAAGCATCAACATCCAACTCTTGGATCCAATGGATTAAGGCACCGTATCGTCAAAGCTACTCGACGGCATCGGGGCCGAGTAGCCGCGTCGAAGACATCCAGAATCCCTTCGCCATTCCTCCTGACTATGCTTGGACTACTCCGGAAGAAAAAAAGAAGAGAATGCAGGAAAACAAGAGCAAATCAAAGAAGGGGAGGAGTCTGAATCAAAGTAGTTGATACCTTATGTGCTCGGACAATGTCCTATCTCAATGATAATCCGACTCGAAGGAAGGTATTATCGCAATTGATGATCATCTCGCGATGCTGAACGAGAGCCGAAGATCTTTGGCTATATTTTTTCTCTTGTATCAGCTTTGATTTTCGTTGGGTATGTTTGTGTTGTTCCTATCGTTTCATACATGCTCATGACAAGAGAAAAGTGAGTCCTTTGTGATGGACACTCATGCCATTACCAGTTCGATATCGATCGATCGATTATGTGTTTTCAACTAGTTAGAATTAACCAAGTATATAACTGAATAATACAAAAACAAATGAATACTAGAAGATTTGTAAACAAAAGAACATGTATTTGGCTCCACAATGCCCTTTTAAGCAATGCATATAGCAAAAGGATATTACGCTCCTTCTATAGTTCGTACCTAGATTATGTGACGGAAAATAAATTATGAGATCAATTTATATTTATGAAATTGTATATTTTAGTGAAATTTACAATGGTCTAAATTTTTTATGTGATATTATAAACTTGTAGTGCATATTTGCTTTGGAGGTAAAAAAGAACATAGGAGAAATTATGATAACTAATTTCGAAAAAAAAAGGTAAAACAAGATTTAAAAAGATTCATCAAATTTAAATAAAAATATTAAATGTGACCATGCCTTTAATTATTTCTAATGTAAGTGACTTTGAGGTCACGGCTTTGGCATAGCCGGGATTTAAAATTACGATCGTTAATATAATTAATTAATTTAAGAATATAAATAAAATAAAAAAGTAAATCAATCTTAATTTTTTTGAAAATATAAAATATAAATATTTAATATTCAATACTTGAGAGTAAAAATATTATTAATATCTGTCTTGGATTGAATAAATATATTAATTATTATATCGTTATCCGTATTTTTTAATTAACTCCTATTAGATATAGATCATTATAAAATTTATTAAAAATTTCTTCCATCATAGGAGAAAAATGTTTTAACTCTTCCTCTCAAAATAAAATAGTTTTTAATTTTCATAATTATTTAACATTCTATTTATTTCTAATTATAAAATTACCATACAAATCCAATAATAATTGTAACACCTCAAATATTACAATCAATAAATTATTTTCCCAAAATTCACAATGATAATACTAAAAATTCAATAATTAAAATTCATAAATATTATCACCTAATATTATCGCAACTTAAATAATTGCAACTAAATATTAAACATAATTTTAAAATTATTGAATTTTACTTTAAAATCGTACAATTTCAAAATTTACAAATTGAACTAAATCAAATTGATAAAATTTTCAATCTAATCGGCCTGCAAATTGATCAATTAAGTTGGATTCAGCTTCAAAACTCCTAAAATTGTAGCTCAAGAAAGAAAGCAAAATTTCTCACAATAGACAGCTTGAAAAACGTAAATCATGGATATGAAATCGAAATAAAAACTCCTCAGAAATAACGCAAAATCAATTTGAATCGGAATAAGTTGTCATGTGATGATTTTGACCAAATTATTGCTGAAAACTCGAAAGGAGATGAGGGACATGGCCGATTTTTGTCCGAAATCTTCCTAAGATTTCAATACACACAAATTTAAACTTTAGAAAATCGTTAACGAAAAGATAGAAATTAAAGGAGAACAGTTCGTGTGCGACCTGCATGGATTAGAGTTTGTTTTTCATATTTCTTGGTCAAATATTCCGATTCAAATCACAAATCAAAATAATAACGACAAAAGGTGAAATGTCCGGTTTTAGCACCTCCGTCAGTATGTTCCAGGATAAATACAGAGGAGGTAAATCATGATGATTGAGAAGGTAAGAGATTGGGGAGGAAAGATTTATTACACAGGGTATAAAAATTTATGCTCTACCAACTCCGTGGCTCGAATCCAAAATTTTTAATGACAATCTATCAATTTTTTACTATCTCAGTTATATACTTAGGAGCACAAATCGAAATAATAGGACATAGATTAGGTTGAATTAGGATCAGACATCACTTTCCGATAGTTTTCCGATCAGTCGAAAATTGAGAGGGAGGAGGTTGACGAGAATCGCCACTGAATTGACGATGCGATTGAAAAATAAATAAATGTAAAATTAAAAAAAAAATAGTACTGGGGCTGCTTTTAGTCACGGATAAGTGTCGCGAAAATAACGCTTATAAAATGTAAAGTAAAATCGTGGACGAAAATAACCAACCACTTATAAAATGTAAAGTACTTGTAGAAATTTATTTCTTTAAATAGGGTGCGAATTTTGAGGGCTTCTAAATTATCTATCATGAGCGCTTCTCGATTTATCATGATGATCGATGAAAAATTTTTATGAAATCGTACCGATCATCTAAAGTTGAAAAATCTTCGTTAATCGTGAAGTAAAATAGCGGATAATAAATTAGTCCGACTCTTTATCGAGATTCGGCAGTGCAGTGGCAATCTGTAAAATAAATCGTAAATCGTGGACGAAAATAACCATTAACCACTAACAAATTAGTCTTTCCATAAATCTTTTTCTCACCTCGGTCCCCTCTCATTTTCTCTCATAAATAAAGAACAATCTTCCAATTTCAAACATAAAAAGAAGAGCAAGTCCTCGAGGTGTTGGTTAGATTAAATAAATGGCTATCCTTGAACATTAGAAAAAATAAATAAATAATTTTAAACTTTAGCTCATTTGAATTTTGAATCGCGAAAAGGAGAGGATTTAGGATGCGTTGTTTCATTTTTTTTATTTTTTAAAAAAGCATATTTAAAAAAAAATTATTTCATTCTTTAATTTTAAAAAATATTATATTTTAATTTTAAAAAATAAATCTAAAAAATACAAACTAAACATATTTTTTTAAAAATTATATTTTTTACAAAAAATAAAAATAAAAATAAGATATTCGAGAACAAAAGTAAATCAATTTAAACTTTAAATCATTTGAATTTCCAATGACGAGCAAATATAGTGAACTAAAAGATAAAAAAGGGGGAAAATAGTTCATTCTAATATTATTAATCAAAATCCTAACTGCAGAGTACATAGTCAAAAGCAAAATGAAAACATAAGCAACAACTAAAAGGTCTTATTAATCACCATTGAATTCTACAGATCCACTCCCAATTGATCATCTCGATGATCAGAGCAACTTACATCTTGAAGACCCACTTTCGAATAAGATTGCGTTCCTTCAAATTTGCTTCACCAAAAGAAACCACTTGTTCAGGTTTCACAATCAAAAAATTGAACATGGGAGTAGATTGTCCACAAGAAAGCATCATTACAGTGTACAAATATCTACATGGTGCGCCAAATACATCTGATGCTTAAACTATTTGAAAGTTTCAAGCTCCAACTCTTCCAGTTTTACAAAACTACATCTTCTGTATGCCATTAGTGACGTGCATCTTCTGAAGCTCGACAAAATTTCCAGCAGAGTTTTCTTCTTCTTCTTGTAAAAGGAAGAGGTGCAGTAGTGATATAGATAGACATTAGCTCCCTGAGGTAACATATCTTTTGAAATCTCGACTCCATGAGATATCACTTGATCTGCAAAGCATCAAACCAGACATTTCATCATGGAACATGCATAAAAAGTAACCAAAATTTAAACTACCAATAATCCTATTTTTATGAAGATTGGAAGACTATTACACAAATGCTTATTACGAACAATACCCGATGATCATCCTATTGTGCAATCTCTAAGGACGCTTAGAATAGATAGATGAACTATCTTTACTCAAGAGTGCAACCCAATGCAATAATCATCCTCCAACAAATATGCATGCCCATTTGTCTCAATAGACTATTATCAGGATTTCCCATTCAAATAAATAAATCTGACAATCTTAATGACTAGACATCGCCAGGAATTAGGTTTTGTCAATAGGAAAGAGAATGTAGAAAAACTAAAGGATAACAAAAGAAATGAGAATCTGGACGTTGGTTTCCATATGTACTCCTTCCAAAGATAAGTCATTTAGTAAGTTTTCTAAGAAAACTCTACTTAGAAAACATTGAATTGTATGGTTGTAATTGAAATCATCCACGTAGAAATTTAACATAATTGTTCCCTGTTGGTGGAAGAAAGGTCTGGGTATGCAATAATGCAAATAGACACAAATTGGTCAAATATGTTCTCAACAAGCATCCAGAGAGCATCATACTCTGATATGTGAATAGTAAAAACTCATGTTGATGCACATGTAAGAGAGAACATTAATGTCAGAATTCCAACTTAAGTATTTGCATTAAGTGAGAGATGTATGTGAACCATGAACAATAAAACTACATCTAAACTAAAAAAGTATTACTAAAGACAACTGTTGCATTTTGAATCTGGAGCAACAAAGCAAATAGCTGGGCAGTGCAAGCAAATAGAAGCAACTATCCAACAGAAGACAAAAGAAACACAGATCTAATATACCACACAAGATTGAAAAAGCTTACCAATGAACCATTTGACTCTATGCCCAATTGATGGCATTCTATAAAAAACAACATAATTTGACTTCAACATCTCACTCTGAACGTGTAGGTCACTACATTGTTAGTTTCTCCACGGGTTCTCCAACCCCATAATCAATACTCAGTTCCCTCAATGGAGGTATGTTCTCCATTGCGAAGATCATAGCATGAGGATATAACAAGTTATTGTGATCATATAGTACAAACTGTGCAAACACATTTGGCCTACAACTATGACTCAGATAACATGCAACATTCCTCGATTTTGAAACATCAATGGAGAAGTTCAGCCTTGGCAAGAATGGAAAGTTTGGTGACACATATTCAGGAATGACATCTGAAATGTCTCCCCATTCAACCCATCTTCCTGGAAACTGGCCAGGATGCACCAAACAATGGTCTTTGGTTGAAAGAATCTCAGTTTGTTGACCAGTTTGTACAATGCCGCTGAACTCGCAAATGAATGCCCCTGCTAGAATCAAATCCAATGATCTCACTCCCCATGATCCTGTCTCATTTGACCTAAATACCTCCAACTGATGCTTCACCCCTTTTTGGCTCACTCTGTTGGGACAACTCGGCGGACAGCGACATGAGGGACCACACTCATAAATCACTGGCTTCCCCCTCACAAGAAATCCATTCGCATCATATGCAAAGTGCCCGCCATTTTTCTTGGCACAGTAGCATCCTGCCGAGCAGTTCAAGATGCATTCACACCCATTTCCTGAATCAGCGTTTGCCTTCCCTTGAAAAGCTTCAGCTGGGAAAACTGGGCGGGCAAGGTATTGAAAGAGCAATGGTGCCTGATCGTCATCTATGTTATTAAACAATGAAACAGGGAAATTCTCCATACCCATTGAGATATCAAAACTCAAGTAACCAGTTGGTCTGACACTCAGTGGATTCACTTTCAACTCTTCTGCAAGTTTAAGAATTTCACTTCCCATCTCCTCCTGGCCTTCAATTCTCAAAAGCTTGTACTTGCAAATGCCAAACCCAGACTTGCCTACGTCCATCCAGGAATTGACGATCTTGTAAAGACCATCGTAGAAATATATTTTCCCCGCGCCCTGCCGGCGTTTAATACCACGAATTACTCGAATTTCAATGCCATAATTCATGCTCCTTTCTAGAGCAAGATTTCCTCCTTCAAGCTTCTGATCCGTGCAATGCCTGAACATGTTCTGGCCACGGCCACCTTGGCCTGTGTAGACGAGCATGAGCCCACTATCCTCGTCATCCTCGTAGCCACCGGACACAATAATGCTGGTGGCGATGGGCTCACCGGTAGCACTCCGACTAGCCGGAACGTAATCGATTCCTGCCTGAGGAAGCCCGTGCAAGCCGAGCACGCAAAGCTCCGCGCGTAAGAGGAAGACGTCACCGACGCGGACGCCAGGAATGGGGCCGATGATTCTCCTGTCGCGGTTGAGCCAAAGATCGCGATCCGCCATGAGGGCCGACGCCTTGAGGTCGGGGCGCACCCTTTTGCCCCAGTTTGCGTCAAAGCCGTCTACCTTCTCCTCCTCCCGGAGCAAAAATGCACGAAGGGAGTAGTACGTGATCCGGGTTCGGCGGACGATGTCGCGGTAGTGAACCAGGTCGCTGGCGCTGAGGGAGGAGGCGCGCACCATCTCAGCCGATCGAGCCTTGCGCTTCTTGCGAGAGGCGAGGATGGCTGAGGAGCTAGGGTCGGTATCAAGAGGCAGATTCGGGGAAGCAGGGACTATGGAAATAGGGTTCTGGTCGGCGGAGGAGGCAGAAGCAGCGAACAGGCTGGCGAGGCGGAAGTACTCGGAGAAGAGGGCGGACTTATCTTCGACGGAAGAGGAGTCCAGGCAAGGGCTAGCGCTGGGGCTGGGTCTGGGAGGAGGAAAGAAAAACTCGATGGGGCCGGCGGGACCAATTTCGATGGGGCAGAGATGATCTGCCGGCTCAGTCTTGGGCTCGATCTTGGGAAAGGGGACGAGGCTGAGATCGAGGTTGAGGTCCGGGAAGAGAGCCGCAGGCGGCGGCTGCGACGGCGAAGGGATCATGCTCGGCGAGCCTGCGTCACCGGAGAAGGGAGAAGGGAGAAGAGGGCAAGCTGCCACAGGTTTTGGGGGAGAGAGCCAGGGACAAAATGGGAACGATAAAATAGCGCCGCACACATATCCAACGAGGGTGTCTTCGTAATTTCAACACCTTCCTTACACCTCGAACTGCTGTCTGGAATCCAACAGGGAACAGCTTAACCGAACACGTGGTGAGAAACTGACGCCGTATCTGCGAGTTTCATCTTGTTCAGCTCGGCCGGACGAGCTAGTTCTCTGTCCGCTGTGGCTGCACGTGCATTGCACACCAGATGAGAATAATAGTAACGTCGTCATATCTACTGATATAAACGACTACCGATACGTACTCGTTTAAGTGTAAGATAACGGATCTCCGTCCTCGATCGTTTCACAGCTCGAGCTTATCTCACGGTCACCAGCTGTCCATACTCGTCAGAGTCGTCATTAATTAAAAAAATATTTAACTTTATTATCATAAAAATATTTTTTTAAAAAAATTATCAAAAATGATTCCATCGTTACATCGAAATAGGGAAAGTAGATTTCGCCCGCATCAAACGACTCAAAACTCATCGGTCCGCAACAAAATAAGGACAGATGACTTACGATAATCCAATGGCCCTCAAAATGGATGAATGTTTTTATGACGGTGAAAACCTCAGAAATTGATCCGTAGCCCAATATACAAACTATCATCCATTTCCAACCTCCGTCGTTACATGTTACATCAAAAGCCATTATCTTCAGTAGTCTACCGTTTGATCTTTTAAATTGGATTAAAAGCCAAAAATAAAGACAAAAACATAATTTCACCAAACATAATTTCACCGTTGGTCTGGTGACCGTGTGCGGACTGACGCCTCATCGGTCTGGTGACCGATCAGGCACTCCTGATCGGCCACCGGACGCCCTCTCGACGGGTTCACCCTACCCCTAGGGTTCATCGATCACCCCCTGGGTTATAGTTTTGTTCGGTGGCGACGGACGAAGGCCGCTGTTGGTGTCGAGACCGCACGCGGTCCGCAGCGCGCTGTCCGCAGCTGATCAAAACTATATATATATATATATATATATATATATATATATATATATATATATATATATATATATATATATATATATATATATATATATATATATGTATATTTTTAAAAAAATTACAAAATACATATTATGATTTATTTTAAAAGAATTATTTTTTATTCCATTAAATTTTTATTATGTTAATTATTATAGTAATGATTAAATAGATAATATATTTGATATAAATATGTATATCTTAAATTAAAGCTACAAAACACATGATTTATTTTAAAATAAAATAAATTCACCATTTAAGATTACCTCTATATATATATATATATATATATATATATATATATATATATATATATATATATATATATATTATATATAGAAGCATTCAATGTGCAATAAATATAGACAACTAAGATAAATAACCTATAATATTCAATAGCCATCAATTCTAATCCAATTCTTCTGATCCTGTCCGATTCTGACCTTACGGAAAAAAATATTGATTCTACACGATCCAATATCGATTTGTGCTTCTGAATAGTCGAATCACATCATCCTACAATTCGAGATCATAATTTTATAAACTATGATTGTCTCAATCCATTAGGATGGGAGAAAAGAGATTGCCAAATAAGAAGAAAAATAGTCGGCCGTGGACTCTAGTGCTTGGAGAAAAAGTAAATCATCATCAGGGAAAACAGTGAGAATTGTGTGAACAAATATAAACCGTTCAACTTATTTTTCTAGTCAATTCACACTTATCATTACCTCACTTAAAAGTATGAATTTTATTTTGACACTTATTATTTTATCGAATAAAGATTAAGAAGTAAATTGTAATTTAAAATTAGAAGTGAATACTATTTTTTTAATCTATAAAATCTAAAATAGTATTTACCATGTCAATTTTATTATCATATATTATTTCATAATTAATAATAACCGAAGTAACTATTTGCGAAGTCTTTCATCAAAATTCTATTAGTGAACGGATTGAATGTGTTTCAACCTTCAACTTGGTTTGACCATAATTTATTGAAATCAATCTCAGTTTGAATCAACATAATCCTTATTTTTACCAAGGGCGGAGTCACATTCAATTTTACTCGGATTGTAGCCCGGGGTCCATTTAATTAAAATCCTATTATCTCTATTTTAAAATGTAGCCTGGGTCATTAATTTTAATATTTAGCCCGGTAGCCTGGGTCATTAATTTTAATACTTAGCCCGGTAGCCTGCAAATAGGACAGAAAGAGGGAATTTTTGCTATCCCTAAATCCTTCGCATCCGTCGCCTCCTACGTCTTGCCCGACGGAACCTGAACGCCAAACATCATTACATCAAGCCTTGGAGCGACGCCATCTCCAATCACCACCACCGAAACTCCTCCTATTTCCTCCTCCTCCTCCCGTCCTCTTGCGGATTGGCTTCACTGGATCTACCTCTTTACGCGTGCTTAGAGCGTAAGGACGGAAGGAAGGTCCTCTAGCGGAGGACAGAGGTGCATATCTATGCGAATGAAAGGAGATAGCGGGAAGTTGCTGTTTGGCGCTCCGGCCGCTATTTGGCAGGAGATCTACACGCCGATCGATCTTCGGTATACATTGACGAAGCAGTCGTGGACTTTAAAGTGAACGAAGAGAAGTGGACTTTAAAGTGTTGTTTGATCATTTGATGGGCTTTAACCAATGAGGCCTACTTGATGACAGCGCAAAGAAGGGATGAGACGTGCTAAAAAGGCTTAAGCAACATTTGACAAGGTAACTTTTTGTGTTATTTGATTAAATAATATTATTAGTCGCCTTTCAAATTTATAGTGATGGTTTAGCTTTGTTGAATAATATAGACAAAATTGACCTTGTCAATGTTCAATTTTCATAATTCATGTAAGTTCATTTTGCCAGTTCTTGGATCTATTTATTATGTTTGGATTAGGTGCCCTACTATTTATTAGAAATCGTTATTTAACATTTATAAGATTCTATGTTAATCATGTTAAGATTTATTTGTGTTAGGTTATTTTAATGTCAAATCAAGAGAGAAAAGGAGGAAACAATATTCTAGCATTCTTTAAGCCAAGAATTGATAATCCTTCATCATCCGAGAGGGCCAAGACTAATATATCCGTTCCTAATGAGGAGTTCGAACCTCCTTCTAAATCTCAAAGAGTTGAGTTTGATGAAACATCACTTGAACGAGATCCTGGATTCTGTATTTCCATGTGGCGACATCATGTTAATCATCGCGATGAAATTAGACGAGCTTATATCAAAATGGGGTCATATCAACCTAAATTGCAAGAGTACCCATGATCTGAATCAGGAAAGCAACATCGTCGATTTCAATATGCATGGTTTAAAAAATTTCCATGGTTAGAGTACTCTCCTTCAAAGGATGCAACATTTTATTTTCCATGCTATCTTTTTGAAATAAGTGAAGCACAACAATATGCATTTACAGTTGAAGGGTTTAAAAGATGAAAGCACGTTAATGATGACAAGTGTGCCTTTTTGTCTCACATGGGAAGTTATTGTTGGAACTTGGATGGCTAGAGAGGGGGGGGGTGAATATAGCCAAACACAAACTTCTTTCACTTTAGGGTTTCTCTGCACTTCACAGTTAGTAGCACAGTAGCGGAAACAATGGAAACAGAGAAATGCAGAAACACAGAAAACAAAAACAAACTAAAGCAACAAACAAGATCGCTAACAAGGAGAGTTTACAAGGTTCGGGGATAACTTGCCCCTACTCCTTGGCGTGCCCGTGAGGTGGGCGATCTCTTGATCGTCGGCATATCAAGCCCTGGAAAATCCGGATATCAAATGGAACCTCCTTCTCGGTAGAGAAACCTCTCCACAGCGTTTCACAGAAATAATGAAGTTAAGAACAGTGAAACAAGAAGGCTTACAAAGCACTAGGAACCAAAGGAACACAAGAGAACTTCTCCCGAACTCCACTCAGCACAGATCTCACGCAAGAACTCCCTTCTTCGTGTCTTCTTGCTGATGGACTCGTCAAGCTTCTTGTTTCCTCCAAGTGCTCAAGTATGTTGCTCCAAGAATCAGAGTGTTTGCAAAGTGATGGAGCAAAGCTTGTTGCAAGAAGTGATCAAGTGTTGTTGAGGCTTCATCGCTACCAAGCCCTTAAGCCTCTCCCACTGATCGCCAGGTCACAGTGACCTCTCTGCAGCTCCCAGCTGCTCAACTGCAACTGCTCACCTACCACTGAGCTCTCCTGGACTCCCTGAGCTTTCCTCAGTCGAGCCCCAGTCAGCAGCTCCAGCATCCGTTGCAACCCGAGATGAAAACCTGCCCAATCTGTCGTAGCAAAAGCCTCAGTTTGACTCCCTTGAAGTAAACCTGAGTAACCTGCACACTTAGCAGCTCATTAGCTCAGCAAATCAATGGAGTATCAACAATCAGACGTTAGGAGCAGAGATCAGTAGCGAATCAGCAGAGAAATAGACGTAATCAGAGCTCTGACAGCGTTTTTGAATTAAAGCTGCCAGCTACTAATCGGTCACCGGACCGATCAGAGTGACTCCTGATCGATCTCCAGACCGATCAGGCTGGGTTCAGACCGATCAGGCTCCATCCTGATCGGTCCCCAACGCGTAATCAGAAATCGCGACTTCTCCGGGACCGATCACCAGACCGATCCCAAGTCGTGGATCGGTCACCAAACCGATCCACCCCTTTGGAGGGTGATTTCCCAGCTTCGCAGTCCAAACCTCCTAATCGGTCTCCAGACCGATCAGGATGTGGCCTGATCGGACTGGTGATCGATCAGGCTACCCTCCGACCGATCAGGCTCCAACCTGATCGGTTATAGTGAGAAGTCCGCGACGTTTGATCGTTCACCAGAACGATCCGAACAGTATCCCTGATCGGTCACCGGACCGATCAGGAGTCGATTAGTAAAGTTCCCAAACTCACTGTATACTCCCTGATCGGTCACCAGACCGATCAGGAGCCGATCAGTAGGTTTGCCAAAGTCACCGTATGTTCCCTGATCGGTCACCAGACCGATCAGATATCGCTGGATCGGTCACCAAACTGATCCACGAGGGAACACCGTGCCAACTTCCTTGATCGGTCACCAGACCGATCGAGGCAAGGCCAAACCCACTCTAAGTCAAGAGAACTGGATCCCAGCCTCCCCTGACTCGTGCTCAGTCCCCCGGACCAAGACTCCATGCCCAGTCTCACTCACCGGGACTTCAACTTAGCCCTCCAAGCTAGGACCTGGCCCTCCAAGCCAGGGTTTTATCCAACCTAGCCCTCCAAGCTAGGACCTGACCCTCCAAGCCAAGATTTCATCCACCTAGCCCTCCAGGCTAGGACCTGACCTTCTAAGTCAGGATTTTATCCAACCTAGCCCTCCAGGCTAGGACCAGACCCTCCAAGCCAGGACTTTTCACACCTAATTCTCCAAGTTAGGACTTTTCACACCTAGCCCTCCAAGCTAGGACTTTTCACATCTAGCCCTCCAAGCTAGGACTTTTTACACACCTAGCCCTCCAAGCTAGGACTTTTCATTCATCCAAAGCCCAGTCCTCGACCAGGACTTAGTCATAATCATCTCATCAACCTAAATTAAAATCGGTGTCAACACCAAAACAACAATCAGGGTCAGACTGCATCAACAATCTCCCCCTTTTTATTGTTTGACAACCCGATTTAAGTTTAGGGATTTGAAATCAATAGTTGCAAATTTCACACTCATAGGGGAATCACGATCCTCCCCCTACAGTAATTAAGCTTGTAATCGTCCTAAACTTAACTAACCACACTCTCCCCCTTTGTCAAACACCGAAAAGGGTCTAGAGGGGTTGTTAAGTGTAAAAATAAAACCTCCCCCTCAATCCTAGGGGTTATCCCAAAACACCAAAGGTATGATTGAATTTTGAAAGCATATGACAAATATAAAGAATGGCAAACCAATCATATGTATCATATGAACATGGAGTACGAATAAAGCAGGAACTAGAAATAAACATGGAATAGCAATCCATACAAGAAAGTAATCAGAAAGTCAGATGCATCATACAGCATCACAGCATAGTCAAGACATCATACAACCAAGCCAGACAAATAGTTAGATGCATATCAATGCATCAAAGTACAGTCAAGTACATCACCAAGGAATAGACAAGCAAATGCACCACAAATTATGAGAGCCAAAACTAGAGTCATCAATCCGCAGCGCGGGGGGGGGGGGGTCATCATCCTACATCGGGTCATCAGTTCTGTCGTCAGGAATGAAGGACCCCGGGGCAGTACTGCCGGAGGGCGCAGCTCCAGTAGATGAAGGCTGGTATGGATGACCAGCTGCCCAACTGCGCCACTCCTCATGCCAAGTCTCCTGCGTGGAGCGGACCCCAGAGACGTCAGACTCGACTGCCAGCAGTCTGCGGTCGAAAGCCTGAAACCCAGACCGGATCTCCTCCCGCCAGAGCTCTCTCAAATGAAGATCATGCTGGATGGTCCGATCAAGCTCTGAAATCTACCAGCGCAGGTCTGGATTTGGCTCATAGTCGTAGTCAGCAGCAGCGGCGGGCGCCTCCTGATGTGCAGCCAGAGCTGCGGGTGCCTGTACGTGTGCGCCTCGAGGAAGCTCGCCAAGATCTCGCCCGTCCTTCCAGATAAGACTCTGATCGTCCGGCCCGACAACAATACCAGATTTGGCAAACGCGCGTTTGCCCAACCGACAATCCTGTCTAACCATGGGCACGGTCCAGCCCTTAGTTACATACCAACTGACATAAGCCAGTCAGTAATGACGTGACCGAACGGCATATACACAGTGCGACGAATGGGCTTGCGATAAGAGATGATTGACTGAAAAACACTCTCCATAATGTCAAAGTCCATGTGGCGGTGCATGCCATAAAGCATCAGACAGTGATATGGTCGGATCTCAGTGAGGGGTTTGGAGGTTATGGGCAGGATGTAGTTCGTGATTATCTTAAAAAGAACATAATCAATAGGAGAAAATCGGAGGGCCGCAAAAGTCGAAAACTCAGGCCCTAACTCATCAAGGCCAGCTGGTCGAGGGTATCCGAAGAAGTGCTCATATATGGAGTCGGGGGTGACGTCCCCGAATGGAGCCAATAAGGGGTCAGGAAGCTCTGGGTAGATAGAATAAAAATTAGGCGATCGTCGACCGCCCAGATACTCCGTCAAGACATCATAGGAGAAGTCAAGATTCCTCTTAGCTACTCGAGTAGTGAAATCAATGCCACCTTGAGGTCCTTGTTGTAGATTATTGTAGAACTCAGAAACAAAGTCATAGTTGATTGCTCGTTCGAGGGAGAGAAAGAAATCGAGGGTATAAAACTCAATCACCTCTATGATAGAAGGACAATGCTCAACCAAGAAAGGTCGATCAATAGACCAACACGAAAGTAGTTTAAAAGTTCTGGATTGAAAGGCCTGCTCAAAGGCCGCATTCGGGAACCAAGAACTAGACGAAGGCTGAGGCCTTCGGGAAGGATCAGACGATGAAAGGTCTTTGCCCTTGGAGGACCCTTCAACGGGTTCCTTGCCCTTAGTGGATTTCCTAAAGGATGGAATGAATGGATCAATTTAATCATAAGAGAAAGTAAGGTCAATATTAGGTTTAATCAGTAGGGTAGGATCATGGGAAGGTCACGATATCAAATTGAATGGATCAAACCACGACACAAGAAAAGGAATTTGGAGTTTAAGACATTGATCATAATAGAAAATAATCAAATGAAGTTAGGTTTAATCAATGAAATTCATGTCATGATGATGAAAGGTCACGACAAGAGTAGAGTCACAACACAAAAAGAAACCACAAGAAACAAAACATAGTTAGCCTAAACATCACAAATCTTAAGAAGTAAGCAGTAAGGAAAGATTGGAAGCAAAAAGCTCACTTTAGTGCCATGATGACAAATTTGAGGAAGATAAAAATGTGCAAATCTTCAAGGAAGCTTGCGCAAGGGACGAGATCCTCAGCGCACTCTCAAGAACTCACAGAAAAGGTTGCAACCACACAAAAACTCACACTTCTCAGCAGCAGATCACAAAGAGCTCGAGCTCACGCGCAGAGAAAGGAGGAAGAAGATGAGGGGTTTCAGTCGGCTAGGGCTTGGGAGTAAGGGAAAACGGGAGTTAATAGGTTAGTCGATTGTTCCACCAACCGCAATTTAATGTGATCGAACGGATCACCGTTCGATCTGGGAGCACTCAGACCGATCATTCGCCAGCCTGATCGGACTGGCTTAGTCCTGAACGGTCAGGCGACCGATCAGGCAGATTCTTGATCGATCGGCTCATCGATCAGGAAGCGAACAGTAGATTTTGCGCGATTTTTCGTGGGTCTCTTGATCGGTCGGTGGACCGATCCACACAGTGAACCAGATCGGTCTGTGGACCGATCCAGGCCAACACAGAGAGATTGCAGAAGGGTATCGCAATTCGGCTGGATCGGTCAGTTGGACCGATCAGACATGCTCCTGATCGGTCCGGTGACCAATCATGTATCAGGATTATTTCTGATACGATCTGAAATTTCAGTTTCAGACTCCCTTTCGATTTCTGATAAGATCTGATGAAAATTATTGATCTTGGAAGTGATCCCTTGATTATAATTGATCCTTTAAGAAGGATTAATGGTCCTTATGTGTCACGCCCCGAGACTATTGGAGCTGTTGATCCAATATAAAATCGGACAACATGTCCCTTGTCCGGCGGACAATTTACACATACACACAACACACGCAGTTCATAATTAGGCCTCAGGCCTCAAAACAGGTATATAATATATGAAAAATGATAACAACAAAATATGAAACACCGTATACTGGAAATATAAACTCACCTGAGCTGCCCCTGGGCAGGTGCGTAGCAAAACCACAAGCAGCACAAAGTCCAACAGAGGACTCAAAAATACAATACCGTACGAATAAATCCAATACAAGCCCACGGTAACAAAACGAATACAAAACATCTACTATTCTATCAAAGAAAACAAAATCAGCGGAAGCTCTCATCCAAATGGAGTCGTGGGGACCCGGGACTGGCAATTAGACTCCTCCGGCGAGCTATCAACCTGAAAACAAAAATATTACGACGGGTGGTGAGTCCAAGTGGACACGCGGGTATATAGATAGATATGCATGGCTGAACAAAATAGCTGAATAAGCTATAAAGAAACAACAGGATACAGTCTCAACAGGAATAGCAGAATATGCATAACTGAAAGTAATAACTGGCTGTATATACCAGAAATCAGTCTATCCATACCATAAACGACTCGTACCGACACGAGCAAGTGCAGGGTCATCAAACCACACATAAGTATATCCTGTACATGCATGTCAAACCAGTGCAGCAAATAAATGCAGCAATCACAATCAAAATGCACAATGCATCATATGCACATGGTGCAATGTCATGGTCACCCCCTAACTCCAGTCAAGCCACCGAGACAGGTGATACTGTGTCGGCCGAGTGGGTAGAGCTGTGACATTGTACGCACGCTGCTATCACTGCTCCTGAGTGACCGAGTGGATAGGATGCTGGCGGGGGACCACCCCCTACCTCATGTATATATGAGGGAGCATCGCTCTCATCTCCTCTGGTCTATCGGAAGAGAAGGGATCCCTAGCTGCTAACACGCACCGGAACCACCCTCCAAATAGTGACCGTACGGAGCAATACCGGGCAAATGCACACACCCAACGGTATCCACTAACCCATGAGTGGCCGTGTGTGCATATCATGTACCGGAAGACGATAGGCTCAACCACAAGGGAGTCGCTGATCGCCGGCATGCAACAGTGCAGGTATGATGCATGACTCTCACACATGCAACCCCAACCAGGTCATCATACATAACTCAACATAACCTGCACAGGTCAATCACAGGTATAATAACCTAACCATCATGCATCTAAGTGGACATGCAAGTAATAACAGAATCAACCAATGTAGATATCAGGCAACATGTCACAATAACCCAATCAGTCCATATCTAGACACACGTGTAAGTATGACTCGAATCAACCAATCCAAATATCAGGTGACTTACCCCAATAACCCAAACAGTCTATATCTAGACACACGTGCAAGTATGACTGGAATCAACCAATACAAATATCAGGTGACATACCACAATAACCCAATCAGTCCATATCTAGACACACGTGCAAGTATGACTGGAATCAACCAATGCAAATATCAGGTGACATACCACAATAACTCAATCAGACCATATCTAGACACACGTGCAAGTATGACTGGAATCAACTAATGCAACCATACAATGGTATGCTAATCCTTATCCACATACTTATGCTCATATCAATGCTATACAGGATCAGATAACAAATAAACGAGACTGTATAGAAGAAAATTTAGATCATATCCAAGGTCAAGCATAAGTATCAAGCAGGATAACAAAGCGGTAGCAGATAAAGGTCAATATCAGCCTACTGCATCAATAACAAATAGCCATGCATAAAGATAACGTGGATCTAAAGAAGACAAGCAAGAAGTACCCGCCTCCAAATAGGTGAAGTCTGTATCAAGCAGAAAGAACCACCCGTCCAATGGTCCGCAACCAAAAGTCCAAATCAATGTCCTGTATCAAAGGATATATTTAAATAACTATTACAAAGATAATAACTAGCTAACAAGTCCCTAAACCATGTTAGGGTTAACCTACTCAACCTATTTCATTTAATTTTATCTAATTAAATGATAAGTTCCTAACTACTCTGTGTAGTTATGATTTAGTTAACTCTTAGATTTTATACTCATCCAAGAATCTGGTAAAACCCAAGAAACAACCTAACAGATTAGATGACAACCTCGCGCCATCATCACAAATCCAATCTCATAACACAAAACAGAGGTACATGCTTAAATCTGATCCTAATCCAAAATATCATCTCATAGTAACCAACCCAATCAAAACAGTATGGAAAAACACACTCTTCATTAGGTCAAACACAAATAGAGCATTATCATCTAGGTTGAACTCCAAACGTACAGTAATCTTGCGAAGGAAAACAGGACCAATGCATTTCTCCACATATACTAACAAAACTAACAGATCAAAAGTCATATGCTCCAGAAAAACCAAAGTACTCAAGAGGGGAAGCCAAGTATTCTCCTACACCAATCTGCCATCAACAATTACATATATAATATCCAAGAACCCAGAACAATCTACTGTAATTACAGATCCAAGAACATAAGTCAATCACCAAAACGTAGATACAAAACAGATCAAAAGAATAGGAAGGCAGCAACCTATTCCACTTACAGATCCATGAATCCAATCCCGAACAGAAATCCAAGGATACTAATATCATCATCCATTAATCAATTACGGAAAACAACTACTCTTACCTCAATCACTTGTTTGGAGCCCCATCCTAGCAAATCAATACCCCCAGAGAAGCTGATTCTCAATCCTTGATCCGCTTCCTACACAGAGAGCAAATCTCTGCCGAGAAGAGACACAAATCCAGCGAATAGGTGTTACGATCCAAAATCAGAGCATATCCCTAGATCTAATGCAAGACTAAGGCATCGTGCACTTACTCAGACGAAGATTGGCCGCACACAGACTTAGCCGCATCACCCCCAATGCGCCAACGGCAGTGGTCGAGCACAAGCCTTCCCCCCTCTGATCGGCACACAGTGACGGAGAAGAACAAGACAGAGAAGAGGGAGGGACGTTAGGCGGAATCTCAACAGAAAAGGGGTCGTCGGTGGCTCGAAATCAACCTCCCACGGCTACCGATCTTTGTGGCACAAGGTGAGTGACGGTGGCCGATTTCACTCCGACGATGGTCGGCCATGGTTCGCCTCGGGGATGGGCGGCACGGCGGCGAGCGAGGTGTAGGAGAAGAGACGCGATGGGATGGGTGTTGTCTTGGCTGCGAGCGGAGCTCGACTTCGGCTTGCATCTAGGGTTCACGAAATGGGGAAAGAGTAGGCTGCGGGATTTAATAGGATTATTTTACATCTAACTCCTCCGAATTTGACAAATCCCACACCAGCCCTTAACCATTAATGCATATTCATAAATTAGCCCTTAAAACTTAAGTTTTATTTCAATTTTAGTCCCTTTCTTATGGTTTCTTCACACTTAAGCCCTCAAAGATTAAGTTTCAAAGTAATTTAACCCTGTAATTCCAATTTAGGTCTCGAAAACCTTAAATCTTTTCCGGCAAAAATTTCCGAGAAATTTTCTGGATCGCGTCCAAAAGTATCAGATTTAACATTATGGGTCTAACAAATCAATTTGCTCCACCCAAGTGGAGGCAAACTCAAACACAAACATTCAATCAATTTTCACCCAAGTTTGTATCTATATAAAGTCTCCAATCAAGTTTTCTTCATTGGAATGTCCAAGTATGATGATGGAGCCAAGTACACATATGTTATGCATTGGTTTTCCCCATACTTGGTCAACTTAGTGATTATTATCTCGTCAACCCAATTTCTCAAGGGATGCATTAACATTTTGAGGAATTAGGTTGATCCTTGCATCTCACCTCATTTCTAGCAAACAAAAACGTTTTGTTAACCCTTATAGTTTGTGTGAGATGTCCCCAAGTTACCCAATTGTTCCCAACAATTGAATTGATCATGAAGGGTTTTGAATGCATTTTAATCCTATGAAGCGCGACACATTCCCAATTCCCTTCGTAAGAAGCTAAACTCATTCTTGGGGAGTGGTTTAGTGAAAATGTCCGCTAGGTTCGATTTGGATTCTACATGTGAGAGTACAATATCTCCTCTAGCAACATGATCCCCCGGGGCTATGGTGCAGCGGTAAGGTCACTAGTCGTTAACCCAGGCATCCGCGGTTCGATCCCCAGCTACGGCGCATTTTGCAGGAATTTTTCCTCCAAATGGGGCGCGAACCCTGGGACGCTGGGCTTCTAGCTAGCCACCGCGAGCGCTTTCCGATTTACCCTAGTGACCGGTGGGAAACTTCCGTGGGGTCGGGCCGGTCACCCCAGGTTCAATTTGTCTGCTACCTGGTTCATCATTTTTCCTAATGAAGTGGTGATGCACTTCAATATGCTTTGTCCTAGAATGGTGAACTGGATTCTTTGTTAGGTTTATTATGCTAATGTTGTCACACAATACTTGTACACCTTTGTAGCTTAATCCATAGTCCTCTAGTATATGAATCATCCACAACAATTGTGATACACTCTCTCCCATGGCGATATATACTGCCTCGGTCGTGGAGAGAGCAACACAATGTTGCTTCCGACTTGACCAACTAACTAAAGATGATCATAAGAATTGGCAACCCCCACTCGTGCTCTTCCGATCCAACTTGCACCCAGCATAGTCGGAATCGGTATAGCCAATTAGGTCAAATGACTCGGTACGGGGGTACCAAAGACCAACTCCTATTGTGCCCTTAAGGTATCTCAAAATTCTCTTGACAGTAATTAAATGAGATTCCTTAGCACAGACTTGATACCTAGCGCACATTCCCACAGCAAAAAGTATATCAGGTCGACTAGCTGTGAGGTATAACAAACTATCTATCATGCTCCGGTATTGAGTTAGGTCAACAGGTTTACCACTCTCATCCTTGTCTAATTTTGTGTTTGTAGCCATGGGAGTGGTAACTTCCTTCGAATCACTCATGTTAAATTTTCGGAGCATCTCTTGAGTGTACTTTGATTGGTGCACATGGATCCCGTCACGAGTTTGCTTGATTTCAAGTCCAAGGAAGAAAGTCAACTCTCCCACTAGACTTATTTCAAATTCGCTCTCCATGTGTCCAATAAATTCATTTAAATAACCCTTGTTGTTTGAGCCGCAAATTATGTTATCGACATATACTTGGGCTACAAATATATTATCACCATCTCTCCTCAGAAATAGTGTAGGGTCTATTTGTCCTCTAACAACACCTTTTTCAATTAGAAATGTCGACAACCGCTCATACCAAGCTCGGGGTGCTTGTTTAAGGCCGCAGAGCGCCTTCTTGAGCTTGAACACGTGGTTTGGGAATTCGGTACTCTCAAACCCCGAAGGTTGTTCGACATAAACCTCTTCTCGTATTAAGCCATTTAGAAAGGCCGATTTGACATCCATTTGATAAAGTTTGAAACCACGATGTGCTACAAATGCAAGCATCAATCGAATGGACTCTAATCGTGCCACGGGAGCGTAGGTCTCATCATAATCAAGACCTTCAACTTGACTGTAGCCCTTGCCTACTAAGCGTGCCTTGTTTCTTATGATTTCTCCCTTATGGTTCAATTTATTTTTGAAGACCCATTTGGTTCCAATAATGGTGGTCTTCTTCGGTCTAGGGACTAAGTCCCAAACTTGACTTCTTTCGAATTGACCTAGTTCATCTTGCATAGCAATGATCCAAACAGGATCATTTAATGCTTCATCAATTTTTCTAGGTTCAATTTCAGAAATTAGGACAACTTCATTAGCCTCATTCCTAAAGAATGATCTAGTCCTAACCCTATGATGGATGTCTCCAACAATTTGGTCTTGGGGATGACTAGAGGCTAACCTAGTTGTCCTTGGTGTAGGTAGTGCTTCTTGAATGGTGTCATTAGACACAGGCTCAACCTCAGGATCCGGCTAATCTATGGGTTGTCTAGGCTCACCGTCATCAGACTCATCACCACCATCTACAACACTCGGACTTCCATCCAAACTCAGTTTCGTAAGTTCGAATTGAACTCCTTCGACATCTTCTGATTGATCATTTACTTTTGGAATTTCCTCAAAAACAACATCAGAAGACTCTTCAACCAATCTAGATTTCTTGTTGTAGACTCTGTAAGCTTTGCTGACTAGGGAGTACCCGACTAGTATCCCTTCATCAGCTTTTGCTGTGAACTTTCTAAGATGGTCCTTGGTGTTTAGAATGAACACCTTACAACCAAATACCCTAAGATGTTTAACCGTAGGTGGTTTACCAAATCAAAATTCATGAGGAGTCTTTTCTACAAATCTGTGAATGAGGACTCGGTTTTGCACGTAGCAAGCTGTGTTTATAGCTTCGACCCACAAGTACCCCGGTAATGAGTACTCATTGAGCATGCTTCGAGCAGCCTCTTGTAGGACTCGGTTCTTCCTCTCTACAACATCATTTTGTTGTGGTGTTCTAGGAGTGGAGAACTCATGCCTATACCCTCTATCTTGACAAAACTCTAAAAATCTTTGATTTTGAAATTCACCTCCATGATCACTCCTAATTATTTTAATTGTTGATGATTTTTCATTTTCAACCCTTCTACAGAATGAAATAAACACATCTAAAGTTTGATCCTTATACCTTAGAAAATAGGTCCATGTATATCTAGTAAAATCATCAATGATAACAAAACAATATCTACTACCTTTCAATGATATAATAGTGCTACAATCAAATAAGTCCTTATGAAGTAAATCTAAAGCGGCAGATGTACTTCCAGCGCTTTTACCTTTATGTGCAGATTTTGTTTGCTTACCCATTTGACATGCATCAAAAATCTTTTCCTTTTCATACTTGATGCTTGGTAAGCCATGAACTAATCCCTTGTTGGCCAATTTTCGGATATTCTTCATGTTCACATGTGCTAGTCTCCGGTGCCACAGGTTAGACTCATCTTCTCTTGACATGAAACACTTAACAAGAGCATTAGTAGCACTTTTAAATGAAACTTGATAAATATTATCTACTCTTGTGCCTACTAGTACCGTGTCAAATGTGTCATGTTGTCTAACTAGACATTGACTTGATTTAAAATCAATTGTGTAACCCGCATCACACAATTGACTGACACTTAAGAGATTAAATGTCATCCCCTTGACTAGAAGGACATTCTTAATCCTAAGACATTCAGATATTTGAATGTCTCCTATTCCTATAACCTTAAGACTACCATTGTTACTAAAAGAAACATTACCTCTACTTTTTCTTTGAAATGTAGTGAATAAGGATCTATCACCGGTCATGTGTTTGGAGCACCCACTATCAACGAACCAAGTTGATAGATGCTCTCCCTCAATCACAACCTACATAATTCGAAAAATAAAAAATTTAGGTACCCAAATCTTGGGACCTAAAGCACCTACTAAGCAAGATTTAGGCACCCATGTCTTGACTACTTTCCTTTGAACCCTAGAAGTCTTAAATTGTCTAACATCAGTCCTAGACATTAAGGACACAAATGATGGTTCTTTGGGTCGGTAACCAATACCGACCCTATTGTATACATTCCTTTGTGCATTCAAAATCATATCTAAGGTCTTTGAGCTTGTTGAGAATTTCTCAAGAACACTCTTGAGTCTCTCAACTTCGCTCTTCAATGATTTGTTCTCATCTTCTAGCATTTCTACATGTAAATCATCAACATCCACATAGTTAGAGGATTTCAGCTGTTCAACTTCAATTTTCAATGACTTAACCTTATTTTTTGACTTTTTCAACAAATTGGTTAAACATGCAATGGTTCTATAACATTTGTCTAATTCGGGAGTTATTACCTCTTCATCATCCGAAGATGATGAAGCCGCGCTTGAGGAGTCACTCGATTCATCACTGCTCTCTTCTCCTTCAATTGTCATGAGTGCCACATGACGTGTACTCTTCTCTTCCTTCTCTTCATCGGATGAACTAAAGGATGGTGGCCTTCAAGGCCTTCTTCTTCTTCTTGGATTTATCCTTATTCTTCTTGAGCTTTGGGCAGTCCTTCTTGAAGTGTCCTTTCTTGCTACACTCATAACAAGAAATGTTAGATTTATCAATCTTAACTTTACTAGGGTTACCTTTACCCTTGAACCGCCGGCTCTTCTTCATCATCCTTCTTACAAAATTTGTCATCTCAGATGAAGAATACCCACTGCCATCCTCCTCGGATTCGGACTCGGACTCGGATGAAGATGAAGAGACTTCCTTCTCCTTCTTCTTCTCCTTTTTCTTCTTGTTGGTCTTTTCCCCTGCAACTAAGGCAATCCCCTTCTCCTTGGGGCCTTTGTTAGCCATCTCATATAGCTCCATTTCACAAAATAAGTCATCAAGTTTTACAATTGATAAATCCTTAGATACCTTGTACGCATCCACCATGGATGACCACAAGGCATTCCTTGGAAAAGCTTTTAACACATACCTTACGAGGTCGCGGTTCTCGACCTTTTCATCAATGTAATGAAGACCGTTGAGGACTTCTTTGAACCTACTATGAAGTTCACTCACCGTTTCACTCTCCTTCATGGAGAGATTTTGTAATTGGTTGAGGAACAAGTCCCTCTTGGTGATTCTCGAGTCTCGGGTGCCCTCATGGAGTTCGATGAGTTTATTCCACAAATCCTTTGTACTTGTAAAGGGACCAACCTTGATTAGTTGGTCTTTGTTCATGTCACATTGCAAAGTCACCACCGCCTTCGCATCGGCTTCTCCTTTTCGTGTTTGCTCGACCGACCACCGTGAGGACTCCAATTCTTTTCCCTCCGCATCTCTTGGAGGGGTGAAACCTTCCTTCACGGAGAACCACATTCCGATGTCGGTCTTGAGGTAGTACTCCATGCGAGACCTCCAATACTGAAAATCTGATCCATCGAAGAAGGGAGGTCGAGTGGTGCTAAAACCTTCTCTCAAAGCCATTGTTGACAGCTCTCGGATGTTAAGCCGCTTGTACAGAGCCCCAAGCTCTGATATCACTTATTGGAACTTGGATGGCTAGAGACGGGGGGTGAATATAGCTAGACACAAACTTCTTTCACTTTAGGGTTTCTCTGCACTTCACGGTTAGTAGCACAACAGCGGAAACAATGGAAACAGAGAAATGTAGAAACGCAGAAAACAAAAACAAACTAAAGCAACAAACAAGATCGCTAACAAGAAGGGTTTACAAGGTTCAGGGATAACTTGCTCCTACTCCTTGGCGTGCCCGTGAGGTGGGCGATCCCTTGATCGTCGGCAGATCAAGCCCTGAAAAATCGGGATATCAAATGGAACCTCCTTCTCGGTGGAGAAACCTCTCCACAGCGTTTCACAGAAATAATGAAATTAAGAACAGTGAAACAAGAAGGCTTACAAAGCACTAGGAACCAAAGGAACACAAGAGAACTTCTCCCGAACTCCACTCAGCACAGATCTCACGCAAGAACTCCCTTCTTCGTGTCTTCTTGCTGATGGACTCGTCAAGCTTCTTGTTTCCTCCAAGTGCTCAAGTATGTTGCTCCAAGAATCAGAGTGTTTGCAAAGTGATGGAGCAAAGCTTGTTGCAAGAAGTGATCAAGTGTTGCTGAGGCTTCATCGCTACCAAGCCCTTAAGCCTCTCCCACTGATCGCCAGGTCACAGCCACCTCTCTACAGCTCCCAGCTGCTCAACTGCAACTGCTCACCTACCACTAAGCTCTCCTGGACTCCCTGAGCTTCCCTCAGTCGAGCCCCAGTCAGCAGCTCCAGCAGCGCAAACATCCGTTGTAACCTGAGATGGAAACCTGCCCAATCTGTCGTAGCAAAAGCCTCAGTTTGACTCCCTTGAAGTAAACCTGAGTAACCTGCACACTTAGCAGCTCATTAGCTCAGCAAATCAATGGAGTATCAACAATCAGACGTTAGGAGCAGAGATCAGTAGCGAATCAGCAGAGAAATAGACGTAATCAGAGCTCTGACAGCGTTTTCGAATTAAAGCTGCCAGCTACTAATCGGTCACCGGACCGATCAGAGTGACTCCTGATCGATCTCCAGACTGATCAGGCTGGGTTCAGACCGATCAGGCTCCATCCTGATCGGTCCCCAACGCGTAATCAGAAATCGCGACTTCTCCGGGACCGATCACCAGACCGATCCCAAGTCGTGGATCGGTCACCAGACCGATCCACCCCTTTGGAGGGTGATTTCCCAGCTTCGCAGTCCAAACCTCCTAATCGGTCTCCAGACCGATCAGGATGTGGCCTGATCGGACTGGTGATCGATCAGGCTACCCTCCGACCGATCAGGCTCCAACCTGATCGGTTATAGTGAGAAGTCCGCGACGTTTGATCGTTCACCAGAACGATCCGAACAGTATCCCTGATCGGTCACCGGACCGATCAGGAGTCGATTAGTAAAGTTCCCAAACTCACTGTATACTCCCTGATCGGTCACCAGACCGATTAGGAGCCGATCAGTAGGTTTGCCAAAGTCACCGTATGTTCCCTGATCGGTCACCAGACCGATCAGACATCGCTGGATCGGTCACCAAACTAATCCACGAGGGAACACCGTGCCAACTTCCCTGATCGGTCACCAGACCGATCGAGGCAAGGCCAAACCCACTCTAAGTCAAGAGAACTGGATCTCAGCCTCCCCTGACTCGTGCTCAGTCCCCCGGACCAAGACTCCATGCCCAGTCTCACTCACCGGGACTTCAACCTAGCCCTCCAAGCTAGGACCTGGCCCTCCAAGCCAGGGTTTTATCCAACCTAGCCCTCCAAGCTAGGACCTAACCCTCCAAGCCAGGATTTCATCCACCTAGCCCTCCAGGCTAGGACCTGACCATCCAAGTCAGGATTTCATCCAACCTAGCCCTCCAGGCTAGGACCTGACCCTCTAAGCCAGGATTTCATCCAACCTAGCCCTCCAGGCTAGGACCTGACCCTCCAAGCCAGGACTTTTCACACCTAACCCTCCAAGTTAGGACTTTTCACACCTAGCCCTCCAAGCTAGGACTTTTCACACCTAGCCCTCCATGCTAGGACTTTTTACACACCTAGCCCTCCAAGCTAGGACTTTTCATTCATCCAAAGCCCAGTCCCCGACTAGGACTTAGTCATAATCATCTCATCAACCTAAATTAAAATCGGTGTCAACACCAAAATAACAATCAGGGTCAGACTCCATCAACAGTTATAACTCAGTGCATAATAACTTTGCTAAATCTATTATTGATGTGATGAATGCAACTCGACATATAGATAAAGTTATGAATCAAGAATTTTCTGAACAAATTCGAAAGAATTGATTAAGGCTTGCAGCAACAATTGAGAGTGTCCGTTGGCTTAGCTTGCAAGCCTGTGGATTGAGAGGTCATGATGAATCTTTAGATTCCCAAAATTGTGATAATTTCATTGAGATGCAAAAACTTTTGGGAAAATGGAATACTTATATTGGCGATGTTATCTTAGACAAAGCTCCAGGAAATGCAAAGTATACCTCACCAGAAGTTCAAAAAGAAATCCTGCATATTATTGGTAATAGAGTCAGAAATAAAATTTGTGATGAAATTGAAGATTCTAAGTTTTGTATTTTGGTGGATGAAGCAAAGGATGTATCTAACAAAGAACAAATGACAATAATTTTGAGATTTGTTGATGTCCATGGTTATTTACGGGAGTGTTTTTTTCAAATTGTGCATGTTCATGACACCACAACCACAACACTTAAGAAAGAAATATGTGATGTCCTCACTAGATATAATCTAGAAATACATAATATGCGGGGTCAAGGGTATGATGGCGCTAGCAACATGAGTGGTGCTTTTAATGGATTGCAAGCTTTATTTATTAAAGATTGTCCCTATGCATATTATGTACATTGTTTTGCCCACCGACTTCAACTAGCGTTAGTTGCAACTGCTGAAAATGAGACCTCTATATGACTTTTCTTTTCAAATATGATAACCGTTGTTAATCTGATTTCTTCTTCTTCCAAATGCAATGTTGAGTTACAATTTGTTCAAGTTAATGAAACTGCACGTTCAATTGGTGTTGGTGAACGCGAAACTGGGAGAGGAGCTAATCAAATTGGTACTTTGCATCGAGCAGGAACTACTCGTTGGAGCTCCCATTTTGATTCTATTTGCAGCTTAATAGATAAGTATAATGCAATTATTGATGTGCTTGAAAATATTATCACTGATGGTTCATCTACTTCGATACGTGGGGAAGCTAGTGGTTCTTTAATAGTGATGAAGACTTTTGATTTTATTTTTATTTTGCATTTGATGCATAACATTATGGGGATCACAGATTTACTTTGTCGTGACTTACAAAAAAAATCTCTTGATATCATAAATGTAATGGATTTAGTCTTTACAACTAAAACACTTCTTCTTACATTGAGAAATGAAGGTTTTGATATTCTTCTTTCATATGTCAAATTATTTTGCACAAGATTGGACGTTGATATACTAGAGATGAGTGCCCGTTATAAACATTCTAGTCATTCATGCTAGCAAAAGGATACCATCACAGTTGAGCATCACTTTCATTATGATATATTTAATGTCGCAATAGATTTTCAATTGGAGGAGTTAAACTCTAGATTTAGTGATGAGACAGTAGAACTTCTTATGCTTAGCTCTGTTTTGGATCCAAAAGATAACTTTAATTGGTTCAATATTGATAAGATTTGTACTCTCACTGAGAAGTATTATCCTGAGGATTTCACCGAACAAGAAATGCATAATTTGAGATGTCAACTATAACATTATGATCTTGATGTGATTTATCATGAAAATTTTCAGAATATGTCCACTATCTTAGAATTGTGCCAAGGGTTGTTTGAAACAAAAAAATTCCAATACTATAATTTGATTGACAAGTTGATTCGTCTACTGTTAACTTTGTCTGTTTCTACGGCAACTACAGAGTGTGCATTTTCGGCTATGAAGCATGTCAAAACAGTGCTTCGTAATAGAATGGGAGAGGATTTTCTGACAGATTCTATGATTATCTACATTGAGAGAGAGTTTGCTTCAAATATTGATTCAGATTCTATAATTGATAAATATTATACTTTGACGAATCGTAGAGCACAACTTCAATAACATGTGTATGTATATATCGATCGTAAAATGATTTTTTTACTTTGTGAGTTATCTATGCTAATTTTTTTTCTATTTTTCTGTAGGAAGTTGATGGTGTGAAAGTTCTTCAATTGGAAATTACAGCTAGAGCGGCAATTAAAGTATCACCTTTGAAACTTTGAATTTTAATTGATTATCTTGAAACTTTGTATGGATTTGGATTGTATGGATTTTGATTCACAATATGCATTAACGATCAAATTTTTTTGATCGATATTTTTAATATTAATTTTTAATTGTTATTTGTTCAAGTGTCTTAAAAAAATTTTAGCCCGGGTAGATTATAATTTCTGGCTTCGCCATTGATTTTTACGCATATCCATTAGACAACTAAGATAAATAACCTATGATATTCAATAGCCATCAATTCTAATCCAATTCCTCTGATCCCGTCCGATTCTGACCTTACGAAAAAAATATTGATTCTACATGATCCAATATCGATTTGTGCTTGTGAATAGTAGAATCGTATCATCCTACAATTCCAGATCATAATTTTATAAACTATGATTGTCTCAATCCATTAGGATTGGAGAAAAGATATTGCCAAATAAGAAAAAAAATAGTCGGTCGTGGACTCCAGTGCTTAGAGAAAAAGAAAATCATCATCAGGAAAAACAGTGAGAATTGGGTGGACAAATATAAACGGTTCAACTTATTTTTCTAGTCAATTTACACTTATTACTACCTCACTTAAAAGTATAAATTTTATTTTGACACTTATTATTTTATCGAATAAAGATTAAGAAGTAAATTGTAATTTAAAATCAGAAGTGAATACTATTTTTTTAACCTATAAAATCTAAAATAGTATTTACCATGTCAATTTTATTATCATATATTATTTCATAATTAATAATCGCCGAAGTAACTATTTGTGAAGTCTATCATCAAAATTCTATTAGTGAACGGATTGAATGTGTTTCAACCTAAACTTAGTTTGATCATAATTTATCGAAATCAATCTTAGTTTGAATCTACATAATCCTTATTTTTACGTATATCCATTGTCTAAATAACCTATAATATTCAATAGCCATCAATTCTAATCCAATTCTTCTGATCCTGTCCGATTCTGACCTTACGGAAAAAAATATTGATTCTACATGATCCAATATCGATTTGTGCTTTTAAATAGTAGAATCGTATCATCCTACAATTCCAGATCATAATTTTATAAACTATGATTGTCACAATCCATTAGGATTGGAGAAAAGAGATTATCAAATAAGAAGAAAAATAGTCGGTCGTGGACTCCACTGCTTGAAGAAAAAGAAAATCATCATCAGGGAAAACAATGAGAATTGGGTGGACAAATATAAATGGTTCAACTTATTTTTCTAGTCAATTCACACTTATTACTACCTCACTTAGGGAGAGTGAATTTGGGAGAGTGAATGGGAGAGTAAATGACGTGGCAGTTATTGTATACACGTCCGATCGCCGATCGGACACCACCGGCGGCCTCTGATCACCGTCCCGAATCAAACTATGTCCTAAGAAGATCGGTGAACTCATCGGGAATCACCGCAATTATGATCTCGTCGCATTCACCGTCAATCCGGTGAGATCTCAATTACCGGCGACCCTGCCGGGTTCACCATCCCCCAAGACATAGTTTGATTCGGGACGGCAATCAGAGGTCATCGGTGGTGTCCGATCGGTGATCAAACATGTACACATTAGCTACACGTCATTCACTCTCTCATTCACTCTCCGAAATTCATTCTCCCAATCATTACTCAAAGTATAAATTTTATTTTAACTTATTATTTTATAAGCAATGATAGGGAGAGTGAAAATGAGAGAGTGAAAGCTATATTGAATGATGTGGTATGACGTGGTACTTTACATGCACACGCCCGATTATCGCTTGGACACCATCGGCGGCCTTCGGCCGCCGCCCCGAATCAAACTATACCCTGGGGGGCACGGTGAACCCATCAGAGATTGTGCATGCAAGGTGCCACGTCATTCACTATAGTTTTCACTCTCCCAATTTCACTCTTCCAATCATTATTCTTATTTTATCGAATAAAGATTAAGAAGTAAATTGTAATTTAAAATTAGAAGTGAATACTATTTTTTTAACCTATAAAATCTAAAATAGTATTTATCATATCAATTTTATTATCATATATTATTCCATAATTAATAATCGCCGAAGTAACTATTTACGAAGTCTATCATCAAAATTCTATTAGTGAACGGATTGAATGTGTTTCAACCTTAAACTTGGTTTGACCATAATTTATCGAAATCAATCTCAGTTTGAATCAATGTAATCCTTATTTTTACGCATATCCATTATATTTAGTTCAAATCCGATCAAATTTTAATCTAGATCGAATTTTAATCTAGCACTGTCAATTTGTGTTCTATGAATTTCAAAATTCATTTTATTATTTTGAAATTTATGTTTGAAAAAAATGGTTATATTGATTAATTTGGTTCGTTTTCGATTTTAAAATCTCTTATTCAGTTAAACCGAATAATCGAATAAACTAAAATTAAAAAATTATAAATTTCCCATATTATTTGGAAAATTTGATTAATTCAGTTAATTCACACTACAAAAATCATCAACTTTATCAACAGAATTTTCCGTCGGAATTCCGTCAGTAAATACAGTTACCGACGGAATTCCAACGAAATTTTCTCCATCGGTGTAAAATCTATCGGTAACATATTACCGATGGAATTTTGTACCGTTGATACATTTATCGACGGAATATTGATCCGTCAGAATAATATTCCAACGGAAATAAACTTCCATGAGAAGATATCACCGACAGAAAGAGATATGTCCGTTGGAGATTTTTCGACAGAACCAACTTTTCTGTCGGAATTTTCCAACAGAATCCCTGTTTCAGTCGAAAAATTCTGACGAAAATATCTAATTTCGTCGGAAATTTCTGACGAAAAAAACTGTTCCGTTGGAAAATTCCGATGGAACTTATTATTCTATCGGAAATTTCCAGTGGAACCGCTAACTCCGTCAGAAATTCTTTTTCGATATTTTTCGATAGAAACACAATTCCATCGGAAATCCGTTGGAAATTTAAAAAAAAATTACATGGTTTTATTTGTATTTAGGAATACCATATATACAATTTATATATCTAAATAATCTAGTCATCCACACGTATACAAAAATATCCAAATACATTCAAATATCTCCAAACACATCCAAACATCCACACACATATCACATAAACTGATAAACTCAAATAAGAATTAAAGAAAAAATAAACTAAAATATCTAAACATATCTAAATATCTAAATATATAAACTAAAGTATCTAAACACAAACTAAAGTACCGAAGTATCTAATATAAATTCAATCATGCAAAAAAAAACTCACAAATGAATATAGATGTCTAACACATTCGTCCATAATAAGATCGATAAAAAAACCTACAAAAAGTTAACATATAATAAATTATGATTAGAATGATATATAATTATATATTTTACATGTATAACTATTTTTAATAATAATAAAAAAATACATGAATAAAATATCATATAAGGTTGGAGATAAACAAAATATCAAAGAGGAGCCCTAAAATAAAAATCAAATCAACATATTAGTTTATATAAACAGAATAAATATATTTTGCAATGTTTAATATATGAAAAATAAAAAAACACACATCCGACGATATATTATTCATAAATAAAAAAAATTAATATGTAATTGAACATACCTCAAAAAAATGTTAATCAGCCAGGTCAAAGGGCCTTGGAGTGTCCTATGATAGTGGATGAGGCAAAGAAGCTAAGAGAGATCGCATATAACTCATGAGTTCTCTATTTTCTGTTACAAGTTTATGATGGGCCTCATCTCTCCTTACCCTCCTCTCTTTCTCAGCAGTCATCCATTCGGTCATCTCTTCTCGCATTGATTGAACTTGAGTGCGCAAGTCTTGATTTTCTTCTAATATCTTATGCATCTCACTATAATAAGATGAACGGTAACCGACATGACCCCTCAGAGTCCTCAAGCGATTATCAAATGTAACTTTGGTCTGAGAGCCAAGGACATAGAGGGTGGAGTTCTTTATCCATCCACCAACAATATCATAATATATGTCATTAAGTGCGTCAGTGGATAGAGATTGTGACTCTCTCCCCTCTACAACAGACTGAGATGCCTGAGCGACTCTCTTTGTAATTTCCGTGTGTATTGTAAAATATATCATGATTAATAATTAATTTGATGAAAAGTACTAAAGGTAAGCAAAATAAAAAAAAGTTATGTTCTTATGTGGATGGCCGCAAAATAAGAATGAACGAATGTGCCATCTTTTTGCTTGTGGATCTTCACAAAGACCTCCATACTGGTGGGCGATCGAACTAGCTCTCGTTCTTGTATACACAAATATATTAGGCAAATATCATATAAGTGTATGGTAATAAATAAAAATTATACTTTGTATCAACTTTAAATTAACGGCAATTTACCAAAAGGCGTACCCAAGAATAGGTATTTACCAAACACTGTACCATGGTTTCATTTTCACCAAAAGGCGCACATAATAATAGTGAACTTCCTCTTATACCCCTCCTGTCATCTACTGTCTTTCTCCTTCTCTCTCTCAGTAACAAATTTCGAGACAACTGCAGATACTTTTTCAGACTTTTATTTTAAAATAATATAATATGAAATCGGCGCTGAAAACGTTGTAAGGTAAATATCAAAAAAATATTTCAGTTAACAAATACCTCATCCAACGTGATTTAAAAATATAAATAAATAATTTTTATATTTGATTAATAAAAATTAATATATTAAATAATATTTAATATATATATTAATATATATAAAAAATATTAATAAATATATTAATATCTCATCCCACGATATTTATTAATAAATATAAATATAAATATATAAATATATTAATAAATATATTAATATATAAAAAAAAATTGAAAAAAAAACGTTTGCTGAAAATTAAAAAAAAGAGTGTGTATTGATTTCAGGCCCAGCGTGGGCCTGAAATTTTTTATTTCAGGCCCACGTTGGGCCTGAAATATTTTGATTCAGGCCCGACGTGAACTCAAAATTTTTTCTATTTTAAAAATATATTAATATATAAAAAAACCTATCAAAACACTTAATTTAAGATTCAAACACAGGGCCTGAAATCATCCCAGGAGAATCTGAAGTCAAATAACTTCAGATCGTATAAATAATTAATTTAATAAATAATAATTAAGTATAAAAAAATATTTTTAAAATTAAATTTTTTTTTTTGTGCCCTGGGCCTGAAGTCTGATGACTTCAGGCCCTCCATCATTCAAATAAAAAAATATAAAAATTTTTTTTATAAAAATGTTTAATATATAATTACATATTATATATGAGTGGTTTAGGTATATCAGTGAGTTTGGGTGCCGAAACATCTAATAGGAGTGGTCTAGGAGATGAGATTTTAGGTGCCGAAACATCTAATCTTGCTGTATCACCAATGCTATAGGAGTGGTTTAGGTATATCAGTGAGTTTTGAGCAAAACTCACTGATGGACCTACCATATTTGGAATTCTGAAAACTCTATATCAGTAGACAGGGTTGAGCTTGGAACTCACTGATATACCTAAATCACTCCTATAGCATTGGTGATACTACAAGATTAGAGGTTTCGGCACCTAAAATCTCATCTCCTAGCTCAACCCTGTCTACTGATATAGGGTTTTCAGAATTCCAAATATGGTAGGTCCATCAGTGAGTTTTGCTCAAAACTCACTGATATACCTAAACCACTCCTATAGCATTGGTGATATAGCAAGATTAGAGGTTTCGGCATCTAAAATCTCATCTCCTAGACCACTCCTATTAGATGTTTCGGCACCCAAACTAACTGATATACCTAAACCACTCATATATAATATGTAATTATATATTAAACATTTTTATAAAAAAAATTTTTATATTTTTTTATTTGAATGATGGAGGGCCTGAAGTCTGATGACTTCGGGCCCTCCTTGGGCCTGAAGTCATTAGACTTCAGGCCCTCCTTGGGCCTGAAGTCATCAGACTTCAGGCCCAGGGCACAAAAAAAAAATTTAATTTTAAAAATATTTTTTTATCAGTAGACAGGGTTTTGCTCAAAACTCACTGATATACCTAAACCACTCCTATAGCATTGGTGATACTACAAGATTAGAGGTTTCGACACCTAAAATCTCATCTCCTAGCTCAACCCTGTCTACTGATATAGAGTTTTCAGAATTCCAAATATGGTAGGTCCATCAGTGAGTTTTGCTCAAAACTCACTGATATACCTAAACCACTCCTATAGCATTGGTGATATAGCAAGATTAGAGGTTTCGGCATCCAAAACCTCATCTCCTAGCTCAACCCTGTCCACTGATATAGGGTTTTAAGAATTCCAAATATGGTAGGTCCATCAGTGAGTTTTGCTTAAAACTCACTGATATACCTAAACCACTCCCATAGCATTGGTGATACAGCAAGATTAGAAGTTTCGGCACCCAAAATCTCATCTCCTAGCTCAACCCTGTCTACTGATGTAGAGTTTTCAGAATTCCAAATATAGTAGTTCCATTAGTGAGTTTTGCTCAAAACTCACTGATATACCTAAACCACTCCTATAGCATTGGTGATACAGCAAGATTAGAGGTTTCGGCATCCAAAATCTCATCTCCTAGCTCAACCCTGTCCACTGATATAGGATTTTCAGAATTCCAAAAATGATAGGTCCATCAGTGAGTTTTGCTCAAAACTCACTGATATACCTAAACCACTCCTATAGCATTGGTGATACAGCAAGATTAGAGGTTTCGGCACCCAAAATCTCATCTCCTAGCTCAACCCTGTCCACTGATATAGGGTTTTCAGAATTCCAAATATGGTAGGTCCATCAGTGAGTTTTGATCAAAACTCACTGATATACCTAAACCACTCCTATAGCATTGGTGATATAGCAAGATTAGAGGTTTCGGCATCCAAAATCTCATCTCCTAGCTCAACCCTGTCCACTGATATAGGGTTTTAAGAATTCCAAATATGGTAGGTCCATCAGTGAGTTTTGCTCAAAACTCACTGATATACCTAAACCACTCCTATAGCATTGGTGATACAGCAAGATTAGAAGTTTCGGCACCCAAAATCTCATCTCCTAGCTCAACCCTGTCTACTGATATAGAGTTTTCAGAATTCCAAATATAGTAGGTCCATCAGTGAGTTTTGCTCAAAACTCACTGATATACCTAAACCACTCCTATAGCATTGGTGATACAGCAAGATTAGAGGTTTCGGCACCCAAAATCTCATCTCCTAGCTCAACCCTGTCCACTGATATAGGGTTTTTAGAATTCCAAATATGGTAGGTCCATCAGTGAGTTTTGCTCAAAACTCACTGATATACCTAAACCACTCCTATAGCATTGGTGATATAGCAAGATTAGAGGTTTCGGCATCCAAAATCTCATCTCCTAGCTCAACCCTGTCCACTGATATAGGGTTTTAAGAATTCCAAATATGGTAGGTCCATCAGTGAGTTTTGCTCAAAACTCACTGATATACCTAAACCACTGCTATAGCATTGGTGATACAGCATGATTAGAAGTTTCGGCACCCAAAATCTCATCTCCTAGCTCAACCCTGTCTACTGATATAGAGTTTTCAGAATTCCAAATATAGTAGGTCCATCAGTGAGTTTTGCTCAAAACTCACTGATATACCTAAACCACTCCTATAGCATTGGTGATACAGCAAGATTATAGGTTTCGGCACCCAAAATCTCATCTCCTAGCTCAACCCTGTCCACTGATATAGGATTTTCAGAATTCCAAATATGGTAGGTCCATCAGTGAGTTTTGCTCAAAACTCACTGATATACCTAAACCACTCCTATAGCATTGGTGATACAGCAAGATTAGAGGTTTCGGCACCCAAAATCTCATCTCCTAGCTCAACCCTGTCCGCTGATATAGGGTTTTCAGAATTCCAAATATGATAGGTCCATCAGTGAGTTTTGCTCAAAACTCACTGATATACCTAAACCACTCCTATAGCATTGGTGATACTACAAGATTAGAGGTTTCAGCACCTAAAATCTCATCTCCTAGATCAACCCTATCTACTGATATAGGGTTTTCAGAATTCCAAATATGGTAGGTCCATCAGTGAGTTTTGATCAAAACTCACTGATATACCTAAACCACTCCTATAGCATTGGTGATACAACAAGATTAGAGGTTTCGGCACCCAAAATGTCATCTCCTAGCTCAACCCTGTCCACTGATATAGGGTTTTCAGAATTCCAAATATGGTAGGTCCATCAGTGAGTTTTGCTCAAAACTCACTGATATACCTAAACCACTCCTATAGCATTGGTGAAACTACAAGATTAGAAGTTTCAGCACCTAAAATCTCATCTCCTAGATCAACCCTGTCTACTGATATAGGGATTTCAGAATTCCAAATATAGTAGGTCCATCAGTGAGTTTTGCTCAAAACTCACTGATATACCTAAACCACTCCTATAGCATTGGTGATACAACAAGATTAGAGGTTTCGGCACCCAAAATGTTATCTCCTAGCTCAACCCTGTCCACTGATATAGGGTTTTCAGAATTCCAAATATGTTAGGTCCATCAGTGAGTTTTGCTCAAAACTCACTGATATACCTAAACCACTCCTATAGCATTGGTGATACAACAAGATTAGAGGTTTCGGCACCCAAAATCTCATCTCCTAGCTCAACCCTGTCCACCGATATTGTGACGACCAGACTTCTCTTAACTTTCTCTCTTAAGGCGGGCGCCACATTTACTGGACCTTAACTTTACCTTATCCTTAGCCTTAGGTTACACCTACTTGAGTCCCCTTAACTTGCTCTGAATTTTTTTTTTCTTCCTTCCTTTTTTTTTCAAAAAAAAACAAAACAACTTTCATTTTATTTGCTTTGCCAGGATTTGACCCCTAGACCTCTTAGTTGTAACACTAAAGCACTAACCAGCTGCTCTACCCAGTTTTTCTTTAATGGTAGCAGTCGACTGCTATTATATCAGTCGACTGGTGTCAGTCGACTGGTATATGGTCAGTCGACTGCCATATCGAACAGAAGGTTCTGTTCGATATAGCAGTCGACTGGTATCTGAGCCAGTCGACTGGCACGCCTGAAACTGCAAATTTCAGACCTGAAAATCCCTTTCAAACATCCACAAATCACATACTATCACTTCGCATTAAGATATAACTTCAAATCTATCATATATACTAGTTTATTTGGCACATTGGCAACTCAAAACCAATCCAAACTCTTGAAATTGAAACTAATACGGAACTTAACCAAACTAACCAAGCATATGGAAAAACATAAGTAAACATCTTCAAGTTGTATCAACTTCTTACTCTATGCGGAAATTAAACACATTGGTTCACTCTTTACTATTCAAAACATAAAACTAAATGTTTCTAAATACCAAACTCTACTCATACTCAACCCAACGGATCTTTTACCCCGGTTCCACCTCCTCTGAACATCAATGCAAGTCCTGTCGCCTCCCAACTTACGCTTTCTCTTTTCCTTTATCTGCAATAGAAGGAAAATGCAACTAATAAGCACAATGCTTAGTAAGTAAATCCCTACTCACAAAATCATGATGTCAATACTAAACAAGCTCATTTCGAAGAATGATTTAAAACTTTACTTACTTCAAAACTTACAACTAAACATGCTTACAACTTGAAACACTTTATCATGTTTGTTAATGTATCAAAGTACACAACTAACCGTGCTTACTACTTGAACTACTTTATCATGCTTGCATTGTATCAAGGTACACATATAATAATTAAACACTTTCTCAAAAAAGAAACTACTTGATCATACTTATATACTTGAAAATAAATAATCAACTTTCTCTTAGGCCTTGACATTGTACCATGGTATCAGTGTACCAACTGCGCGCTTTTCTAATAGGTTGCGAGGTAGCTAGCCACCGCATCCTATTAGAACTTTCTACTAACTTTCTGTGGGCCTTACATTTGCCCGGTACATGTCTCTTTCACAAAAGTAAAATACTTTTCTTACTATACTTATTCATACTTATCAACTAACTTTTCTTTTGCATTAAAAGAACTTAACCTTCCTTACATTAAACTTTCCATCAAGCACACTATGTGCCCTTAACCCAAAACTTCACTTTTGGGTCCTTTCTCATATTAAAACTTATCATGCTTGGCCTACTTACATTCAATACCATTTAATTGGATTTCTAACATAAGAAAACATGCAACTTTAACAATCTAAACATGCAATTAGCAAGGTTTCTCAAAACGTGCTTCTTTTTCGAAATCATGGCTTTATAGCAAGAATTTCGTAACGAAAACTACTCCTATTGCAGGTGAGTGATTTACTTACATCGGTCTTGAAGAAAACTCACAAAAACAGGGAGAAAACTCCCTACCAAATCCTTTCCCCTCCTTCTTTTGAAAAGCTTCCACCTTTAGCCCTAGGAAACAACCCTAGGTCTTCTCTACTCAAGGGAAAAGGTGAAGAAGAAGAAGAAGAAGAAGAAGAACCCTTGAATTCGCCTCTTCCTCGCCTCTCTTCTCTGTTCACGCGCGCGGCTACGGCTTCTCCAGGGTTTCACGCGACTTAAGGGGGCTTAATATACCTCTTAATGAAAAGGCTTAACTACTCTATAACATTATATCTCTCCTTCCTTTTCTGTGCTTGATACCCTAGCCCAGCTGGTTCGTTGGCTTCCCTTCCTCGCTGTGGTCGCGGGTTCAATCCACGGCTGCCCCTTTAAAATGTTTTTTTTTCCTTTTTTTTATTTCTTTCTCCTTTCTCTAAAATACCAAACGGACTCGGAAAATTCCATAAAAATACTCTAAAAATTCCTAAAAATATATATAATATTTCTAAACCATTTTTAAATAATTCTAAGGACTTTAAGAACTAAAAAATGAAAATTTTGGGGCGTTACAGATATAGGGATTTTAGAATTGCAAATATGGTAGGTCCATCAGTGAGTTTTGCTCAAAACTCACTCATATACCTAAATAACTCCTATAGCATTGGTGATACAACAGGATTAGAGGTTTCGGCACCCAAAATCTCATCTCCTAGCTCAACCCTGTCTACTGATATAGAGTTTTCAGAATTCCAAATATGGTAAGTCCATCAGTGAGTTTTGCTCAAAACTCACTAATATACCTAAACCACTCCTATAGCATTGGTGATACAGCAAGATTAGATGTTTCGGCACCTAGAATCTCATCTCCTAGACCACTCCTATTAGATGTTTCGGCACCCAAACTCACTGATATACCTAAACCACTCATATATAATATGTAATTATATATTAAACCTTTTTATAAAAAAAATTTTTATATTTTTTTATTTGAATGATGGAGGGCCTGAAGTCATCAGACTTCAGGCCCAGGGCACAAAAAAAAAATTAATTTTAAAAATATTTTTATATACTTAATTATTATTTATTAAATTAATTATTTATACGATATGAAGTTATTTGACTTCAAATTCTCCTGGGATGATTTCAGGCCCTGTGTTTGAATCTTAAATTAAGTGTTTTGATAGGTTTTTTTATATATTAATATATTTTTAAAATAGAAAAAATTTTGAGTTCACGTCAGGCCTGAATCAAAATATTTCAGGCCCAACGTGGGCCTGAAATAAAAAATTTCAGGCCCACGCTGGGCCTGAAATAAAAATATTTCAGGCCCACGCTGGGCCTGAATGTATTGATTTCAGGCCCAGCGTGGGCCTGAAATCAATACACACTCTTTTTTTTAATTTTCAGTCAACGTTTTTTTTTTCAAATTTTTTTATATATTAATATATTTATTAATATATTTATATATTTATATATATATTTATTAATATATTTATTAATAAATATCGTGGGATGAGATATTAATATATTTATTAATATTTTTTATATATATTAATATATATATTAAATATTATTTAATATATTAATTTTTATTAATCAAATATAAAACTTATTTATTTATATTTTTAAATCACGTTGGATGAGATATTTGTTAACTGAAATATTTTTTTGATATTTACCTTACAACGTTTTCAGCGTCGATTTCATATTATATTATTTTAAAATAAAAGTCTGAAAAAGTATCTGCAGTTGTCTCGAAATTTGTTACTGAGAGAGAGAGAAGGAGAAAGACAGTAGATGACAGGAGGGGTATAAGAGGAAGTTTACTATTATTATGTGCGCCTTTTGGTAAAAATGAAACCATGGTACTGTGTTTGGTAAATACCTATTCTTGGGTACGCCTTTTGGTAAATTGCCGTTAAATTAAACTTACCAAATCAAGAGCATGCTCAACCATATATTTGGAAACAGACGTATGTCGAGCAGTTTCGGTACTCGAGCCACTTGGCTCAGTGTTTCTATTAGCTCGAGCTTTATTGGCATTTTCTTTCCACCTCTATTCAGCCCAAGTGGTCATCCATGCACTCCATATCTCCTCAGAAACATACGTCGGTTTTATGCCCTTTTGTCTGACATAATAGTGGTAGTCTTTGTAAAACTTGGCACAATAAATATTCCATGTTGCTTTAAAAATCTCCTGGCCCTCCTCCTATGTATATCTTTTCTGCAATTATAAATTAAACTTTTAGTATAGTAATGAGTGGATATATTATAAAAACTAAATATATATTGATTTTACTTACCACAAATTTGTTATTATAAAATATCTTCATTTTGTGATCTACACGCTTCCATATTATAGATCTGTATACTCGTTCTTTAAATTTGTTGGTGATATAATTGGAAATCCGATGGTCATCTGGAGTAAAACTGCATAAAAACATATTAATAAGATATTAAAAAATAATATATGAACATTAATTACTAATAACAACGAATACTTACACTTCTCCGACAACTCACAAAACACGATGGTCACATGCCTGCTGCTCTACCATAGAAATATCTGCAAAATAATATATTGCAATACATCATAATAAAGGTGACTAATAGGATAATAAAAAAATAAAATAATATAAAATCATAGCTTACTTGATGAACAATAATGCTAATATTTAAATATCATTAACATCGATGTCCTCCTCGCCAGACTCTGATAGTTCAACAAGATCCTCACTGTTGGACATCTCTCCATCATCTATATCCTCATAAGTTACATTAAAATCTAAAAGTAAATCAGATATAGATGGGAGTTGCGAATCAACTAAATGCCTCTCTACTTCGTCATTCTGAAATGCATCATGATTTTGAGCAGTGATGATGTTCGTCATTTCTATAGTCGAGCAAGGCTTCATTCGACAAATAGACAACCATTTACTAGATCTTCTTCATTCATAGTCTATTCAAGATAAAAAAAAAACTTTCTCCAGTCAACTGACCAGCTTACAAGCTCACACTCAACCTCTTCAGAGTCCATCCTTCGTGTATGCCTTGAAGTCCACTTCCCCATTTTGCCCTTTGAAGTTCTCTTCCTTTGGCTCTCGTCCTACGGATGCACACAAGCCCGCGGCTTGTCTCCATGTCATTCTTCGCATATGACTTTGAAGTCTACTTCCTCAGCTCTCCCTTTGAAGTCCTCTTCCTTTAGCTTTCATCCCTCGAATGGCTTCACTCTGTTGTTCCTCATGTGTAGTTCACCAAGTCCTGTATGACTCAACACACACATCAAACTAATATGAAAACCTAACTTAATCATATTGACATACACATCAAAACTCATGATCGTACCGATCAACCTTGCACCAACAGTGTATACTAAATATAATTTTAAAACATGACAGGCGCGAATCACCAATGATTAACAAAGATGAGCACCTTCGCTTCTAGTTATCACTTACAAATTAAATTATAATGAAACATTAATATTAATGTATGTATTTAACAAAATTAATATCAATCTTAATAAAAATTAATAAAATTAAGTACATACTATATTCATGATATTCATCATTAGAACTTTGAGATCTTGAATTGCTTTGATCATTTGGATTACTTGAAGCATCCAGAACCTATATAAAAAGTATGCAAATTTTAAATATGTATGATAGCATAAAACAGTATATGAAACAAATTTAGCACCAATAAATAAGCCTTCACAATAACAATATAGCACCAAAAACACCCATCATTAAAAAACCCTAATAGATTTTGTCAAAAAAACTAAGTTCCTAGTACATTTTAAACACATTTATATGTCTTAACATACATATTCAACTGCAAGTTGTAAGATATTTTGCATATCTTTTTCTGGCAAATGACTTTGCATTAATTTTATCACATTTGTCAACAACCCCTTAATCTTCTTAACTTCTTCATGCAAATCTGTGTATGTAAATGATGAATCTTTTGACTTTTTGGCTGGTGAAATCTTGCCCAAACAATGCACACGCCCTCTCTTTTCATTTTTAGGTCCTTGTACTTTGGAAAGCAAGTCATCTTTCCAAAATATACAACCTTGTTTGCTTTGTGATGCTTGGGATGTCTCACCCTCGGGTACGTGTTTTTTAATTTCATCCTAAAACACCATTTATATTTTAAAAACGTCATACTTGTAAGAGTGTGACATATAACAAGGTAAAAATCAACAAAATAGTTGCAAAAATAAAACATATACAATAAACTTTCAACTTTCAAAACTATCAAAACTTTCAACTTTCAAAACTTTCAAAACTTTCAACTTTCAAAACTATCAAAACTTTCAACTTTCAACTTTCAACTATCAAAACTATCAAAACTTTTAAATAAACTTTCAACTTTCAAAACTATCAAAACCTGTCTCACAAAACCTATAAGGTTAACGTGATTGAAAACCCTAGATTTGGGTGAGACAGACTAGGCAGTGAAACTCAATTTAAGCTATTCCTGATTCTAATTGGATCCAAATCAAGAAAATTCTTTATGCGTAGGAACATAAAGATTTGGACCAATGGATGTTGGATAGCGGTTGCTCCAGACACATGACTGGAGATAAATTGAAGTTCACCAAGCTCAAACTCAAAAACCTAGGCTCAGTGGCATTTGGCAATAATGCTACACTCAAGGTAATTTGGTCAGGTAATATTGAGCTTAAGTCTGATTTCATTATTAAGAAAGTTCTATTGGTTGAAAACTTTAATTTTAACTTGCTTAGCATAAGTCAGTTATGTGATTCTGGTTATATAGTTACTTTCAACAATTCTAACTGCCTTATTAGAAATGAACAAGACTCAGAAATCATACTTAAGGGAACTAGGAAAAACAATGTATACACTATAAATCTTCCCCTTATACCCAAATGTATGTTAACACAATTAGAACAAACAAACCTCTGGCATAGGAGATTAGGTCATACCAATTTGAGAACTATCTCAAAAATTACCCAACTTGGCTTAATCAAAGGTATCCCCAAAATCAAAAATAATGAAAACCTAATATGTGAATCATGTAATCAAGGCAAACAAACCAAATCCAATCACAAACTAATCCAGCCTAATTTAACTCAAACCACACTTGAGCTCCTGCACCTTGACCTATTTGATTCACATGGAGCCAAGTCACTAAGCGGGAACCGATACTGCTTAGTAATAGTTGATGATTACTCTAGGTTTACCTGGGTTAGGTTCCTAAAAACCAAAGATGAAACCCTAAACCTATTTATTGAATTCTGTAAACTAATTGAAAATCAAAACGACACTAAAATCAAAAGACTTAGGAGTGATCACGGGGGAGAGTTTGAGAATCAACGGTTTGAGGAATTCTGTAAGGTAAATGGGTATTTACATGAATTTTCATGTCCTAGAACCCCCCAACGAAATGGGATAGTCGAGCGAAGGAATAGGACATTACAAGAAGCCACTAGGGCTATGCTCAACGAATTTAAACTAGCAAATCAATTTTGGGCAGAAGCAACTAGTACAGCCTGTTATATCCAAAATAGGGTTTTGATTAACAAACGACACAACAAAACCCCCTATGAACTGTACTACCATAGACTCACAAACCTACATTAACTAAGGGTCTTTGGGTGCAAAGTCCATATCCTAAACACCAAAAACTATTTAGGAAAATTTCAATCCAAGTCAAACCCAGGTATTTTCCTAGGATATTCAACCACAAGTAGAGCCTATAGAGCTTACAACAAACAAACTAAGAAAATTGAAGAAACAACAAACTTAATTTTCGATGAAGAAATCAAGTCAACATCTAATAATCCAGACTCAATTTCATCAAACTCTGACCAAGAAAATAATGAACAAATTATTGAACCATTAATTGAACCCTTACATGAACTAACTATTGAACCAATAAATGAATTAACTGAACCAAGAATCGAACCAACAAATGAACCAGCCCAAAGAGTCGAATCAAATAGTGAACCAAACCGACCAGCTGGACCTGAGGCTGAACCAAGCTCTAGAAGAACAAAGAAACTCAGACTTAGTCACCCAATCGATCAAATTGTGGATGATCCAACTCTAGGAGTCAGGACTAGGTCTTCCTATAGGAACCTTAGCCAAATAGCTATGATATCAAAAATTGAACCCAAAACTATAGAAGAAGCTCTACCTGATCCTGATTGGATCATAGCGATGCAAGAAGAACTAGCTCAATTCGAGAGAAACCAAGTCTGGGAATTAGTACATAAACCTGAGAGCAAATCCATCATTGACACTAAGTGAGTCTTTAGGAATAAGCTGAATGATCAAGGAGAAATAGTCAGAAATAAAGTCCGCTTAGTAGCAAAGGGTTTCAGCCAAGTAGAGGGATTAGACTACGATGAAACATATGCCCCAGTAGCTAGACTTGAGTCCATTAGAATGTTGTTAGCCTTTGCCTCCCATAAAGGATTTAAGTTATATCAAATGGATGTAAAGTCAGCCTTCTTAAATGGATTCATTAAAGAAGAAGTTTATGTAGGACAACCCCCAGGGTTTGAGGACTTAGATAAACCTAACCATGTTTACAAACTAACCAAAGCATTATATGGGCTAAAACAAGCACCTAGGGCCTGGTATGAACGATTATCAACCTATTTAACTTCTAAAGAATTTAAACAAGGCCAAATTGACTCAACATTATTTATTAAAACCCTAGGAAAAGATATATTTATTGCCCAAATTTACGTAGATGACATAATCTTTGGATCCACCAACACCAACTTTCTAAAAGAATTTGTCAAGATAATGGAAGATGAATTTGAAATGAGCTTAGTTGGTGAGCTTACATTTTTCCTAGGACTACAAATCAAACAAACTAGGGATGGTAACTATGTTCATCAATTCAAATATGCTAAAGAATTAATAAAGAAATTTAAAATGGATAACTCTAAAAGCATAAGTACCCCCATGGCCACTAATATAAAAATAGATAGTGACCCTGATAGTAAACCAGTAGACCTTAAACTCTATAGGAGTATGATAGGTAGCCTACTGTACCTTACAGCCAGTAGACCTGATATTCTCTTTGCTGTAGGGATGTGTGCTAGATACCAAACCTGTGCTAAGGAAACGCACTTAGCAGCTCTAAAAAGAATACTGAGATATGTAAAGGGCACCCTAAATGTAGGGATTTGGTATCCTAGGACCTCAACTTTTGCTTTAACTGGATACTCAGATTCTGACTATGCTGGCTGTAAATTAGATAGAAAGAGCACAAGCGGAAGCTGCCAACTGTTAGGTCAGAGTCTAGTCAGTTGGTGCAGCAGAAAACAACACTGTGTGGCTCTATCCACAACTGAAGCTGAGTATGTGGCATTAGGAGAGTGTGTGACTCAACTTTTATGGATGATGCACACACTTAAGGACTTCCAGCTCAACTACACTCAAACTCAAGTATTTATTGACAATATAAGTTCAATTAATTTAACTAAGAACCCAATCCAACACTCCAGAACCAAACATATAGAAGTTAAACATCATTTTGTAAGAGACCATGTAACCAGGGGTGAAATAGTACTTAAGTATATTGATTCTAAATCCAACCTAGCTGATATATTCACAAAGCCCTTACCTGAGTCTGAGTTCAGCTCACTAAGAAGGCAGTTAGGATTGTGCTTTGTAGAATAGATTATTTTTTTCGACTTGATTTAAAATTGTTTTTAAAATTTTTTTTTGAAAAACTGTTTTACTTAATTTCAAAATCAGTTTTCATTTTTTTTTAGTTTTATTGCAAAACTACCCCCTTTAAAAATTAAGGCTTTTTCGAAAATGGACTTAGCCTAGGCCCTAACCCTAGAACTGCATGCACCTATAGACTTAGAAGCCAGCATCTCACAAGCACCTTAGGGTACTTTTTGATTAATAACCTAGAAAGGGTTGAGATGCTTAGGTCCTTGCCTTGATTCAAGATGTTTTAAGTCAGTGCATCTGCAGCAATTGGGGCACTAAATACAACTTAAACAGCAATCCAGTTAAGTGTCAAGTTTAGAAAATCTAACTTGAACAGAAACACTTAACTTGACTAACCCTAGCAAAAACTACTGTTTATAACAGTTAGTAAGTAGCTAATTGGGTTAGACAGGTTCCTACAGAGAAAATTGATTGATTTAGTGTAAAGCTAATTATGAATTGGTTCAGTACAGCAAATTCTTATTTATTTCCTTTATTCATGCTATATTTATCTGTTTTGATATATGGCAAAGGGGGAGAGATAGGAAAGGAAAGAGAAAAATTACTTTTACTTTTACTTTTTCTAAATTTTTTTTCCTTTACTCAAAAAGGAGAGAGTAAAATTTTCTTATAGAGTAAAATTTTCTCATCTTTTATTCAAAATCTTATAGAGTAAAATTTTCTCATCTTTTATTCAAAATCTTATAGAGTAAAATTTTCTTATCTTTTATTCAAAAAGCTTAAAAGCTTTCAAAAGTTTTCAAAATTTTTCCTTTATTCAAAAAGGTTCACAAATATACTTTTCCTTTATTCAAAAGCTTAAACTTTTTGAAGAAGTACTTAAGTTCTTAAAGCTTTCAAAATTTTGCCTAAGTACTCCAGTTTCAAAAGTTCTTAAAGCTTTCAAAATTTTGTCTAAGTACTCCAGTTTCAAAAGTTCTTAAAGCTTTCAAAATTTTGCCTAAGTACTCCAGTTTCAAAAAGTCTTAAAGCTTTCAAAATTTTGCCTAAGTACTCCAGTTTCAAAAGTTCTTAAAGCTTTCAAAATTTTTGCCTAAGTACTCTAGTTTCAAAATTTCTTAAAGCTTTCTAAAGTACTCTAGCTTCAAAATTTCTTAAAGCTTTTAAAATGTTGCTAAGTACTCTAGCCTTTCAAAAGGTTCTTATTTAAGCTTGTCAAAAAAAATTTTTGTACTCTAAGGCTTAAGTTTTTCAAAACTGTATTAAAACTGAAATTCTTACTTAAACTAACATTTTCAAAAAGTTTTCAAGTACAAGTAAAGTTTTTTTTTAAACCCCACGAATTTTTGAAAAATCTAGGGGGAGATTCCTTCCAGAGGGAGGGAACAAAAGTTAAAACTTTTTCATGTTTTGCTTAAACTTAACTTTCTGAACTAGGGTTGCCATAAATCAAAAAGGGGGAGATTGTTGGTGCAAAAAGCACCTAAGTCAAACCTGTATTTTGATAATGGCAACATAGGTCAAAAGTTAAGTCCTTCTTGTTTTCTAACAAGTTAATCTAGTGTGCAGGAAAAGCCCTAGCGAATGACTGCTAGGCACTGGCAAAGGAATGCCAGGAAAGAAAGCCCTAGCGAATGACTGCTAGGCACTGGCAAAGGAATGCCAGGAAAGAAAGCCCTAGCGAAGGATTGCTAGGCAACTGGCGAAGGACTGCCAGTATCAAGCCCTAGCGAAGGACTACTAGGCTCCAGGCGAAGGACAGCCTGGGACTGAAGCCCTAGCGAAGGACTGCTAGGCAACTGGCGAAGGACTGCCAGTTTACAAGACCTGACAAAGGACCGTCAGGCAAAAGTCCAACCAGAGGAACGGTTGGCATCAGGTAAATTCTCCCGAGAGGAATAGGTGAGGACGCGTTCCCCGTCGAGGGAACAGTAGGCGTCGGTTCGACCTAGGGCTCCATTTTGGAGACCAAAGTCAGAACCAAGACAGCTAAGGCTGTATAAACAAATACTTTATTGCTTTATTGTGTTTTGGACTAACCCTGGATGCAGGACCAAAGGAAGGAGTGTCTGCAGCTCAGATAGCCTCAAAGGAATGAGTTAGTAGCTGAGTAGGGCGCCCGGAGTGTCCCGGGCGCCCCCAAGGGCCATACAAAACAAGTAAAGAAAAAAAGGAGTTCGAATACATGCTGGGCCGGGCGCCCCCGTGCTCCCGGGCGCCCCCGCTGCTTCCGGGTGCCCCCTGCGCTGCGGGCGCCCCCATGCGCAACATCGAACCCGAACCCCTCGAAGCCAAGGAGATAGGACTTTGACCCGGTCAATGCGGGCGCCCCGAGCGCTCCGGGCGCCCCGGTCAAAGCGGATCCAGAGGATAGACGCTGACCGAGAGCTCTGCGGATCAGAGGCCACGTGGGGGGCGCCCCCGACGTCCCGGGCGCCCCCAGGCCCTATATAAAGGGCCTTCGACCAAGGCTTCAGAACAACTGTTCTCTCAACGCCCCAAAGATCTTCTACGCTCGTGCCTTGCTCCGGAAACACTCCAACTCGAGCCGACGACGTCCCGCTGCCCCGAAAGAGTCAATCCACTCCGGACGTCGGTAACGAAGATCGAATTTTTTATTATTATTGTTAGTGCACTTACTTGTAATAAATTATTGTAAACTGATTTGCGCGTATATAGAATTGCCCAAAGTAAACGGTCAACGACCGTGGGCCTTGGAGTAGGAGTCGACACAGGCTCCGAACCAAGTAAATCGACTGTGTCTTTGTGCTGTGTTTGTTTTATTTTATTTCCGCTGCGTACGTGCTCTTTACGAAAATCCGAACGATTTCCGATATTCACCCCCCCCCCTCTATCGGTTTTCACGATCCAACAATTTGCAAAAATCCCAACCCTTGAAATCCCTTTTCCTTTTCCCCTATGGCAGATCGCGATCTCAAACCGCGACACTACTTCTTCCTTCTTCTTCATCATCTTCTTCTTCTTCTCCTTCTATCCTCTCAACCGGCGCCGACGACTCCCCAGCTCGTTCCACCAAAGGTCGTCGACACTAGGGCGATCGATTGCTAGGGTGGATCGAGACCACATTTTCTTGGCAAATCTCCTCGTCGACCGATCACGATAAAGTAGGTTTTCTTTTCACTACAATTCGAGATCAGCTAGGGATGGAGTATCTAGGGTTTTTCATACTTATTTGGGTCATTTTCTGGATCTCACCACTCTGATTCTTTGTGATCATCCTAGGAGAGCTGGGTCCTAAGTGTGGATCAAGAATTGGGAGGTTGGGTTGTTGGTTTCGAGCTAGGGAGACCTCACGAGGCGCGATTTCATATAAGGGATCTCATTCTATGGCTTTTGATGGCTATACCTTAGGATCTTCTACGGTCTAGTTTGGAGTTGGATTGTTATTCGAATTTTGTGATCATGGATGGTTTTAGATCAATGTAGTTTGGATCTGATTGGAGCCTGAGACTATGTATGGGATTTTAGATTCTGTTCATGCTTGTGATTTTAGCATTCAGGTTTATCTCGAGCTTGTTATTTGGGGAATAGGATCTGTGTTTGAGTTTTAGATTATCGTAATCGATTTTTCGATTCTTGCTTCTGTTCAATGTTAGATCACTGTCGAGAAGTGATTTGGAGTTTTTAGTTGTGATGATTTCGGTTTTGGATCAGTTCATGGGCTTGAGTTCTGTTTTTGAAGTGTTGATGAATATGGTTATGGAGTCCATGCCATGAGCTATTTTGGGGGGAAAATGGAACTAAGAGGTAGTTTAATTTGATTTAGACTTAGTCTTGGGTGGGCTGGATTTTAGGTTGGGCTTAGGCTAAACCTAAATCGAACTTAGACTCAATGAATAGGATTTAGTCATTTAATTGGAATTAATTAAATCACTTCGGTATTAGGCTTAACCCTAATATGACTTAGGGATTTGATTAGCTACTTACTTTATCTATATAGTTAAGATTATATCTTTGATGCAGGACATTGATTGGTTTTGCTACCTCGTTGCGGAGTACACACACACACACACACATATATATATATATATGTATATATATATATATATATATATATTGGACGTGGGTTTTCCTACGTGCGCGAACTTCTTTATATTGAGGCGGATACTCTTGACTTATCTTTATTAGATATAGTCAAGCTCTTATGCATAGTTAGATATGAATAGCAGTAGGAATGCCTGTTATTTTCGTTCCTGTACTACTTCATTTGATACTTATTATCAAATTTGGTTTAGTGTTTATTGTTCCATATTACTGCATGTGTTGGATTTACAGACAGCATACCTTATACCTTGCACTAGGATTAAGATATGGTGCATAACGATTACCTGGACAACTGCACATCATGTAGTTGACAGTAAGGTTAGATAGTGGATGATGCATGGGATAGTGACATGGATCATCTTTGCACATAGCATATGTGGGCGACCTATGGCTCTCTGGAGGTTGAGATTGGTCGTCGAATATGCTACTGGTGTAGGGGCATACGTAGGCGACTCTAGGCTCTCTGGAGGTTGAGACGGGTCGTCAGACTTGCCAAATTACCTGTCGTGTAATCCCAATTTCACTCTTCGTTAGTGGATTATAGGTCACAGCGCTACGACAGACCCCCTACTCTACTCTATTCAGAGATAGTGTTGTTAGGACCGGTAGAAGAGCTAGAGGGGGGTGATTAGTTCCGATTTGCTTGTTGAAGATTTGTCGCTGCGGAAGACTCCAAGAAATGCTAACACTCAAGGATTTACTTGGTATCCACCTCCTTAAGGTGACTAATCCAAGGATTCACTCTCCTCACTCTCTCATACACTATGAAAGATCTCTTTCTTGAGGTGGAGAAACCTCTTATAAGCTTACAAGAAGAAACACTCAAGAACAAGCAAATACAATAGAAATCTTACAAGATTTATACAACTTAGCTCTCTTGATTTTCTTGCTTTCTTCAAGCTTGGAATTGCCTCTAGGATCTTGGAAATGTAGCAGCACTATACTCCAAGACTTCTCTTGAAATGACGATGAAGGAGGAGAAGAGGTGTCGAAGCTCTGCCGAAGAGATGCACTTCAAACCTGTGTGAAAACCCTATATACCCGACGGCAAGGGTTCCCTAATCGATTGCTCAATCGATTACCACGTCAGACTTAGCCGTTCAACGGTTATTTTTTGAAGCATAATCGATTAGACAATCAATTAAGAAGACCTTAATCGATTGCTGAATTGATTCAGCATCTTTCTGTGCTCTCGTGCAATACTGCCATAATCGATTACCGGACACCTTAATCGATTGACCAATCGATTAAGAGAAGGCTGAATCGATTGCCCAATCGATTCAGCCAGTTTCTGTTCTCGCAACTTATTTCTCCCAATCGATTACCTAATTGATTCATTCCTTCCTTAATCAATTACTCAATCAATTAAGAAGGCTTCTGTTCGCGAGAAACCAACACCAATCGATTACTCAATCGATTGACCCCAACCCTAACTTGTGTGCACAAGTCTAGGGTTCCCTTGCCTAACCCCGGTCAACCGTGACCTGTTAGGACTTCCTCACCATGTGCCCGATCATCCCTTTGACCGACTTGGATTTTTCCTTGCCTAATTCCCAACTAGGACTTAACCTAGTTCCTAACCAGGTTTGTCTAACCCTCGAGTTAGGTCTAGTCTCTCAGTAGACTTCCACCTTGCCAATGCGTAATCTCCCCGATCCACCTGGACTTTTCCCATGCCGGCATGCGATCTCCCCGATCCACCTGAACTTCACCTAGTCACACTAGATATGCCTAGTCTCACTAGGACTTTTCCCGTGCCAGTGTATGATTTCCCCGATCTACCTGGACTTCACCTAGTCCCACTAGGACTTTTCCCAGTCAAGTCTCCAATCAACCTTGACACACTTGACTCACAAGATATTCAAACATCATTATCAAACATCAAAACTTAAGCTTACCAAACTTACCAAACATAAGCTCACCCGAGCCTAGTCAAACTAGGTCAATCCTGACCTAGCATAGATTGCACCAACAAGCGTGGGGTTGGGAGCGTTCAGTGCCCAAGACCCTGCCCATTCGATTTTGCATTTTACGCGACGGTGGTCGTCTAGGTGGAGGGAGGACCCCGTCAGAGCCCTACCCAGTCGATTTCCCAGAGATGCGACGGTGGTTGACTGACGTCAGGGGTGACCCATGCTGCATCATGAGCATACTTTTCATTTGCTGCATATGGTTGTGATTGCTGCACTTGATTGCTACATTTGGTTGACATGCATACTCTCGGGTTTGGATCGACACAGGTATGTATTTTCCTTTTGGCGATTTAGTTATGCATTTCCTATTATTGCACTTCATTTTGTAGTAGCTTGTGACTTACTGCTAGTTTACTTTTCTGTGCATATTAGTCTGTATCCGCTGAGTTCCTGGACTCACCCCGTTAGCCTTATTTTTCTCCCTTTCAGGATGATCGACTGGAGCGCCTGACAGCCTGCCCCAGTTTACGTGTGTCGAGGTGATTTCATTGTTTACCTGTATTTGATGTTGGTATATGTTAATACCTTTCATTTGTTTTCCTTGCATTTCCGCTGTTGTATTTATGATTTATTGCAACACCTTGCATGGCTATATGGTTGTACTTATGTGTGTCATGGAGGCCCTCGTTTTGTCGTAAGTCGTATCGGTACACATCTTTTCTCGACGACGTCATTTTCTTCCGTTTCAGTGGCTTGTTCCAGCCCTATCGACTGTGGTACAGGCAGACTGAGAGGGTCGCAGTGGTAAGGATTCGAATCGTCTGTCGGTGCGAGGGAGAAGCAATCCAGTTGGTATCGGATGGGCAGCTCCTCGCGGCGTGACAGACAATTTATATATACTTATAAATAAATAAAAATGAGAGCAAAATATATACCTTTTTAAAGAACTTCTACGTCGGATGCAACAGGGTGAGATTAAACAGATTCATGTATGACATATTCTATAAAAATTGAACCACAATGTGTTGCTTCTTTATGACTTGATAGGACTTGATTTGAGGTAGAATTCAGAGTAGCCTAAGATTCTTCATTGTTTTGTGAAACATTCTTTGAATTCACTCATTAACCCCTAAATGTATTCTTCGGGTCTTTTGGTTGGATCACTCATCCAATCTCTAGAATCCATCAGAGGTTACAATTCAAGATATGTAAAGAAAAAAAATGAATAAATAATAATGAGAACTAGAACACATGTTTCCTATTTAAAGGATATATGATAGCTATAATAATCTATGACATAAGACAAATTCAATTTATTTAAGAGATAAGAAGTATTTAATTGTTTTACAATTAATCAAAAGGGAAACTACTGAACTCATTAATCAACTTTCTTTAGTGTGATCAACTAATTTCCCCATTCACTAACAATTCAGTTGCAAAATAATTCAATAATATACCAGTTGTTGCTTGCTTAGAATTAACACAAACCTTCCTGCTAAAACACTAAAAACTACTGTAACGAGAGAAATCACTACAAACTTCATTTTTATAAAAGGAAAAAATCCAGATATAATACATTCAGCTACTCCTAAATGCTATTTCAACATTAGCACATATTCATGCTTGTCCAAGATCAAATACAGGAGATGCTTGTCTAAAACATTGGGCATATTCAGATAAACTAACATTAATTTGGCGAGCATTATGGAGGTCTTTAACCTAACATACTTTTTCAAATTCTCGCTCATACTTGTCTAACGCCAAACATATAAAAGTAGTCAACATGATTTTCTAAAATATTTTCAAAGTAATCTAGGTTTTTTTTTCCTTCAGTAGAATGAAGACTTTCAATTTGCAAGCACTGACTTACTTAACGAGTAATTAACTAAAAAAATAAAAGAAAAATTTGTAGAAAACCATCACAATTCAAACCAATCAATGTTTTTATTTAGGAAAAGGGACTCAATCAAAGAATAGAAGAGTCTTTTTATTGCTTTTAGCCCATCCATCTCTCAAATTAACAAATATATGTTGAAAGGTCTCTAAATACACCTCAAGTTTTAGAAGTTAAGGTTGTATAGAACAAAGCAATAAGAAAGCTTTTTATCTCATAAAAATACTCATAAGATGAAAAAAAAATCATTAGATACTTGCTAGAGAGGAATTGTCTCGCCAAAGGGACGGAGGGAAAGCAACTTTGAGAGAGGACTTGTAGTCGTCACGGCCAGAGAGTGAAGGTGTGACAAAGAGGGCTTCAGCAGTTCGCCGTCATAGAGGGACAGAGGGAAAGCACCTTCGAGAGAGGGCTCGTGACATAGTCGTAGAGGCGAGAGAGTGAAGGCAAGGCGAGGAGGGCTTCAGCAGTTCGACGAGAAAAGAAATCCCTAGGGCAAGGAAAGAAATCACAATTCGGTCAGGGTTGTTGGGTCAGAGTTGTTGGAGGAAAAGAGGTTATATATATATATATATAAAATGAGCCTTTAGTATTTTTGGATCGTGAGCAAGCGCCCTGATAGCCCTGGCCCACCATGGTAAAAAAAAGTATTATAGTGACAATAAAATATGAGTATGGGTATATATTATTTATACTCATAAAAAAGATTATAGTGACGGTAAATTATAAATGTAGGTATATGTTACTTATACCCACAGTAAAAAAAAGTATAGTGACGATAAATTATAAATATAGGTATAGATATTCAATACCCACAACATTGATATGTCCCTATAACTTATAGTGACGATGCAATATATTTGTAGCTATTTGTTACCTATACCTACAGTTTGTATATGTGTAGTTAAAATTTACCATGGGTATATAGCAATTTTCTTATAGTGATTAGGACTCAACCCTAATTTTATTTGCAAGTTTATGATGGAAACGCCATAGCCACATGACCAAACCTTAAACTCTCGACGAAATAAGGTTTCTGTCGGAAATGAGCCCATTTTCAACGGAATTAGATTTCCCTCGAAAATAATTTTTGATGGAAATCTAATTCCGTAGGTAAATTGCTTGGACACGTCAGTTCAATTGTACGAGTCCGTTCTTTGTTCGTTGTAGCAGCATGTGCATCGCACATGTGTTGAGAACAACTATGATATCGTCACCGTGTACTGATATAAACGATAACCGATACGTAACAATTTAAGCGGAAGATAACGGGATCTCCACTCTCGATTGTTTCATTGCTTGAGTCACGACTTATCTCGCAGCTACCAGCTATCTATATTCGTCGGAGTCGCCATTGATTAAAAAAGCATGATTATTTTTATTATGAATATCTTTTTTGAAAATATCAAAAATGACTCTATCGCTGCATCGAAAGTGGCAAAGTTGATATTTCTCATATCAAATTATTTAATATCGCCGATTCCATAATAAAATATGATAAAGTTGACTTCACTCATATCAAACGATTCAATATCCCACTACAAAATGGAGCAAAATTAATTTAACTCCTATCAAATAATTCAATATGGTCGATCCTATAATAAAATATGATAAAAATTTTGTTCTTATTAAACACCCACAATAAAATAGAGGCATATAACTTACGATAGCCCAATGGCAGCAAAATAGATTAATATTTCATCAAGGTGAACAGAAATTGACCCGCTCGCCCAATAGGCAAATCATCACACATTTGCCAACTGCCCTGCCCGTTAATGATTAACGAGATTTTTTCAATCAATCTCGGGCGATCGATCCGGCCACACGGAAGTTTTTCATCGGCCGTCAAGATAAATCGGGAATCGCTCACAGTGTGCGGTCTAGAAGCCCATTAGCTCCATCATTACATAAGGGTGCATTTGGTTGGGGGTTATCCTTGATAACCTTGGTTATCCATCCAAGGTTATCAACGAAAATTTTATTTGGTTTCGATAATAAGCGATTCCCAAGTAATGATCGATGCCCGACACGTCAGCAAAATGGTCATGCAACCAGGAATTGGAAAACCTTAAGAAAATAAGGTTTTTCTTGATTTCGGGTTATGCAACTTTTTTTCCAAAATTATCCTCCAATATTTATATTTAAAACGAAAATAACAATTACAATTAATTAACTTTTGAAAGCGTTATTCACGACCGACGATTGACAACGACGATTGGCGACCACCGCCGGCGGCCGGTGACCGCCGCGCCGCTGTCGCCCGCCGGCGACCACCACGGCTGGCGTCCGACGACCACCGCGGCCGACGTCCGACGATCACCGCCGGCCGTCGGTGTCCATCAACCGGCGACGGCCAACGACCGACGACAACAGGCGACCGGCGACCGGCGACCGGCGATCGACGACCGACGACCGACAACGACCGGCGGCAACCGGCGACAACCGACGACCACCATCGACGGTCGACGACCGACAACTAAATTAAAATATTTTTTTATTTAATATTTTAATTAGATTTTTAATATATTAAATAGAGGGAAAAAATAAATAAATTTAATTTAAATTTTAATAAAATTATTTAAACAAATTCTAAAGGGTAATATGGTTAAATATTATATTATGGTATAAACTATTACCTCTAAACAAACAAGATTTTATTTGATTATCTATATTGAAACAAACAACTTCAGATTACGTTTCATTCCCATTATCTTGATTATGTGATTACTTGATAATCACATAATCAATATTATATATGATAACTTGAACCAAACACACCCCAAAAGTCATTGTCTTCGGTATTCTACCATTTCAGCTTTTAAATTACATTAAAAGCCAAAAATACTGATAAAAACATAATTTCACCCATGAATTTATCTTTTAATATATAAAAATAAAAACAAAAACACTGAAGGTGACAACAAACTCAGTTAATTGGAGAAAACTCCCCAATCCCAAACTGGTCTTTGCATACACTCCCCACTTAATAAATTCTTTGCATTCACTCCCTAATAGATTGAGTATAAAAAACTGAAAACTCAGTATACATTGTAATGATTTGAGTATAAATTGTTTGAGATTGAGTACTAATTTAAGAAATTTGAGTATAAAGTTTCGGTGACCCCTCATGTAAAAATCTTGATGTCGTGAGTATAAAAAAGTGAAAACTCAGTATACATTATAAAGATTTGAGTATAAATTGTTTGAGATTGAGTACTAATTTAAGAAATTTGAGTATAAAATTTCGACAACCCCTCATGTGAAAATCTTGATGTGGTGAATGCAACCTCACATACTCAAATTCCTAAATTTTATACTCAAATTTTTTCAAATAATACTCAATCTAAATCAATTCATACTTAAATTTTGATAATGTATACTGAAATTTTTACTATATACTGAAATAATTTATACTCAAATTTTTTCAAATAATACTCAAATTTCTTAAATTAGTACTCAATCTCAAACAATTTATACTCAAATTTTTACGATTTATACTGAATTTTTACTCTTTTATACTGATAAAAAAATAACACACAAAACTGTCTTGTCAATCCCATCAGGGAGTGCATGCAAAGACATTTTTGATTGGGGAGTGCATGTAAAGCCCACTTTGATGTTGGGAAGTTTTCTCAAATTTTCCCTAAGAAACTCGCTCAACATTTTCGTCCATCCACTTCAAAATCAATACTGAAAAGATAGATTATGAAATATATTAATCGGACTATTATCACATCACATTTTAGAATAGAAGATAATTTTATATCTTTAGATTAAGAAACATTCTATAAATATATATTGACAACGAAGATAAATAACCTAAATGATTTAGTCATAACTAGCTATTAATATTCTAATAAATACGACAATATAACTATTTTTATAACAAATGACAGTGATAACTCATAATCAACCTATATGACATTGACTACTCAAACTAGATGTCAATTTGGATTGATCGAATTGGGTTCTGGTCGGATTAAATTTTTTTTAACTCCTAATTCAAATCCAACTTGAATCCGAATTCAACCCGAAACGTCCAAACTCGAACCCGACCAATCCGATCAACCCGAATCCGACCCGAATAATCCGAAAAAATCGATTCAAAATGTCTTTTTTCGCTATTTCCCTATAATTCTTCACTTTTATCTCTGATCCCGTCGAAGAACGAAGATCGGTTCTCTCCCGGATGACTCGGTCTAACCAAGCCGACCCGGTCTGCTGCAGTTTGGGAGGTCGGACCAAAACAGAGCTCTCAATGTAGTGGAGTGGTTGCAAAGTGGCAGCGATCCCCTCTTCGGAGCAAGAGGGGGGTTTATATAGGGGAAGGGGAAAGGTCTCACTCGTGCGGGATGTCACATCTCACTAAAGATTAGTTAGGGATTAAGCTAAGTGAGCGGCGATGTGAGACTGACACAGCAGTCTGACACCCTGTGAGCCTACTCCTAATTAATTGCTGGGCGGCCACATCAGATGACGACCACGTCTCTTAACGGAGAGTTTTGACGGAGCCCTTCGAGGGGTGAGACTCAAGAACTCGACCTCGGGAGTTCGGCTTCTATCGCTCGACCTCGAGAGGTCGGCTTCTATCGCTCGACCTCGGGAGGTCGGCCTTGAGAGCTCGGCCCCGATCGCTCGACCTCGGGAGGTCGGCCTCGAGAGCTCGGCCTCTATCGCTTGACCTCGGGAGGTCGGCCTTTATCTCTCGACCTCGGGAGGTCGGCCTCGAGAGCTCGGCTTCTATCGCTCGACCTCGAGAGGTCGACTTCTATCGCTCGACCTCGGGAGGTCGGCCTTGAGAGCTCGGCCCCAATCGCTCGACCTCGGGAGGTCGGCCTCGAGAGCTCAGCCTCTATCGCTTGACCTCGGGAGGTCGGCCTTTATCTCTCGACCTCGGGAGGTCGGCCTCGAGAGCTCGGCCTCTATCGCTCGACCTCGGGAGGTCGGCCTCTATCTCTCGACCTCGGGAGGTCGGCCTCGGGAGCTCAGCTTCTATCGCTCGACCTCGGGAGGTCGGCCTCGAGAGCCCAGCCTCCATTATCCTTGAACCAGGTTGAACCAGGTTTTTCTCCGACCGGGCTCTCGTCCCTGGTAAAAAGAACCGCTCGCCCGGATCACAAGCCTCCCCTTCAAGTCTAGTCGAAGGAGGCGTCAAGTCCGACTGACTAGGCTCCCAGCCCGGTCGGCCTGACTCCTTTCCCGCTCTCCCGCGCGTTCCTTGTACTCTGAGTTAGTCTCCCGCGCGCCCGACCTCCCACTCAGTTATTCATCAATGTCTGACCACGCGTCAGCTGTTGAATGGATGCCTCCAGTATCGAGGCGTCGTGGGCATGGCTTCGTTTGGCGTTCGCAAGAAGCTTCAGGGTGTGGGGAATCGCGCTGATCGGACGGTGGAGACCGGAGCCCGCCATTTCTTTCCTCTCCATCCGACGGTCCTGGTTAACTAGCCGGTAGTATAAATAGGCTGCTCCCTTCATTTCATTCTTCCTCACTTTGCCTCTCGCTTCTTTTTTCGTTTTGTCTGACCTCCTCCGCCTGACCTCCTTGAGCTCCGGCGAACAGTGTTTCTGGCGATCAGCATCTTACCGCGAGCCCTAACACTAGGTATTCTTCTCTCTGCCTAAACCCTTTTCTGCTAATTCCTTAGTCCGACCTCATGGCTGGCTCATCTTCTACGCCCGGCTCATCCTCTGCGCCCGAGCCGTGGTATACTACTACCCGGTCGACCCTGAATCTAGGGTCTCTGGAAACCCTCCGCCATGATTATCGCATTCCAGAAGATCATGTTTTCGCTCTCCCCTCTCCGGACGACCGACCTAATCAGGCCCCGGTGAACTACTTTACTATTTTTAAGGATCATCTTCTAGCCGGCCTACGTTTCCCTTTGCATTCCTTTATTATAGAGATCTGTCAGTATTTTCAGGTGTCCCTCTCCCAACTAGCCCCGAACTCGATTCGGATTCTATGTGGCGTTGTAGTCATCTTTGAGTCCTTCCGAGTTCCCCTGTCTCCTAGGATTTTCCATCTCTTCTATTCCCTTAAGATGCAAGAGCCCGGGTGTTTCTTTTTCCAGGCCAGGATCAACACCGCCTTTCTAGACAAGGTTCCATCTTCGAACAAGGGGTGGAAATCCCATTTCTTTTACATAAGCACCTTCCCGCCTGCGTCCTGGCCTCTTGCTTGGCTAGAGGCATTGCCTGACCACCCCGCTGCTCCCCGAAGGTATCGCGCTGACCCCGGCTTTCAGTCAGCCTTCTCTAAAATCGGAGGACGCCGTTTTCACGTCGGCAAATTGTTGAGCGAGGTCGTGCTCTACATTTGCCGACTGAGTCAAATTCCCGCCAGACTGCCCGGCACTTATGGTAAACTTCCCTTCTTATTTACGACTCTTTTAATGCTAACTAAAACTTTTTCTAACTTGCAGCTCAGGCCTTGATGGACGCCCTCATGGATAAAGAGATAGCCCTGGCGGATGAGGCATTGAACACTCGGGCAGCTGAACTACTGGCCCGCCGAAATGCAATCCCGGTGAGGGTGGCACCAGTCCCCGAGCAACCGGGTCGAGCGGAGAGCGATCCGGACTTGGAAGTGCTAGGCCAAAGCGTTGCGGCAGACCCTCCCGAGGTCAGCGCAGAGGGCGAAAGGCGGACGGTTGTTGCGGATCCGTCCTCTTCCAATGCGCCCAAAAAGAAGAAAAAGAAACGGCTTCGAGAAGCTGCTTCTTCTAGCACTCCCGCGACTCAGGCTCAACCTGAGAGCGCGTTGGAGCTGTCTGCTCCCCCACCCAGTCGAATCAGGATCCGACTGTCGACTTCCCGCTCGGCCTCTCCTCACCCGGGAACCTTAGCCCCATCCTCCAGTGCGGCTCCGCCCGGGGTCTCTCTGCCTAGACAGAGCGCATCCCGACCAGCGGACTCAGCCACCAGTCCTGTCCCTATTCCTCCGGAGGGCGCTGTTGATACGGTTAGTGAAGAGGCGGCCGCTTCTCTTCTGGCCATGCACGACCTTCCTCGAGCTCTGGTAGAGGTGCAACTTCCATCCGAGACTTCTCTACTTCGGATGGTCGAGCCCCAGCCACTTAGCCTCCACGGGCACCTGGCTGCTGCTTGGGACCATGGCCTGGCCTTAACTGAAGGGCGAAGCCCTTTTAGTCTGGCTGATAACTTTGCCATGGACTTGGTCAAGGTATTCCTTTTCCTAACCTTCGCCCTTTTCCGTTCTTCTCTTATATTATTCGTTTTTGTATAGCTGTGGGTCGGGGGCCAGGCGGTCACCAAGGCCCTGGTCACGAATGTTAGGGAGCGCCGGGCGGCCGAGTACAAGATAGAGAGCTTAGAATGTCAACTGACTCAATGTGCTCTCCCGACCGGCGACGAGGGTCGGGCCCGACTCCTCAATGAAGTAATTTCCCTACGAACGCAATTAGCAGAGAACAACATCAATCTGGAACGGACGCATGAGGTGCTGGCCGCATCAGGCCGCCAACTCGATGAGCTCGGCACTCGGTTGGAGGCCGCCGAGGCCACAAAGAAGACTGCCCTCGCTAGCGAAGTTCGGACTCGTTCTGACCTGGACCGAAGAATCCTCGAGGTCCGTGACTTACAGCAAAAGCTGCGGGAAGTACTCACCACTCACCAGCGGGCCCTCCGGGACAAAGATACCGAACTTGCAACCTTGAGGGGTAAGGCGACCGAACTCCAAGCTCAGCAAGAAGCCTTTCGGGCTTTAGAAGCACGGCTGGTAAGCAAGGAGGCAAGTCTGTCGGCCAAGGACGCCCAACTTAAGGAGCGAGACGCTGAGGTGGCCCGCTTGCAGAAAGAGCTAGCCGACTTCAAGGCCGGGGAACCAGCCCGGATCGAACAAGCTAGATTGGCTTACATTCAGTCCCAGCCCTTCCGGAAGGAGGTGACCCAGAAGATCGTGGGTATGATGAGACATGGGGCAGAGGGCGCACTGCAACAACTACTGGAGGCCGGTCATCTCCCTCCTGACACGCTTCCCAACGTGGTGAGTCTATCCTTGATCAAGGCCTCACTCCCTCCTGACGCCTTCCCAAAATTTACTTAACTTATCATACCGCTCTCTTTATTCAAACTGACTATCGACCTGCTTCTGCTCGGCCTCTCGGCCTTTGCAATTTTGTAATAGTATCTGACTCCTTCTCGGCTCGGTTTGCGTTACGCCCGGGCTTTTTCTTATTTTGAACAATTTATCCTTTCCTTTACTTTATTTGATTGTTTGTGACGCGTTCGGTTTTCTCTAAGGGTCGTCCACTCGGCGTATTCGCTTTATTCATTGGAGTAGACCCCATTAGGTCGGGCGATGAGATTCCCCTAGGGGTCGGCCGTGGAAGACCTTTGTGTCGTCAAGCGTTTAACTAGATCCACGCCCGAGCTTAGAGGTACCATGGGGCCAGGTCCTAGCCCGGACTCGGGGGTATTATTAAGTCGGTTCGACGTCTGGGCCCGGCCCGGTTGCCCCATTAGGTCGGCCTTTCGTTTATGATGCGTGAGACCCTCGCTAAGTGTTGCTTATGCAAATCGTTCGGTTCATTCCGCGGAGGCCGGCGTTTATGCCTAGCGACGAAGTCTCGATTATTGTCGATTGCTTGGGGTGTTCATCCTGATCTCCTTAGTTCAATCTTTTTGGCCAATTCGAAAATGTGGCTAAGTGTCAGGCGCTCGGGCGACTCGTGTTATCAGTCTTCCAACCTGACCCTTTTCCAAGCTTGATATTATGGCTTGAACGGGCCGGTGTCCTAACTCAGCGATTTTGCGCGGTCGGGTCGGCACCCTGACTCGGCGATTTGGCTCAGTCGGGTCGGCACCCTACTCGGCGATTTGGCTCGGTCGGGTCGGCACCCTGACTTGGCGATTTGGCTCGGTCGGGTCGGCACCCTGACTCGGCGATTTGGCTCAGTCGGGTCGGCACCCTGACTCGGCGATTAGTTTAGTTCCCTTCGAGTTAACCTTATCAACAAGGGCCAAGTTATTTAGTGTGTTTTGGTTCGTTCAGATCCACCTCATCTAAGCAGATCTGTTGTTTATTAGGACGTGGAGAGCCACGCCTTGACAGCAGATATCATGGCAAGATGTCATTTCATACTTCCCCTGAGTAAGAGTCTGGACACCGTCCGACTTACCTCTGGTCGAGCGTGGACCGCCACGCCCGACCGGGCCCGACCACACGTGGGGCGCCACGCCTGATCGGCGCCGGGTCCGGTGGGTGCGTGAGAGTGATCTCACTTATAACTTGTCTTAGCAAGAGTCTGGACACCGTCCGACTTACCTCAGGTCGGACGTGGACCGCCACGCCCGACCGGGCCCGACCGAACGTGGAACGCCACGCCTGATCGGCGCCGGGTCCGGTGGGTGCGTGAGAGCAAGCTCACTTATAACTTGCCTTAGCAAGAGTCTGGACACCGTCCGACTTACCTCAGGTCGAACGTGGACCGCCACGCCCGACTGGGCCCGACCGAACGTGGAACGCCACGCCCGATCGGCGCCGTGTCCGGTGGGTGCGTGAGAGCAGGCTCACTTATAACTTGCTTGAGCAAGAGCCTGAACACCGTCCGACTTACCTCAGGTTGAACGTGGACCGCCACGCCCGACCAGGCCCGACCGAACGTGGAACGCCACGCCCGATCGGCGCCGGGTCCGGTGGGTGCGTGAGAGCTAGCTCACTTATAACTTGCCTTAGCAAGAGTCTGGACACCGTCCGACTTACCTCAGGTCGAACGTGGACCGCCACGCCCGACCGGGCCCGACCGAACGTGGAACACCACGCCCGATCGGCGCCGGGTCCGGTGGGTGCGTGAGAGCAAGCTCACTTATAACTTTCAGGGATGATCTTATCCGCAGAGTTAGAGTTTTTGCTATCTTTTCTTCCAAGTACAGTTACAAGAATCATTCCGCTCCTCTCTCCTCACGGTACAATTTCAGATGTACTGCACTCCAAGGTCTTCCGAGTCGTCTTCCTTGAGCGTCTTGTAGATAATAGGCTCTCGACCCCAACGCCTCGACCACCAGGAACGGGCCACTCTATGGAGGCTCCAGCTTGCCTACTTCTCCAACTGGCTTGACTCTTTTCCATACCTTGTCCCCGACCTGGAAGTGTCGGGGTATAACTTTCTGGTTGTATCGGTTCCGCATCCTCTGCTGGTAAGCGGCCATACGGACGGTAGCCTTAGCTCGGACCTCCTCAATCAGATCTAGCTCAGCTCGTCTCTTCTCTGCGTTGTCTTCCCCATATAAATGTCTCCTGTCCGATTCACAGCCGACCTCCATGGGGACTACTGCTTCACTGCCATAGACCAACTGGAAGGGTGTGCATCCCGACCCCTCTTTGGGCGTGGTGCGAAGGGCCCACAGGACCCCTGGCAACTCATCCACCCAGGATCCGCCGACCTGATCCAACTTAACTTTGAGCCCCTTCAGAATCTCTCTATTGGCTACTTCGGCCTGACCATTACTCTGGGGGTATGCCACGGAAGTGAAGGCCTGTTTGATCCCAAATTCCTTGCACCAATTTCTGATAATCCGACCCTGAAACTGCCGACCATTGTCTGACACCAGCTTATGAGGTATGCCATACCGGCACAAAATGTTCTGCCAAAGGAATTTCTTCACTGCTTGCTCAGTGATCCGAGCCAGGGCTTCTGCCTTGACCCACTTGGAAAAGTAATCTACTGCTACCAATAGGAATTGCTTTTGACCGGCCGCTCTGGGGAAGGGTCCCACTATATCCATGCCCCACTGATCAAAGGGACATGATGCAACGGATGCTCGCAACATCTCCACTGGTCGGTGAGACAAATTCTGGTACTTCTGACAAGAAAGACAGGAAGAGGCCATCCTCTCTGCATCCTTTTGAAGGGTCGGCCAAAAGTAACCGGCCAGCAGGACCTTCCAAGCCATGGACCGACCTCCTGAATGATTTCCGCAGCACCCCAAATGCACTTCTCTAAGTACATAATCCGCGTCTTCTTTTCCAAGGCATCTGGCTAGAGGTTGGGAAAAAGCCCGCTTGTACAACGCGTCCCCTATCAGGGTGAACCAGGCTGCTCTGATCTTCAGCATTCTAGCTTGCCCGGGGTTGCCTGGGAGAGTCCCCTCCTTCAGGTAGGCGATGAATGGAGCTCTCCAATCCCCCTCTATCTCCATTTCGGCTTCTCTCTCGACCTGAGCCACCAGCATGACTTGAGGTGAAGGTTTGGGGAAGACCCACGGACGGACAGAGCTGGCCAGTCGGGCTAACTCATCTGCCTTGGCATTGTCCCCTCGGGGGATCTGTGTAATCTGAACTTCTTGAAATTCTGCTTGCAAACTGTTGATAGGCTCTACATAAGCCTGTAAACTTCTCATCGTTCACTTCAAAACCGCCCAGCCACCTGTTGAGTCACTAATTGGGAATCAGAATGCAAGATGACTCGAGTGGCCCGACCTGTCTGGCTGCATGGAGGCCTGCTAGAAGGGCTTCGTATTCTGCTTGATTATTGGTAGCATGATACTCTAGGCGCACCGCCAAATGAATGGGTCTCCCTTGGGGGACATCAATAAGATCCCAACGCCACTCCCTGCCCGGGTGGCTGACCCGTCCACATATATTTTCCAGACCTTCTCCTCTTCCTCTGCATGCAGTTCGCTTAAGAAGTCTGCTAAGGCCTGAGCTTTGATTGCAGTTCTGGGCTGATACTGAATGTCATATTCGCTCAGTTCAGTAGTCCACTTGACCATCCGACCTGAGACTTCAGGGGTTGATCAAGACCTTCCCGAGTGTGCTATTGGTCAGCACTCGGATAGGGTGAGCCAGGA